>OZ018322.1:122726710-123171808 GCA_963969495.1 Ceratothoa steindachneri | reverse complement strand
AATTCTGGCGGAGCAGCATCTTGGTTAGAGAATGAAGGGAAAGCAGTCGTAAAAGACTTCGTTACAGACGCGGGGTCCGAAATTGCGGTCCAATTCTCCTCGAGAACGAGGAGGGGGGAGGGGGATATGAGAGAACGTGCCGCGAATCCTTTTGATTCGCTTCGACACCTGTTCTAGAGGGGTCTTCCCGTTAAGTGAAGACACGTATGCCCACCAAGAAGAGCGGCGGGCATACTTAGAAAACATACCAGAACCTGCCGAAGCTCGAAGAAATTCACTGACAGTGAAATCGTTCGACGGCGTTTATAGCAGATGTAGGCATAACGCGCTTCTGTTTGAGGGCTGTCTCACACTCGGCTGACTACAACGGAAGCGGCCGGCGTGTAAAACGGCCAGACATTCTAGGAATAATAGCTAGGGCCACAGCGATGAGGTACTGGGGCAGTGAAGTCAAGTCATTTCCTTAAATGCGGACCACCGCGCACGGACTAAGCACCACTAGAGGGAGGGGGGGGGGGCTCTCTGGCGGCAGCTGTCCAGAAAAATTGTGATCACTACCATGGAGGTCATCGACTACCTCCCACCCAAAATGAGGCTGTGCTTCTGGAGAACACAAGGACAGTTCAAGACAGGAAAAGGAAGCGGTTCTCGGGCAGTGATGCGTCAACTCATCCACATTTAGGACACCTACATATCTCCATCTCGTCAAGCACCTGACCCCTGGGATTGATCGAGTAGTCTCCTCAGAGGGGGTGTCTACCGTTCAAATCCACGAGCGAGAGAAAGGGCCTTGGCAACGGTGCCCCGACGCGGCGGAAGGCCCGCGCAGAAAAACAGTATACCTCGTATCCAGGTGCAGCTGCGCAGCTACTGCCTGGAAAGAGGTATCTAAAGTGGAGAAGACCGGAGACATCATGATGGGTGTAAATGGCACATCTTCCTGCCTGGACTCCATCCCGTGGTGCTGAGGTCGCGGAACCCTTATACCTCGGGAAGGTCCACACGTCCAGTCTCTTTTTTTTAAGAAAGTTGACGAGCCCATCTGGCGACTGCCTACTAGGGCAAAAGTCGACGTACTCACGTTAAAGCCTACTACTAGGCTAGATTAAAAAACAAATAACAATAAGTAACAAAGATAAAAAGAAAGAGAAAGGTTAAAAAATAAAACCACAAATAAAAAAGCAAAAGCAAAAAGGCGACCAGAAGGAGACGAGCCCCCGCAGCCCCTCCCAGCTGTCCCGGAGTCCGCGGCAATTCCATTGAAGGAATATGCCCTCCAGGCCTAGCTGGGAGGAGACTCGGGGACCCTCTTCAAACAGAAGAGCCGTACGCTTCCCTGGGGGCAGAACCCCGGGCGCCGTGGGCCGAACAAGGCGCTGTCGCCTTCGAGGACTTATCGGAGGACGTTGGGATCGCCATGCGAGTCTTTTACTCCCTCTGCCTCGAAACCTTAGGAGGGTGGGGGTCCCTCCTTTGGAGGATCCACTGTGTCCGAGCCAGACAGCTCAGCCTTAGGTGGGGGCGTAGGAGCGGTCCTCCTTTCGGGGGGGCCTCACGAACACCTCAGCGGTGTTGCCTCCTGCGAGACTAACGACTCGGTGGAGGTGCAAAGCGGTTTTGCCTTACAGGAAACGGTCACGCGAGGGGGAGGGGGAGGCTCTGAACCATTTATACTGCTACTTCTACCAGGGGAGGGCCCGGGGTGAGAAGAACCTGCAGAACGGTTCCGAATGGGCATATAAACGACCGTGCGGGTAGAAAATTTGAGGGTATAGCTATAATAATATAAATAGTGACATACTAATAATAATACACAATTAAAATACATTATAATAATAATCATAAAATACTAAGAAATATTACTACTAAATAATAATAATTAATAATAATAAAATGTAAAGTAGTGCTGAGTGGGGGCTAGGGAAAAGTGCACGCACAACTTTCCTCAGCCCCATTAGAGTTTAAGTCAAGCCAGTGTACACTCAGGCTGGGAGCAGGTGCAACTCCTCCAGGTACCATGTATAACAGGCTACACAGGGTGCCCTCCTGCGGGGTCCACTTTTCCAAAGGAATTGTTGTAACAGGTTCATCCAGAGCTCTGCGGGAGCCATCATATCCTTCTCCAGGAGATAACCGCCACAGTGCTTCGAAGAAGGAGGATGCGGCTCTCCGCAATTAGCCATAGACGATAGGGACTTATCGTGTACGGCGTTGGAAAAACTTACACAGATTTCGGGTAAACCCGACTTTGGAAGTCTCAACTACGTAACAGGGGCACGAATGCCTTCAGGCGGTAGCGATACCAACCCGGAGGCACCGACTCAGGAAGCCTGTAACGGCTCAACGTGACTAAGAATGTAGGGTTGGGTCGCGAGGCCCCTCCCTGTTTTCTAATCATACGTCCGACCATGACCGCTCCGCCGTGGTCGGCCAGCTTTTCGGATATGTCTTCTCAGGAATAGACTACGAGTTCACTACCTAGTCGTTTCAAAAGTTCATGGTAGAATGCAGCGTCACACTCACCGACGAGTCATTGAGTAACTGAAGGGCAATAATCATAGCCACCTCGCAAAGGTCCGACACAGTCGCCAAAAGGCTCCCGTCCGAGAAACGGGTCACCTTCGTTTCTCTAACAGTCAAATTAGCTCCTCTGAGGATCAAGTTTCCTTTGGCTAACATGCTGCCATCTGTGAAGCAAATAAGCAGAAGGCGTTTGAAGCCAGCGGGCTCAAAAACGGCAGGTGGTCTCTGAATGAGGGGCCCCCGACGTAATCGAGGCTCCCCTCAGCACACTTACGACTTTGGTCTTTGTCCGGGCCTCCCCGCACGAGGGCGCCTCGCGGCCAGCGGAAAGCGACTTTCCCAAGCTTCATCAGAGTTCAAATCAATACAGTAACGACGGGGCTTCCCTAATTAGCACTTAGGTTGGGCTGAGGGGCAGCAGCTCCTCCAGGTACCAAGTGCAACAGGCTACACAGGTACCCCCATGCTGTGTTCTTCTCTAACAAAAGCGAAATATGGAATTCATAGTGCAGAAGTAGACCGATTAAGGGAATGTAACGACCATAACACAAGCCGGGTAAGTCGCTTCATCTGGGGTTCAACCCCTAGATGGTCAGGGAATTTCCTTACCTCAAGATTGCAAAGACCCAAACTAAACGACCACTAGCTGAGTGGGCGCCGTCACCATCAAACAAAGTGCAGTCTATGATGGAGATGCCCCCAGTGGAAACAAACCAATAACGAGCCCTATTAATAGTTAGTGCAAGGGAAACAAAAGGCAGCAGGGAGAAAGAGGGAGGGGGGGGGGATAATAAAAGTTCATTCATTACGGCAGGTAGAAGCATATCCATACCCAGTCTAAGAAACCCCGAGGACGAGGATGGGAAAATTTGAATGATATAAAAGACCAATTATTTGGGTTTCCTTTCCCGTGAACTCTCCCTACCTTATCCAATGCATTAAGCTTACCTATTATGACTGCACTGTATTCCATTTCTACCATTATTCACACTATTAATTTCGCTATCAACCTTACTAATCCTGGTACATTGAGTGCCTTTAGTTTTACAACTACTATGACTTGTACTCCCACTTATATTAACCTGGATCGTTTCATGGCTTTTTTAAAAAAAAAATTAGGAGCCCATCTGGCGACTGCCTACTTGGGCATAAGTAGCCGTACTCGACACAAAAAAAAACAAATAACACCGATAAAAAAGGACAAAAGTTAAAAAAAAAACAAAGCAAAAGGCAAGAAGGAAGCGCGCTTCGGCGTCGGGGATAGCCTTCCTCCCCCCCGGCGCAGGAACATGTGACCTAAAAAAAGTCGTATAGTCCACAAGTCCGTGTGCACAAACCAATCCTGAGCACAAGGGACAAGGGGTAGCGACCCCACTCGTCCCTGTACCGGGACAGGAAGAGTGCGCGAAGATCAACCAGACTGGTAAATTCAACAAGAATTGCCGAACAGTCTGGGGGACAACGCAGTCGTCGCAATAAGGCGCAAACGAGCTCTCCATCAAATAGCGGTGCGTCCAATTCGGAGACGACAGAAAGCAACCTGAAGTCGTCGGGGTATAGGGGGGTAGGTCTACGATAACAGTCGTGGCGCAATAACACGTAACTTTAAGTTCCTCTCGACCGTCTCCCATCTTCTTTGTCAAGTAGCCCGTATTCATGCCATGTAATCGGTGCGCCAGAGTCCTCGCGGACTCTGGCGCCCTCATTCCTACATGTCCAGGAACCCAGCAGAAGATAATTCGACATTTCCCCCGGCTCGCCAAAACCATGGCGTCACTAATATCACAAACCAGGGGATGCGGAGATTCCAATGCCCCGAGCACTTAGGGAACTTTGTGAGTGGTTAATTTTAACAGCGAGTTCACAGAATCTCTTCATATTTTCCTTGGTACTGTTTCAAGATTGATGGCAATTAAGTTATATTGAAAACCGTTAAAATACCGGGGAACAGGATTATTATGAACAACTACGGATTTCTATTTTCTTCTCTCTTTAAAATAATCGTTTTACGAGTGATCATTAACATAAAAAGGAATCCAATGATGGAAGTCTATCGAAAAATGAGGCGGATGAAAACAAAAAATGTGACTCAGGGAAGTAATAGTTTAAAAGATCAAAACTGCTGTAGAATAGATCACATAAATCTGAATAAAACATACCTTTCATGCGTTCCACTTTGGTAACTTGATACACTAACTTGAGGATTCGATGAATTTAAGTGGTTGGGTGAAGTAACAATTGAAGGCAGATACTGTGGTAGTTGGTTTGAGGAAGGACCTACATAAGGAGGATACTGGCCAGGCCCATATATCTACCAATGGAAAGTTGATACATTAGTACATTTTAATAAATTAATTCATTATAGTTTTACAATGGGGGAAAGTAGTGAAGAACCACCATAAATAGAAAATTTAATACTACTTAGCTAAATAAGATGGAACATTAAAATTTACCCCAAATTATAGACCCTTAAACATTACTTTTTACTCTTTCATATGTACCAAGTTGGAGCAAAACGTTTAGCAGTTATGGATGTCATCATGGATCCTGCGAATTAGGGGCTGTAGAGATTACAAAATGGTCTGTGAACAGGGCCGGGCGCGCAATCTCTCGAACGAAGCGTTCTATTACACCAGGTCGGCCGTCAAGACAGACGCAGTGACAAGAAAAGTACCACGGGCTTCAAACAAGGGGGAAGGAGCATGGAAGACAACCGTCCCTTCGGACTTTGATCCATCTGTGCACACCGACGGGACTCCAGTATGACAAGATGCATGCGCCAAGAAATGAAAACTAAATACTCCCAATGTTAGAAAGCTCTGTTTTTTAAAATTTATCAGCTACCTAGCGACTGCTTACCAGGATTTATCAGCTACCTAGCGACTGCTTACCAGGCATAAGTCGCCATAATTCTTTCAAAACCTAATGTTAGGCTAGATTAAAAACAGAAACGCGCATAAGGAACAAAAATGCAAACAAAAACAAGAAACAAAATAGAACAAACAAATAAAAGCAAAAAAAAATGCAAGAATTGAGATAGACAAACAATTCTGTGTCTACGAACCCGTCCCGAGTACAAGGGACAAGCGGTAGCGACTCCAATTGCCCCGGTACCGGGACAGGTAACGTGCGCTATTACCCAGAATGCGACATTCAACATGAATGTGCCAAACAGTCTGAAGGACACACTCGCGGGGTTTCCCTCGACCGTCTCCCATCTTCTTTGCCAAGCAGCCCGTGGCGCCCTCATTCCCCGCAATTCCTACATGTCCAGGAACCCAGCAGAAGATAATCTCGGCATCTGCCCGGCTCGCCAAAACCGACCTCCTCTTGGGACTTGGAGCCATCCGTATACACTGGAATGGTTCCAGCGTGACACGAATTGTGCTCCAAAAAGGCCGAACGCAATACTCCCGGCGCTGTAGAAACTTTGGGAGCAGAGGTGTGGAGAAAAAATAGTCAAAGGTGGCGTCCTGGGCAGAACCAGAGGTGACACCGGCCCGAAGGTTATACCGAGCTCTCGAAGGAGTTTCCTACCCCCTAAACCCGAAGGGCTAAGGGTATGTATGACTGGCGTTTTTCGGCGGCATAGGCAACGTCGAGATCAGCTGCGGATGCAGTGACAGCTGTTGGCGAATGAGGGAGGCGCCGGGCTTGCGAGTACAGGCGAATAATGCACTGTGCACGGCGTAGAGCGAGTGGCATCTCCCCAGCATCGACCAACAGGCTCTCAATGGGGAAAGTGCGGAATGCACCGGTCGCAAGGCGAAGGCCGGTGTAGTGGATCGAGTCCACCTTAAGCAATACACGCTCGGCTGCGGATACATAAAACTCGCATCCGTAGAAAATCTTCGAATGAACAAAGGACTGATAGAGAAGTAAAGCAGTAGTCCTATCAGCACCCCAGGTGCTGAAGGTCACGGCACAAACAATGTCCATGGCGCGGGTACAAGATACGATAAGGCTGCGAAGATAAGCCTCCAAGGTGAGGGGCCGGTCGAAAATAGGATCAAGGAAAGGGTGCGAATCTAAAACTTGGAGGCGAACCTCGTTTAGGAACAAGTCCGGGTCGAGATGGAACTGTGGATGGCAGCAGAAGTGCACCACCTTAGATTTGGCGAAGGAAAACCAAACCTGAGTGTTCGGTATAGCGAGAGATACGGTTTAATGCGTTGGAATAAAAGCGCCAGAGTATGCATCTGGGCCGCACCAAATAGATCGAAAGTTCGTCAATGCACAGCGTTGCGAGAAGATTTTCCGGTAGCAGCAACGAGGTGATACAGTTGATGCTCAAGGCAAGGAAAGATACTGAGGACACTTCCATGAGGGGCACCCTATTGGGCTAGAAAGGGCTTCCCACACCCGTACGCGGAATCGACGATCTCGCAAAAAGTCAGAAATATTGATTGGGAGGCGTCCCCTCGCCCCCATCGTGTGGAGAGTCTCCATGTTACCCTACACCATGCAGTATCATAGGCATTTTGGCAGACGGCATTTTCCAGTTGGAGCAAAGCATCCGATGTGGAGACGAACTTGGGTAGGCCACACTGTGTACAAGACAGATAGCCTCCGCTGTCTAGGAAAAATGCTAATCGAACATTACCAATTTCTTCATCAACTTGCATTCGCAGGAGGTGAGAGAGATTGGCCGGAAACTGTCCGTGGTAGGGTGATTTCATCCCGGTTTTGCGAAAAGCGAGCACAGTAGTCATTCGCCAAGAGTCTAGGAGGATACCATTTGTCTAGGTCCTGTTGAACAAATCTAAGAGAAAGGTCATGCCTCTCTCACCTAGGTGTCGAGGAATGGCATACGGGACATCGTCCAGATCATGAGCGGTGTCCGCGCACGAAGCGAGAGCGGAACGCAACTCACTCAAAGTAAATCTGTTGTTGAAGGGTCCTCCGCCTCTTGAGCTAAAGTCTCGTCGGCGAACGTCACGACGTACATTCAATGCTAGCCGAGCTGCATCTCGGCTAGAGAATGCGAAGAAAGCGATCGCGAAGGATCCCGTCACGGACGCGGAAAACAAGATTGCACTCCCATTCTCCTGGAGAACGAGAGGCGGTCCTGTGAGAACTTACCCTGAATCCTTTAGATTCGCTTTCACACTTCGGCAAGAGGGGTCTTTCCCGTTAAATGAAGACACGTATGCACGCCAGGAAGAGCACCGAGCAAGCTTTGATACATACCCCCAACCTAACACTAGCTTGAAGAAATTCACCGATAATGAAATGGTTGGGGCGGCGCTTATAGCGCATGTAGGCATAGCGCTTCTGTTTGAGGGCCGTCTCATACTCAGTTGACTACCACGGAAGCTGTCCTGGTGCAAAACGTCCAGACGTTCTAGGAATAGTAGTTAGGCCCACGGCGATGGGGTTGCCGGAAAAGAACTCAAGGGCATCATCCAGAGAGCTAAACTAATCGACTGGGACAGATAATTAAGTGATTTCGTGAAATGAAGACCACCGCCCCCACTCCATGCACAACAGAGGTGATGAATGCCATGGAGGTCATCGACCCACCCTCACCCAAAATCAGGCTGTGCATCCATAGAGCTCAGGGATAGATCAAGAAAGATAATGAAGCGGTTAATCCACATTTAGGGCACTTAACTCCAGCTCATCGATCTCTTCGACAAGGACCTGAATCGTGGTATTGATCGTATAGTCTCCCCACAAGGGGGTGTTTACCGTTCAAATCCCCCAAAAGAAGAGCCTCGACAACCGGGACACGAGGCGGCGGAGGTCCCCGGCGTCAAAGTCGACAGACGGGGGAATGTAAGCAGAAGTTTTAACAAAATGGATGCTCTCCAAGTGTAGTTGCCTGGCCACTGCCTGAAAGGAGGCCTTTATAGCAAATAGAAAAATGGAAACATCATGCTGGGTGTAAATCGCATATCCTCCGCTCGGCCCCAATCCCGTGGTGGTGGGGTCTCAAAACCCTTATACCCCGGGACGGTGGGCAAGGGGGCACGCGGAAAGATAGCTAACGGAACGGTGGACAAGAGGAGACGAGCCTTCGCAGCCCCTCCCAATTGGCCCAGAGTCAGGGGCAATATAATTGAAGGAATATGCACTCCAGGCCTAGCTCGAAGGAGAAGCGGGGGGGCTCTTCGAAGAGAAGACCCTCAAGGTAATGGCTGGACGCACTGTTTTCCCGACTATGACAGCGTCGTCTTCCGAGGGCGGGGATCTCCTTGGAGTGGAAGCGTAGCGATAGGCTATCAAAAAGTTATCCTCCAAGAGTTATGTCGAACTATCGAAAGAGTTAACTCAGAATAAATCCTAAAGTTGTATGGTATGATTGGCGTCTCCCATGGGCATAGGAACCGTCGCGATCGTCCACAGACGAAATGAGAGCCGATGGCAACTGGGAAACATCGAATAGCATGTCCCCCGGGTCCACAAGGAAGCTCTCTATAGAGGACATGCGGAGAGAACCGATCAACAGTGGAGACCTGTGTGGCTGTGGTGGATCGAATCCACCTTCCGCACTAGACTTTACTGATACAGATAAATAATACTCGCACCAACAGTCTACTAAATAAGAGCGAACAAAGGAGGAACGACAGAATAGTACGAGTGTAGTTCTATCATCACACCACCTGCTGAATGGCATAGGTACACGAAATCCTAAGGCTACGAATATGCCCATCCCACTGAGGCATCGGTGGAATTCTATGCAAATGAATTGGTGCGAGTGCCATTCAGGAACAAGTCTGGGTCAGGGTGGTGCCTATGATGGCGACACAAGTGCACAACCATGGTCTTCGCCAATCCAGAGCCTGTGAGGACTCAAAGGGTGTATTTTTGTGGTTGCGCATTAGTTGCTGCTTCTGTCAAGATTTCTCAGATTTTGTTTAATTCTTGACTATTTTATTGTTTAGTTATGCCAAAGTTATCTACTTCGGTAACTATCTCAACTAATTAACTAACTTAGATGTATTTGAATAGGCAGCTAGAAGCAAAATAATATATAGCTGGTCTCTTTTGAGTTACTGCTAGCCTAGATTACTATCTCTAAATATAGGCAATACCAAAAACCTAATGAAAAACAAAACCAAAATTACAAACTAACACCGGCAGAGCTCTATTTACCACCACCGTCGACCACAATAATAACAAGCCGACGCATCATCTTGTGTCATAATCTCGTGACGTCACATATCTTTCATTCTCAAAAAACGTAAACAAAACATTCCAGACAAATGTATTTGTCTGGAATGGTTGAAAAGAGTTAAAAAATTTATACCTTTTTAATCGTGTATTCTTAATTATTGAGTATAAAAGAATCTAACATATTTATTGACCACAAATGAATAAATCAAATAAGACAAAATTTCCTATTTAGCCACTTGGACATCAACTAAAACAGAAAATCTTGTGTCAATCACAACTTACCACGGATGCCAAAGAGAAGCCGGTTGAAACGACTGAGCTAAATCAGCCAATGAACCAATTTTAACTCACTTGATATACCTGTCGATTGCCAAGCTGCCATTTAGCAAAATTAAAAAAAAAAACAGATGGATGCTCGGGGGCAAAAGAATATACTTGGATCCCATGCCCACGTCCCATGTTGGGAATCACTGCTCTAGCTTCCCCACTTTCTTGAAAGATCTTGCATTACAAAATATTGTACAGGATTTGCCCACATTGGTATTTTGCTTCAAATTCAAGAAACCAAAATCCCTTGACACCCAATGGGTGACTCTACCTTGGGCCATGAATTTACAAATCTTGATGGTTGGTGGCAAAACAGTACTACTGCATTTCCTTACTCCTTTCTCCAAATAAGGCTCAAACACTGGTGTTCACAGGCAAGTCAGCCATTGGCAGTCTGATATTAATATAATTTTTTAGCCAGTTGGGTGACTTTGTCCAGAAATGAAAATTAAATTAGCACAACCAGAAGCCAGTAGCAATGCAAAACTTACCTGGATAGAGAGAATTTAGATTCCACTTTCACATTCACATATTACCTGTTGTGGAGGTATATTTTGATGGTTTGAAGGGATGAAATGGGGAGGGATTATTGCCTGAGGGCCAGATGGAGGGGGGTTGACCATCTTGTTGTAAGAAGAATAATAAGGCATTGCTGATGGCATCTCTCTCATTAACTGGAAATTTAGAAGAATGGAGACAAAAATTATGGGAAGATTTCTAATTAGTATGATCAATAAGTTGGATTTTACTAATAATTTGGTGAAGAGTAGAAAAATTGAGATAAAAAAAGGAAATAGCTATAACCCATTGATGGTATTTTCTCTCAGAAAAAGAACAGGACAAGTAAAAAGTCCAACATAGTTAGGATGACAACAATTGGAATCACAAAACTTAAGGTCCTGGAGTGACGGTGTTGTATGCTTGCCTACCATCCGCGATTTAAATGCCTAATCCATGTCTACTTTTTCAGGATGTTGGCGAATGAAGATGAAGAGGGGCTTGATGGACGTCCATCGCGCCCTGCATTTTGTTCCTCTTTTCAGAGAAGAGTTTAAAGGAAATTTTTTAAAAGACTGATTTGTTTATTACCCAAGATTAAGCATAGTGGAATTGTTTTGACAAAAACAGGAGCAGCTGGGGTAGTTGACTGAAAGAGACTCCTCTTTTCCAGCTCTTTAGTGCCTGCAAGTACTGTCGCAGGTGCGTGATCGGTTGTGGTATTGTGTCCTAGTGATTGGAAAGTGAAAGTCAAACAGCACAGCCAGTCCATGAGTACCACTGGAATCTGAAGCCAATTAACAGAGTAGCATTGGGAACTTCAGGGTGGAACCCGCTCCAAAGAACACCCTCTTGACTGAGAAAGGATGTGGCAATATTTATTTGGGGATTGTTGTCATTTGTATTTTTGGTTATTGTACTATTTTGCTTCTAATTTATCATACCTTTGAGATATTAGACTCACTCTCTTTTCTTTTTGGATTGGTCTATTTTCCAATTATTGTAAGATTTTGGTAATTTCACATAACATTTATATATATAAGTTTTTGTGGATATAAATAAAGGTGGAAAACGAGCTCCTCTCAATCTCCATTCAGACAACTAGATGGGCTCATCCTGATGTGGCAGGCAGTGCGATCACTCCCAAAAGCTACCAGCCAGGAAGAGGAGGCCATGGGGCCAGAACCACAAAAAGAATCCTCTTCTTCCAAACAGGGCATGAGATCGTGAATATGGCTGTGGTAGCCAGAGCAAGTACTACATCCCTCACCACAATATACTGCATACCTTTTGGCAAAGAGAAATGACTCTCTGCCGATCATTTTTCAGATTTTCCTTCTAGCCTGAGACACATCCACACATATCTAACAACCTCTAATCCCATCACTTCAAGCAGTCTGACTAAGAGTTCATTTCTATACAACTCTTAGCTTGACCCACCTTAACATGTACAACAATATCCATCCCCCCCAAATATTAATCAATAATATCAACCCACTCCACTTTCCTCCACTGTACTCTCTCCCATTCTTTCCCTATATCCTCTACCACATAACCTCAACTTCCAATATCCAGCCTTAAACACTTCCCTCTTCACCGCCACCATTATGCACAATAGCAAAATATAAACAGCATTAACAATACCACACATGAACTCACTAATTTCTTGAAACAACACAACAAATACATTGACATCAGACAAAAAATAAAAGTGCACAACAAAAGACACCTTCCTTCCCAAACTTCATTACCATCAGGAATGACTGGGCTGAGGCAACCCTGGTAAACAAATCCATAAACTTTAGAGGTATCAGTGCATACACAAATTCCTTCAACATACGCCGCTACAAGACACCACCAATTTTAGGAACCCTTTGGCAATTTTTTTATTTTTTATTTTAAGAGCTCATCTGGCAACTGCCGACTTGGGCATAAGTAGCCATACTCACTACTGCCTAGTACTAGGCTATTTTAAAATAACATGCAAAACATAAAAAAAATAAAAAAGGGAAAAAGGCAACAAGCAGGAAGCAAGCTCCAGCGCCGGGGAAAAGTTTGCCTCCCCTCGGTGCAGGAACGTGCGACCTACAAAAATAACAAAATACAACAAAAAAAGAAAACTAGTTAAATAAAGGGGAGAAGGCCGGCCTTACCACAAAAGTTCTTTAAGTCCACCAGTCAATGTGCACGAACTCATCCCGATTACAAGGGACAGGCGGTAGCGACTCTGCCCATCCCGGTACCGGGACAGGTAACGTGCGCGAAGATCGCCCAAACTGGGACATTCAACAAGAATGTGCTGAACAGTCTGGGGGACAAAGCAGTCCTCACAATAAGGCGCCGGCGAGAGCTCCATCAAATGGCGATGAGTCCCGCGAGTGTGTCCAATTCGGAGACGAGAGAAAGCAACCTGAAGCCGTCGCGACATTGAGGGTTAGGTCCATGGGAACAGTCGCGGCGCAATGACACGCAAATTTAAGTTATCCTCCACTGTCTCCCATCTTCTTTGCCAAGCAGCCCGGAGAGCTGCCCGTATTCCTGTCATGTAGTTGGTGTGAGGAAGAGCGAAACGCTGGTCCGGTCACCCAGTCCTGGCGGACTCTTTGGCGCCCTCATTCCCCGCAATTCCTACATGTCCAGGAACCCAGCAGAAGATAATCTTGACATCTGACCGGCTTGCCAAAACCGTGGCGTCACGGATATCGCGAACCAGGGGATGCGGAGATTCCAATGCCCCGTGAGCACTCAGGGCACTTTGTGAGTCGCTATATATCACAATCCAGTCTCCGAACCGGGCACGTCGCGTAATCTCTCGTACCGAGTGGTGTATTGCCACCAGCTCGGCCGTGAAGACAGACGCAGCGCCTGGCAGAGCCCCACTGACTTCAAACAGAGGAGATACAGCGTGGAAGCCGACCCCCTATGGGACTTGGAGCCATCCGTATACACTGGCACGGTTCCAGCGTGACACGATGTGTGCTCCAGAAAGGTCGAACGCAATACTCCCGGCACCGTTAAAGCTTTGGGAGCAAAGGCGTGGCGACAAATAGCCAAATGTGGTACCATCCAGGGTGGCGTCCTGGGCAGAACCAGATGCGCCACCGGCCCGAGAGCTATATCTAGCTCTCGAAGGAGTTTCCTGGCCCTAAACCCAAATGGCTTAGGGTATGACTGGCGTCTCTCGGCGGCATAGGCACCATCGAGATCAGCTGCGGATGCAGTGAGAGCTGTTGGCGACTGAGGGAGGCACCGGGCTCGCACGTACAGGTGAGTGATGCACTGCACGCGGCGCAGAGCGAGTGGCATCTCCCCAGCATCAACCAACAGGCTCTCAATGGGGAAAGTGCGGAAGGCAGGTGTGGATGATCGAATCCACCTTCCGCAATAAACGCTCGGCTGCGGATGCATTTAACTCGCATCCGTAGTCGAGTTTCGAACGAACAAAGGATCGATAAAAAAAGTAGGGCAGTAATCCTATCAGCGCCCCAAGCGCTGAACGTCACGGAACGGAGAATGTCCATGGCGCGGGTACAAGAGACCCTAAGGCTGCGAATATGAGCCTCCCAGGTGAGGCATCCGTCGAATACAAGACCGAGGAAACGGTGCGATTCAACCACATCCAGGCGCACCCCCATTAAGAAACAAATCTGGGTAGGGGTGAAGCCGTGAATGGCGGCAGAAGTGCACCACCTTAGTCTTGGGCAAAGAAAACCGAAACCTGTGCGTTTCGGCATAGCCAGAGACGCGGTTCAATTCCTGTTGGAGTCGACGCTCCAGAGTTGGCATCTGGGCCGCGCCAAAAGAGATCGAAAGGTCGTCCACGTAAAGCGTAGCGAGAACATCTTTCGGCAGCACCGAGGTGATGCCGTTGATGCTCAGGGCAAAGAGTGTAACAATGAGGACACTTCCCTGCGGGCTACCATCTTTCTGCTCCTTTGGGCCGGAGAGGGCTCCCCCCACCCGTACGCGGAATCGACGATCTCGCAAAAATTCAGATATGAACATTGGGAGGCGTCCCCTCGCCCCCATCGTGTGGAGAGTCTCCATGATACCGCATCGAAAAAAACCGTGGCGTGTTGCTGTCTACGAAGGAAAGCCTCGCAGACGGCATTTTCCAGTCGGAGCAGAACATCCGACGTGAAGTGGAACTTGCGCAAGCCGCACTGTGCAGAACACAGATGGCCTCCGCTGTCCAGGAGAAAGGCTAATTTAACATTTACCAATTTCTCCATCAACTTGCACACGCAAGAGTTTAGAGAGATTGGGCGGAAACCGGTCGGAGTAGAGTGATCTTTCCCCGGGTTGCGAAAGGCGAGCACAGTAGCGATTCGCCAGGAGTCTGGGAGAAGACCCTCCACCCAGATCCTGTTGAACAAATCTAAGAGAAAGGCCATGTCTCGCCCACCCAGGTGTCGAAACATGGCGTACGGGACATCGTCCGGACCATGGGCAGTGTCCGCGCACGAAGCGAGAGCGGAGCGCAACTCACTCACAGTAAACTTGTCGTTGAAGGGTTCTCCGCCTCTGGAGGTAAAGTCCAGCCGGCGGTCTTCCGCGACATCACGACCTGCATTGAATGCTGGCGGAGCAGCATCCCGGCTAGATAATGCGGAAAAAGCGGTCGCTAAGGATTCCGCCACGGACGCGGGGTCCGAGATTGCGGTCCCATTCTCCTGGAGAACGGGAGGGGGGTCCTGCGAGAACTTGCCCCGAATCCTTTTGACTCGCTTCCACACCTATGTGGCCGCGCCAAAAGAGGTCGAAAGGTCGTCCACGTAGAACGTAGCGAGAAGATCTTCCGGCAGGACCGAAGTGATGCCGTTGATGCTCAGGGCAAAGGGTGTGACAATGAGGACACTTCCCTGCGGGATACCCTCTTCCTGCTCCTTTGGGCCGGAGAGGGCTCCCCCTACACTTACGCGGAATCGACGATCTCGCAAAAATTCAGATATAAACATTGGGAGGCGTCCCCTCGCCCCCGTCGTGTGGAGAGTCTCCATAATACCGTATCGCCATGCGGCATCATAGGCCTTATCCAGATCGAAAAACACAGTGGCGAAGTGCTGCCTACGAAAGAAGGCCACGCAGACGGCATTTTCCAAGTCGGAGCAGAGCATACGACGTGGAGTGGAACTTGCGGAAGCCACAATGTGCAGAAGACAGATAGCCGCCGCTGTCCACAAAAAAGGCTAATCTAACATTTACCAATTTCTCCATCAACTTGCACAAGCAAGAGTTTAGAGAGATTGGGCGGAAACCGAACCGGCCGGGGTAGAGTGATCTCTCCCAGTTTGCGAAAAGCGAGCACAGTAGCGATTCGCCAGGAATCTGGGAGGTTACCCTCTACCAAATTCCTGTTGATCAAATCTAACACAAAGGCCATGCCCCGCTCACACAGGTATCGAAGCATGGCGTACAGGCCATCGTCCGGAACAGTGGCGGTGTCCGCGCACGAAGAGAGAACTGAACCCAACTCGCTCAGAATAAACCTGTCGTTGAAGGGTTCTGCGCCTCTGGAGGTAAATTCCAGTTGGCGGCTTTGCAGGACATCAAGACGTGCATTGAATGCTAGCGGAGCAGATTCCGCCACCGTTGCGGGGTCCTACGAGAACTTACCCCAAATCCTTTTGACTCTCTTCCAAACCTCTGCTAGAGGGGTCTTCCCGTTAAGTGAACACACGTATGCCCGGCAAGAAGAGCAGCAGGCGTACTCGAAATACACCGGAACCTGGCCCTAGTCCGACGAAATTCACCGACAGTGAAATCGTTTGGGCGGCGCTTATAGCGCATGTAGGCATAACGCTTCAGCTTTGGGGCCGTCCCACACTCGGTTGACCACCACGTGAGTAGTCAGAGTGCAAAACGGCCAGACCTTATAGGAATAGTAGATAGGCACGCGTCGATGAGTTTGCCGCAGAAGAAAGAAATCAACGACCTCATCATCGACCTAAACTCTTCGACTGAGATAGAAAATTCAGTCATTTCCTGAAATGCAGACCACCGCGGCCGCACCAAGCACCAGCGGGGCGGGCTCTCGGGCGGCAGCGGCCCAGAAAATGATATTTGAATGGGAAAGTGATCACTACCATGGAGGTCATCGACTACCCCCCAATCAAAATCAGGCTGTGCATCCGGAGAGCACAAAGATAGGTCGAGACAGGAAAATGAAGCGGTTCTCGGGCAGTGATGCATAAACTCCTCCACATTTAGGACGCCCATCTCAAGCTCGTTTATCATGTCGGCAAGGACTTGACCCCAGGGATTAATCGAGTAGTCTCCCTAGAAGGGGTGTCTGCCGTTTAGATCTCCGAGCAAGTGAAATGGTCTCGGCAACCATGCCACGACACGGCGCAGGTCCCCTGCGTCGAAGTCGCCTGACGGTGGAATGTACGCGGAAATAACAGTATACCTCCTATTCAGGTGAAACTACACAGCTACTCCCTGAAAAGAGGTATCTAAAGCGAAGAGAAGAACGGAGACATCATGCCGGATGTAAATAGCAGGGGAAATGCGCCCAGCATGGTATCCTGCAAAAAGATAGCTAACGGGGAACGGGGCGAGACGAACCTCCGGAACTCCTCCCAGTTGGCCCGGAGTCCGCGGCAATTCCATTGAAGGAATATGTCCTCCAGAACTAGCTCGGAGGAGACGCGAGGGCCCTCTTCGAAGAGAACACCTTCACGGGAATGGCCGTACGCTTCCCGAGGTAGAACTCCGGGCGCTGTTGGCCGAACAATGCGCTGTCGCCTTCAAAGACTTATTGAGGGAGGTTGGGCTCGCCATGCGAGTCTTTTCCTCCTTCCGCCTCGAAACCTTAGGCGGGCGGCCCTCTTTTCGAGGATCCACCGTCTCCGAGTCACCCAGCTTACCACTGGGTATGGGCGAAGGAGCCGAAGCTTCTTTAGTGCTGTCCTCCTTTCGCGGGGGACAGCTTTAGGAACCCCGGAAGATGGCCTCACGACCCTCTTCAGGGTGTTGCCTCCTGCGAGTCTAACGACTCGGTGCAGGCGCGCGGCCGTTTCGCCTTATGCGAAACGGTCACGCTGGAAGAAGGGGGGAAAGCCCTGGCTTTAGCCGGGACTGGGTGCGAACCCTTTGTCCCACCACCTTTACCAGGGAAGCGCCCGGGGTGGGTAGAACCCGCAGAAGGGTTCAGAATGAGCGAGGAAACGACCGTGTTCGTAGGGCTGGAAAGGCCAGGAGCAGAGGGTTTCTTTCTCAACATTGAGGCATAGGACGTCCCGGGCAGCGCCAGGCGCGCCAAGACTAAGTCCTTAGTCTCGCGAAATTAGAGACGATACTGAACCTCAACAGACAGGATTTCTTTCTCAAGGAGATAGGCACAAGATAGCTTCGAGAAGCGGGGTGCGGCTCTCCGCAATTGACACACTTGGCCAAACATAATTTGGACTTATAGTGTGCCGCCATGGAGGAACTTACACAGATTTCGGGTAACCCCGACTTTGCACGTCGACAGGAGCGATTAGTATGGCCGAAGCGGTGACAGTAATAGCACCTTCGCGGCAGTGGCACGAATGCCTTCAAGCGGTAGCGATACAGCCCGGCAAGCACCGACTCTGGGAGCTTGTCAGGGTCGATCGTGAAGAAGAGTGTAGGGGTGGGTCTCGAGGCCCCTCCGTTTTCTCATCACACGTTCCACCTTGCCCGCCTCATAGTCGCCAGATCTGAGGTGATGTCATCTATGGAGTAGTCAACGAGTTCCCTCGCATAAACTACTCCTTTCACAAAGTTCATGGTAGAGTGCGGCGTCACACTCACAGGCGTGTCATCAAGTGTCCGAAGGGCACTAATCATGGCCGCCTCGGAGGGATTCGACGCATTCACCAAAAGGCTCCCGTCCGAGTAACCGGTCACCTTCGGCTGTCTACCAATCACACTAGCTAAAGCTCACCTTTGATGGATCATGTTTCCCTTAGCCAACATGGTGCCATCAGTGGAGCGAATAACCAGGAGGCGTTTGAAGCCAGCGGGCTCGAAAACGCCGGGTAGTCTCTGAATGAGGGGCCCCGATGTAATCGAGGCTCCGCTCTGCGCACTATCACTTTTGGTCTTAGTCTGGGACTCCGTACTCCGGGGGCAGAGGGGCCGGACGTGACGATCTTGCTTTGCTCGATTACCGAAGTGGCAGCAGAACCGTCCGTCCCCGCAGCCACAGTCTTTTTTTTTCATTTTAAAGAGAGAAAGCCGGGAAATGAACCCGCTTCTACCCTCCGCCGGCAGGAGCCCTCAGGCCAGATGGACCGGCCTCAGCAAGGTCCTTCAACTCGATCGAAAAGGTTCTGACGGTCGCAGGGGCACCAGCCGGAGGAGGAGACCCCTCCCCTCCTTGTACTGCCTTGGAGACCCGAGCCGTTTGAGAAGTACCTTTCATAGGGGCGGACTCGAGTTCGGTGCTTGGCGCCAAGCCTGGATTCGCCTTCATGGAAGGCCCTACCGTCTGAGGCTGGGTTGCCTCAAGGGCCATGTCTATTTCTGTGAGGGGCCTCCATTTGGCCATGCCACCCAGGACATCACAGGTCCCATTGGCAGTTGTGTCAAAAGTCAGGTTGTATTGGGAGGCATAGGCCTTGGTCCCCGCTAAGGTCAGTGTATGCGAGCCAGCAGGTCTCTGGGGAGAAGCGGCCGATGGGCCTCGTCTTCCATGTCCTCCCTAAGGAGGTTTGCCCTACCAAGCCGTTTCAACGGGCAGCGGCTGGCTTTGTTGGCAGTCCCTTGGAAAAGTAAACGTAGGGCTGCCACTGGTAAGATGGAGTCACATAAGGGTGACTCCAAAGAAGGGGGTGAGGGGGAGCCCCCTGCACCTGTACGCAATGGAGAGGAGTAAGCCTCCTTTCCGGTTAAAGAGTTTTGGAGGTGACCCTGTGAAAGCACAGGGGGGGACAACCTCCATTTTTCCAGTGGAGCTGCTCGAGGGCGGCTCCGATGGTGGACGGAGAGATTTTTTTTTAATTTCATCATCATTGGGGATGGGGTGACCCTATTATTTTCACGGGATGCAGATGCTAATCACCCCTCGCAGTAGCCCGCTCTGCAAGGGGTGCGTACGGGGGTGGCAGATCCAGGGGCAGCCATTTTAGGCCACCCCTTCCGCCTGGTGACCTGGCAACCCTTCGGCATGGCGTTAAAAGATATATAGTGAAGTAAGAAGAAAGGGGATGTGAGGAAGGTATGGGTGGGAATGAAGCATCCCAAACTGGACCTCAGGGGTTAGGGAATATTGTCCTCTCTCCTCTCAGTCCCGATCCGGGATAGTTGCCTGAGAAGAAGGTCAGCATCTACCCTGTGAAAATAGAGGCCGACCAGAGAAAGTTGTTGGAGAGGTTATAGGGAGGAAACATTGTGTGACTGAAGGAAGGAGAAGAGGCTAAGCTGGGGCCGGACGGGGCACTGAGTCCCGTCAGCACGGCAGCAAGGAAGGCAAATCGCCGTGCCCCTTACGGGAAACCCTTTTGGCAACCAGCAACTGGGGCACAGATGCTGAAATTACAAAGATAAGCCATTTTTAGGCTAATTTAAAAATATTATAAAAAATCACAAAAACAAAACTAATAAAAGAAAAAAACAATAAACAAGAAAACAAAAAAGCCATTCCAGGTCTACTAGGAGAGGACTGCCTCCCACAGGGACTTAACTAAGCCTACAATGGCAAAACAGACACAACCATAGTAAATGTGTACATCTTCCTACCATACATATCTCAGCCCAATTCTACCCCCAGCTCAACTACATCACCACCTAATCCAACCCTATTCTAGTGATCACTTCAATGCCAGGGCAATGGCCTGATATATCAAAAGGTGGGGGTAGGATCCTTCCTGGTGGTCCAAACCAGGGCACAACAGAACAACAAGTAGTAACAAAAACACAAAACAGTAAACTATAAACAAATAACAACGAAGGTTGCTCAGATGCCGCACCGTGGGGGAGATCTGCCTCCCTCAAGGAGCTAAGTAAACCACCTACTCAATCACACCAGTGTGGGGTGCAGGAGCCAGACCACAGCATGAGGGAGTAGTAGTAGCGACCCCATTCGTTACAGTACTGGGACTGGGACAGGCACTGCACACGAAGACCCTCCCCTACCCCAAATGTGGCATACAGTCTGGGAGGCCCAAGCAATCTTTGCATCAAGGTTCTGGGGAAAGCTACATCCTGTGAGTGGGTCTGATTTGGACTTAATACCGCCGAGTCAGTGCGGAATAGACCCACGTAGTCGAGGTGCAAAACCCAGAACTTTAAATTGCCATATTCGCGTGAAGGGGTATTGATCCCTGCCATGGAGTTCGTGTGGAGAAGAATGAAATGCCGGGGTTGGTGCTTAGCTTGTGCAGACATCCTGGCGCTCTCATCAGTGTGCTCGATCCCAGCAACCACTACATGCCCAGGGACTCAGCAGAAGATAACCTAGACATTCCGCAGACAGGCAGCAAGTCATAGCTACACAGATGCTTCGGATGAGGGGATGTAGAGATTCTAATGCTTCAACAGGACTCAGCTCGCACTGAGTCGCTATGGATTACAAAACAGCTTTCGAACGGGGTACGGAGCGTTCTCTCCTGTACCGAACGTTATATTGCAAAATGCTCCACCATGAAGACAGAGGCAGCGCCCAGAAGAGCTCCACTGGCTTTGATTATTTTATTTTTTAAAAGAACATAAGAAGAACATAAGAAAAGAAGGAGACTGCAAAAGACCATTCATGGCCTACACTTGGCAGCTCCTGTTCCAGTCAACACACAAAAGATTTCTTACCAGAGAAAAGTCATCAACATTGTCACCCTTTACAGGAGTTCGTCAGATCTAATCTACAATATACATAAAATGCATCCAGAGGATTATGTCCATTCATGCAACCGCAAAATAATCTCCCCACTCCTTAGAAAAATATATACATATGTACATAAAAAAGTCAGTCCCATCTAGCAGCTTCATTCATATATTTATCTAATCTATTCTTAAAACTACCCAGAGAGGAGGCTTCTATCACATGTCTAGTGAGCCTATTCCATTCATCTACCACACGATTTGTAAACCAATTCCTCCCAATCTCCTTCCTAAACCTATACTTATCAAGCTTAAACCCATTGCTACGTGTCCTGTCATGTTCACTAAGTATAAGAACCTTACCCAGATCCCCTTTATTATATCCTTTTACCCATTTGAAGACTTCAATCAATCCCCCTCTGACTCTTCTCCTTTCCAATGTATGTAGATTTAGTTTTCTGAGCCTTTCACCATAAGGTAAGTTCCTTAGCCCACCAATCATCTTTGTCATCCTTCTCTGCACAGACTCAAGCAAATCAATATCCTTCCTATAATATGGTGACCAAAATTGTACTGCATAGTCTAGATGAGGCCTAACTAGCGCCAGATACAGTTTTAGAATGACTTCAGCACTCTTATTGCTTACACTCCTCCTAATGAATCCCAATATCCTATTAGCTTTATTCTTAGCATTTAGGCATTGCTTTCTAGGACGAAGGTCTGAACTTACCAAAATACCCAAGTCCCTCTCACAATCGGTCCTCCCTAAATTTCTCCCATTTAATTTATAACTATTCAGTGGATTATTTCTACCTATACTAAGTACACTACATTTGTCTATGTTAAACTTCATTTGCCATTTCTCAGCCCAATTGGACAGAATGGTCAATTCCTCCTGCATTACAACAGCATCAGAATCAGCCCTAATGGCCCTACCTAGCTTAGTATCATCAGCAAATTTACTCAGGTCACTACTTATACCTATGTCAAGATCATTAATATAAATTAAGAATAGCAAGGGACCCAAAACAGATCCTTGCGGAACTCCACTGCTAACACACCCCCACTCAGATTTAACTCCATCTATACTAACTCTTTGCTCTCTGTCACCAAGCCATGACTGAATCCACCTAAATATACTGCCATCGATCCCGTGTGCTTTAACTTTGCTCAGAAGCCGTAAGTGTGGCACTCGATCAAAAGCCTTACTAAAGTCCAAGTATAAAATATCATAGTTTTCATCATTATCTGCTGCTTCATACACCTTACTATAAAAAGACAGCAAATTAGTCAGACAGGATTTACCCTTACTAAAGCCATGCTGTGATTCTTTTATCAACTTATGCTTATCCAAGTGATCCCTAATGTTCCTTGCTATAATAGATTCCATCATTTTCCCTACCACTGATGTCAAACTTACTGGTCTGTAATTAGACATATTTGTTTTATCCCCTTTCTTAAATATAGGTATCACATTGGCTTTCTTCCATGCCACTGGCACAATGCCACTCTCCAATGATTTTCTAAAGATGCATGCTATGGGCTCACTTAACACATCCTTACATTCTTTCAAAATTCTAGGAAAGACCTCATCAGGACCGGGTGCTTTACTACTTTTGATTTTATCAATTTCCTTTGTCACTATCTCCTTTGTGATCAAGATATCCTTTAATTTCTCTTCATCATTACCCCGAAAGATCATTGACACCTCGGGTATATTTAGAGTATCCTCCTGTGTAAATACTGAGAGAAAAAAGTCATTTAGCATTCCAGCCATTGAGTCCCTATCACTCACTAATTCTCCATTGGAATCTATAAGTGGGCCTATTTTATCTCTAACCTTAGTTTTGTATAATTGATAAAAACTTTTAGGATCTTCCTTTGCCCTATTTGCCACTTTAATTTCATAATTTCTCCTTGCTACTCTAACTAACTTTTTAACATCTCTTGCTAGTTCATTATATCTCTGCCTTAAGTGATCCTCTCCATTTTTTATTTTCCTATAAATGCCCTTTTTAATGCCAATATAATGCTTAATTTTATCTGTCATCCATTTTGGGTCATTATTTTTAGTCCTAATCTCCTTATAAGGAATGTTAATGATCTGACCTGTAATTAATTGCTCAATTATTCTTTCATACTCCTCTTCAATTGTAATCTCTTCCTCCTGGTGATTATTGTCTCCACTAACTGATATCATTGAATCTATTCCTGAATTGATTTCATTGCCTGGTTTCTGTACAACTGCCTCCAGGTAAGTCCTTAGCCCATTATAATTTGCTCTTCTAAAGTCAGGAATTTTAACATTGTTCATGCTACTATCAATACCATTCCATTTCATCTTCAATCTAATTTCACAATGGTCACTATTACCCAAATTTCCTCCAATCTCAGTATCCTTAATAACTTCTTCCCTATTTGTCAGAACTAAATCCAGTATATTATTACCTCTAGTGGGTTCGTTAATAATCTGCCTCAGAAAATTATCTTGGACAACATTCAAAAATTCCTCAGCCTCCTGATCACCCACAAGAGCTTCCCAGTCTATATTTCTGTAATTAAAATCGCCCATTATACACACATGCTTACTTCTACATGCCCGTTCAATCTCCTGCCACAGAAGATTTGAAGCTTCCTTACTAAGATTTGGTGGTCTGTATAATAATCCTATGATAAGCTTGTTTTTACCTTCCTTTACATTTAGCCATAATGACTCTGTGTTATCATCTAATTTAATTGTACTGTTTACACAACACTGGAGATTATCTTTAATATAAATAATAACCCCTCCTCCTCTCTTCCTATTCCTATCTGTATGGAACATGTTAAAGCCCTCAATCTCAACCTCAGGTTTAAAGTGATTTCCTGCCAAATCAAGCCATGACTCTGTTATCGCAATTATATCAAAATTCTCTTCACTCGCTAACGCTCTTAAGAGATCTATCTTATTCCTTATACTCCGACCATTTGTGTAGTATATTTTTAAGGTTTTTTTATTATTCCCATCTTCATTGCAGCGTGCTTTTCTATTCCTAGTTATCTGCTCATTCACTTGTGCATTAGTCCCCCTATAACGCATCAGTATGCCCTCTCCCTTAGCTATTCCTCTATCTCTGCATCCCTTCCATTTCCTACACCTGCCCTCTATTCCTGTTATTCCCTTACCTCTAACAGCTTCTAGTTTCCCACCCGTAAGGACCTAATCACACTATCCAGCTCCCCCCATAGAACCTCAACACCTGCCCGACTAAGATGGAGCCCATCCATCGCATACAACCTCCTATTCCCGTAAAACCCTCCCCAGACATCTACAAACACCAATCCTAACTCCTCACACAGTCCTTTCACAAATTCATTCAAACCAATTGCACGCGACAACCATTCTACCCCCACATCCAATCTTGGAAGCACACCAGAAACAACACCTTTTACCCTGCTTTTACTCATCCTTTCAACTAACCTTTTATACTGCTCACGTAACTCACATGTACCCACCTTCTTTACATCATTCACTCCCACATGGGTAATCACAACTGCATCCCTCTCACACCCAGAAACCAGCCTATCATACCTCTCACAAACATCACTTACACCAGCACCCGGCAGACAAACTCTCATTCCCTTCCACTTGCTATCACTCAACTTCCTATCTAAATACCTAATCTGAGAGTCACCCATCACTAGCACCTCAGTCATTCTCCTATTCTGTCTTGGCCTAACATTACCCTCCCTCCTGCTCTCAGTCACACTACCACCCATCCTGCTTTCATCCACAATCACACCAGGCAAATCACTTTCACACTCTTCCTCTCTCAGGACATTGAATCTGTTAGTCAACCTAACAGGTTCTATGTCCCTCTCATTCACACACCTAACCTGTCCTAACTTATCTATCCTATCCATTTTCACCCACCATTCATCATCACTCACAACTTCCACACTGTTCCCAGTCCTAGCCCTATCTTCCACCCTCTTAGCACTAATCTCACCCTTCAATCGCACACTTGCATCTCTTCTCACCTCAAACACCAAATCATTCAACCTCTTACATTCCCCACTCAACCTCCTAACCTCCCCTTCCAGAAAACACACACGGCATTCAGTTACATTCACTCTCCTTTCAACTCCACATGCATCACACACCACATACACACTACTTTCAAACGGCATGCTCTCACCATCTATACAAACAGCCATACTCTCAGAAATTTACTAAGGAAAAAGTTTACACTCACCAAAAAAAATTCTTGCTCAGGATTGCTGCCAGTTATCTTCCCCAAAAGTATTAATCACTAATGTATTTATTACACAGTGATTGATGTATTAAATAAATACAAGAAAAACTATACACCCAAATCAGTATTATATCCCAATCTTACAATGAGAATCAAGAGCTTCCTGCAAGACAACCTTCCAGAACAAAGCCAGAAGCGACTGCCATCCAGGGCATTAACCCTGGAATCAATATTTAGCCTTTTATTAGTTTATATTAAAAACATAAAAACGAATGATAGAGAAAACCCCAGCAAAACAAAACCTAACTAAGAGAGGGAAAAAAGAAGAAGAAACATACTCAGAAATCCATGAGCTCAACATTCTCATCTACAACAAACTAGAACAGCTCAGACTTTTCTTTTTTAAAGAGCCCATCTGGCGACTGCCTACTAGGGTAAAGGTCGCCCCAATCACACTACAGCCTAATACTGGGCTAAATGAAAGAGCAAACAAACATTTGAGGTACTTTTTTGTGTCTCTGTCCGCCGAACCGACATCCATCGGGGAATTTAGGGGGCAGACACGCCAACCCCCTGCAAACTGCAGATGCAGGACTGCGGGAGTGTAGGAGGGACGGACCGGCGGGCACTGCTATCCTTCGGTTACTCAGGGGGTTGGCTCTATACAGGCACTCCCGGGGAGTGGTCAATTTTAGGTCGCCTGCCTGCTCTCTTGGCAGGTGCTTGGAGATGGAGTCGCTCGAAGGCGCCTTCAGAGAAGGGGATCATTGGGAATCATCTGCACCTTTAGGCTTAGGAGAGGAATAAGCCTGTTCTCCGGTGGTAGCAGAGGGGTGGAAGGGGGAGCTCCTCCTTTTCAGAGGTGGAGCTGCCCGAGAGCGGCTCCAAAGATGGCAAAGGGAAAGCCCCTTGGCCGCATGGCAATGGTGAGAGGGGAGGCCCCCCCCCCACACCGGTCGAAGGGCAAGGACGTGCTTAAAGGTGGATCTTCATGTCCTTTCCCACTATTACCTTCTGTTGCTACGATGATAAAGGTAAAAGAAAAAAAAAGTCTCGTGGAAAGTAGATTCTATGACCTCTCCCATCACTTGGGATGTTAAGAGTAGTCTCCAAAAGGTCAGAAAGTTACAGAATGTGATCATTTACACATACTCGGTCTCGGTCCAGCTAAGATGGGCTTTGCATCCCGGTCCGCCATTCAGGCGACATCGTCCTGGAGCTTTAACCATAAAGAATGGCGCTACCATAGCCACCTAGAATGTGTACTGAAGGAAGGAGAGTAGTCGACGGTCCAGCACACCCCAGAACTAATACTTGACCTAGATAGCGGGCTTTCGGCCACCCTCACAGCAGGTAGGGACCTCAGGGTATAACACTGCCACTCGACTAAGGCTCAAAAGAGGACCAAAGTGCGCGGGGCGGCCAGAACCTCTGTGGACAGAAGAGCAGATGTGGAAAGGGGTGGGATAGTGTGTAATAAAGAGAAGTAGAGATACGCGGGTCCACTAACGAGTAGGGTGGGTGACCACCTATTATTTTCATAGCCTGGTGCTAGGTGATCCCAGGATAATATAGAGTGCACCAAGGCACCATGGCTACTAGACCGAACTCTGTACGGGTAGAAACACTAATTCTGGTACAAAGTGTGGTTAGAAAAGGTGAGGGGATAACAGTAATGATAAAAATATAATAATATTAAATAATGATAAATACTATTATTAAATAATAATAATACTACTAATTATAATACATAAAACATAATGATAAATAACAAGAATGATGATAATAATAATAAAAATAAATTAGTGCTGAGTGGGGGTGAGGGAAAAGTGCACCAACAACTTTCGCAGGCGCCATCATAGAGTTCAAATCAATGCACTGACGGAGCTTCCCTAATTTTCACTCAGGCTGTCAGAGGCTACACAGGGTACCCCCTTGGGGGGCGGGACTTCACAGTGGTTGATATACACTGAAGATATCCATGGTTCAGATCCCACATTAATTTGCACTGAGAAATAAGAGTAATCTTGAATGAATGCAGATGAGAGGTAAAGAAAATCGACCAATTTCTTTTTCCAAAACATCCCCGATACAATTTGTGCCGCCGAGATATTCCAAAGAATCCAGCCAATCTGGCACCAGGCCCCACTTAGACACAAAAGATCCTCTATCACTTATCTGTTTGTCAACCTAGTATCCAGTTTTTTGCAATCGGATACCTTAGCCAGAGGGGAATTAAGGAACGCTTTCCATTTACATTTAACCTTCTTTCTGCTCACTAGTACTCTCCTATTCTCATTCTTGATGCTCACAAAGCTATTCTTGGTTTTTGAACTTTCTCACTTCCTTCTAATTCAGGGCATAATTTATCTTTCTTCTGGATATTTCATTTGCTTTCTTATTCTGATTAAACACTCATTTCAGTGCTTCCATCATCTTGTATGCATCTCCCTGATATGCTTATCTGCATGGTTAAGCCTCATGTTTCCTCTCCAATGGATGTTTCGCATCCTCAATCCAGCATTCTACTTTCTTCTTCTAGATTTAATAGGGTGTAGCACATGAACTTTATTTTAAGAATAAAAATGATACATAAAATGTGATTTAAGAAATATAGTTGTTTCACTACAAAAACCTACCACACTTTCTCATTTTCATTCTGTCAAGGGTAATCAAAAGCTCCAGTTATCCTCTTTCTCATACTGTCATCTATTTATTGATTCATAACTCCTGTAAGCATCAACTGATGCTGTAAACACAAGTTATCCCAAGCCACACTAGAAACTCTCCCATTCTCGCTTCTATCATTACAAGGACCAAACAAAACCACCATAGAGTTTTCTCTCCGGCAAATTTCAATTTCATCCCACTCCTCTTTAATCCTACAGCCACAAGTCACACATGATAGCACTCTATTCACTTCATCTTAGAAGAAACATTTGTGTTGTTAGGCCACAAATTTATATCTTAATGTTAGATACAAAACACGAGAAAAAAAAAATACCTCATGATATAAATTAAGAGCATCCACCAAATCTGTGCTGATTCGTGCAAGCTGGGCATGTTTTTTATCGATGCGTTCAAGTTCAGCATCAATGGTAGGAGCCATTGCATTAATTTGTTCTGAAATGTCAATGCAAAATTTAAGTAAAGATATTAAACCTGGAGAAAAGAAAATATCTGGCAGAAGGACTGAGATGAGAAACTTACCAGAGGCACAGGTCCTAATCTTTGCCCTTAACCCCATAGCTGCAGAGATTTTAAGGCACAATCAAACATTACATTTATTTTTAAGGCATGGATCACCATAGAAAGTAATTGGTTGTAGATGTTGTTTTGAAGTGATCTAAAATCTGATTGGGTGATCTTAAACTTTAATGTCATCAAAACAAATAATGGTAATTAGAGATGACAAAAGATCATTATCACTTATCTATTTGTAGGCCTAGTATATAGCTGATGTTGTTTTTGCAATGGGGTACACTGTCTTCTCAAACATAATATATTTGTTTAATGCAGTGCTGACTAATGTTCCTGAAGAATATGGATTTTTTGCACATTTAATTCATCACTGAAGTGCCCTCTATTTGATGATTATATCAACACTAAAAAAATATCAATGTTAATAATTATTAACAACAATAAACTATTAATTTAAAATTTAAAACACATCAAATGGTATGATAAAAAACTTTGTAAGTAAAGCTGATAACTAAATTTTGTCACAACAGTTCTTTTCTTAATACACAAAAAATGTATTTCTTTTATAATAGACTTTGCAGAATCAATCAAATAATTTATTATTCTAGCATTATTTTCTTATCTAATAAACTAAAGATGATCTTAGGGAAAGGAAATAATTATGTGTTTCTATTTGTTCTTCACTTTCACATTTCATATAGTTAACACAACTGGAATTTTTATTTAATAAGTTTTTAGAGAATATTTTTTTGAAACAGATCATTGGATTCGCAACAGAAGAAACTACTCTTAATCCCAAGGGCTTCAAATTGAACATTGTACAATGATTTAAGAAAGTAATGCCTTTGTGCCAAATGTATGATGTTTAATTATAATATAATTAGAAGATATTAATGTACATTTCTTGGCATCCCCAAATATGCATCTCCCCACAAAGGAAGAAAATGACAACTATGGCCCGATTATAATAGAAATTTGAGAAAATGTCAATAATCTTAGCTGTTATTCTTTCTTTTGGCAGTCTGGCCAAGCAGCCATGAGATACTAAGGAAGAATGTGGCCGTAATGTTTTTTGCCACAGATCTCAGGGAGTAATATTGTATTGTTGGCATGTGTGATTGGGTACAGTTTTCCATAATGTATTTAATTGTTAGGGGTGTATGGTGTAGCATTCAGAAAGGTATCAATGATAGTCACATCCAGCCTCTTCTGTTATGCTCAGAAGTGCTGAGTGATGCCCACACTACAAGTTGGACAAGTGGACTCTGTCTTCATCAAAGGAGATTCAGAAGGAAGGCGCCGGTCGCAATACGGAGACCAGTGTGGTGGAGCGACTCCACCTTAAAAATACACGCTTGGCTGCAGATGCATAAAACCTTTATCTGTAGTCAAGCTTCGAACAAACAAAGGATCAGTAGAAAAGCAAAGCAGTATTCCTATCAGCACCCCAAATGCTAAACATCACCGGACCTAAGAATGTCCATGGCGTGGGTACAAGAGAATCTAAGGCTGCGAATATGAGACCCAGGTGAGGTGTAGGTTAAAAACAGGACCAGAAAAATGGGGCAAAACCCATTGAGGAATAAGTCCAAGTCGGGGTGGAGTCGTGGATGGCGGCAGAAGTGCACCACCTTAGTTTTGTCAAGGAAAACTTAAACCTTTGCACTTCGACATAGCGAGAGATGCGGTTCAATGGGTGTTGGAGTGAGAGATCTGGGTGGCACCAAGAGGTCGAAAGGTGGTCCATGTAGAGCGTAGCAATAATATCAGCCGGCAGCACCGAGGTGATGCTGTTGATGTTAGGGCAAAGAATGTGATACTGAAGACACTTCTATGATGGACACCCTTTTCCTGCACTATAAGGACGGAGAAGGTTTCTCTCACTCGTACACAGAATCAACGATCTTGTAGGAATTCAAAATTGAAAATTGGATGGCAAATCCTGGCTCCCATCGCATGGGTGTTTCTATAATACCGTATCACCATGCGGCACTATAGACGTTTTCCAGAGCGAAAAACCGTGGCGTAGTGCCATCTACGAAAGAAGGCCTCGCAAACAGCATTTGTGAGCCCGAGTAGAGAATCTGATGTAGAGTGGAACTTGCGGAAGTCGGACTGTGTAGAAGACAGGTGACATCCACTGTCCGGAAAAAAGGCAAGTTAAACATTTATCAATTTCTCAATCGACTTGCACACACAAGAGGCTAGAGAGATCGGGTGGAAACTGGCCGAGATAAAGTGATCTTGCTCCGGTTTGCGAAAAAGCACAGTAGCGATTCGCCAGGAGTCTGGAAAGATAACGTCTAACAAGATCCTGTTAAACAGATCTAACAGAAAGGCCATGCATCGCTCACCGAGGGGTCGCAGCATGGTGTAAGGGACATCGTCCGGACCAGGGGCGGTGTCCGCGCACAAAACGAGAGCGGGACGCAACTCACTCAATGTAAACCTGTCGTTGAAGGGTTCGGAGCTTCTGGAGGTAAAGTCCAGTCGGCGGTCTTCCGCGACATCGCGACGCTCATACTGGCTAGAGAATGCGGTCGCGAAGGACTCCGCCGCGGACGCGGGGGCCGAAATTGCGGTCCCATTCTCCTGGGGCGGGGGAGGGGGGGGGGGTGCGAGAACTTGCCACTAATCCTTTTTACTCTCTTTCACACCTATGCTAGAGAGGTCTTATCGTTAAGTGAAGACACGTATGCCCGCCAGGAAGAGCGGCGGGAGTGCTTCGAATAATACCGGAACCAAGCCCGAGCTCGACGAAATTCACTGATTGTGAAATCGTTCGAGCGGCGCTTATAGCGTATGAATGAATAACGCTTGTTTGAGGAACATCTGACGTTAGGCTGACCACCACGGAAGCGTCGGCGTGCAAAACAAACAGACGTTCTAGGAATAGTTAGGCCCATGGCGATGAGTTTACCGGAGAAGAAGTCAACAACCTCATCCATCAACCGAAACTCTACTGAGAGAGAAATCAGTCATTCTTTGAAATGCGGACCACCGCACAGGCGCCAAGCATCACCAGGGGTGGTCTCTCAGGCGGTAGCGGCCCAGAAAATATTTGAATGGAAAAGTAATCACTAACATGGAGGTCATTGACTACCTCCCACCCCAAATCAGGCTGTGTATTCGGAGAGCACAAAGATAGATCAAGACAGGAAAATGAAACTGTTCTCGGTTAGTGATGCATAAACTCATCCACATTAGGACACCTATCTCCAGCTCGTCGATCAGGTCGGCAATCTCCCTACAAGGGGTGTCTACCGTTCAAATCCCTGAGAGTTAGAAAGGGCCTTGACAACCGTGGCATGATGCGGCTGAAGTCCTCCACGTCGAAGTCGGCTGACGGTGGAATGGACGCGGAAATAACAGCATAACTCCTATCCAGGTGCAGCTGCACAGCTACTGCCTGAAAGGAGGTATCTAAAGCCTAGAGAAGAACGGAGGCATCATGGCGGGTGTAAATGCGCATCCTCCTGCCCGGCCCCCATCCCGTAGTGGTGGGGCCGTAGAACCCTTATACGCTGGGACAGTCGGGAGAGAGCACGCGTCTAGCCTGGTCTCCTGCTAAAAGATAGTTAACCGAGAACGGGAGGAGACTAGCCTCCGCAGCTCCTCCTAGTTTGCTTGGAGTCCGAGGCAATTCTATTAAAAGAATAGGCTCTCCGGGCCTTGCTCGGAGGTGGTGCGGGGGCCCTCTTCGAAGACAAGAAGACCCTCACGGAAATGGCCGTACGGTCCCCGGCGTTGGTCGAACAAGGCGTTATGGCCTTCGAGGACTTATCGGGGGAGGTTTGGCTCGTTATGCGACTCTTTTCCTCCCTCCGCCTCGAAACGTTGGGCTGGTGGCAGTCATAGGAGCCGGGGGGTCCCACCTTTGGAGGATCCACTATCTCCGAGCCATCCAGTCCAGCCTTGGGTGGGGGCGTAGGAGCTAAAGGTCCTTTGGTGCTGTACTCCTTTCAGGGGGCAACTTTAGGAACCCCGAAGCGGTGGCAGCAGAGTCACGAATGCCTTCAGGCGGGAGTGATAGCAGCGGGAATGCAGCGACTCAGGAAGCCTGCCACGGTCTAACGTGATGAGTGTCTAGGGGTGGGTCACGAGGCCCCTCGCTGTTTCTCATCACACGTTTGACCTTAACCAGCCCATGGTCGGCCAACAAGGGACATTTTTCTTCACTCAATAAAAGTAGCAAAGATAGATGGTGAAAATATGTAAAACGTATAAAAGTGAATTGGGCAAAAGAAGCCTACTTGAAGCACTAGAGTCTGGAAGAAAAGTTGAGGAAACCAGGGCAAGGTTATATTCATAAACAGATAGAATAAAAAAATGTTAATAGTGAAATGAATGTCAATAGCAGCCCACATTATCTTTAAATACCAGGAATGGGAACATGTAATATATGCTTTTTGAAACAAGTCGATACAAAGACAAGAAGTACTCAAATCTCTAAACATGTACTCTCGTACAGTCACAGTTAAAGTTGGTTCTCAGAGATCATTCTTTAAAACACCTGAACAGAAATTGTGAAGAATGTTTTAAGTGCAAATTAGTAGAGCATTTCTTTGAACAGCTTTCAAAAGTTTTATCCTCGCTTGGGACTGGTTTGCCTTGAGTAAGCCTGTCCTTATTATTCTCAATCAGTTTTTTAAAATCAAACTTCTCTCTCATGTTTGTATTCCACTCATCTTCAGGTGTGTGAAGATTGGAAATACTTTTTCTACCTACAATTCAGAAAATATCCTCTATGTAGAAGTAAATATGGCCTAACTTACTACTAACTTCCATGCATGAATGAGGGATAATGGATATGTTTATATGGTGAATTAAAGGTGACCATTTTCTTGGGAGGGGGAGGGGGTAAGCCATTTATGCATGATTATATTTAAAACTATAATATGAAAAAAGAAGAAGATTCACCTTCTAGGAGAGATAATGATGGGTCATCACCCCTTTCACCTGTAGGGTCAGCTTCATGAAGAAGATGAAGAAGTTGGTCAACTTTGTCTTCATCAATCTCTCCTGAGACTTCAACAACTTCTGAAGATGCATCCTCAACTTCAGTCACTTCAATGCATTCCGAAAAAGACACACGCTTTGGACTCACCCCTTCTGATTCTGGTGGAAGAAATCAGTATTCATAAATGTGCCCAAAACAAACAGCATGATTATAAAACTGAGCTGAATGTGATATAGAAAAATTGTTCCAGGGTCAATGAGAGGTGTATTGAATGATGAGGGTCTGAGTGGAATGTGGCAGGACGTTGCCACAATCTTAGTAACAAAATATACATCACCATGCACAACAACACTCAAAGATGGTTGGCCAAATATCTGGCGAGCAAACACACATATGTGACATTTGCTGGTCAGACATCAACATCATTAACTTTACAAATTGGTTGTCTCTTAAGGGTCTGTACTGTACCCTACCATTTTTAACTTTTACATGCATGCTATAACGACATGATGAGAAACACACAGCTTCACATACCAATGACAACTTATCAGCACACATCAAGACAAATACTTCTACCCATCTCCAACCCTACCTCAATACACTACACAAGTGGTTCACCACAAGCAGAATCAAAATAGTACAAACTAAATCGTTACTCTTTTCACTAGTGATACATGGGAACACCAGCAAACGAGCTAACAAACCATAAAAAAACACCAAAATTATTGGGATAACACAATCGACATTCAAAAAGCATAACACAAAACAAAGAAGAACACCAAGATTTAACACCCTCAAATTATTTGCACACATATTTGAAAAAACAAATTGACTGAAAAAACTCGCAGTATAGAAACAATTCATAGAGGTATTGGATTATGCAAGGCTGGCTTGGTCCCGAACAACTCTTAAAAATAGCCACAGTTGTATAGCTAATACAATTACAGACCAGCTACACTTAAAACAAAGTATTCCAGGTCAAGGAACACCTTGACATGAGAGGCATTCTTTTTTAAAGAGCCCATCTTCCGACTGCCTATTAGGGCAAAGGTTGCTGTAATCACGTTACAGCCTAATATTAGGCGAGATTAAAAAAAAAGCACAAACTGAATAAAAAATTCAAAAAAACAAAAAAAAGCCAAAAGGCAAACAAATAAACGCAGCAAGAAGGAAGCACGCCCCAGAGTCAGGCGGAGGTCCATCTCCCCCCACTCCGGTGCAGGAACATGCGAACTAGATCAAAAAGAGTTCAATGAATTGTAGGGTGCCAACTGCCGCCAAAAAGTCAGATAAACCACAAGTCAGTGTGCACTAACCCGTCCCGAGTACAAGGGACAAGCGGTAGCGACCGCGCTCGTCCCGAAGTAACATGAGCAAAGATCAGTGTGGGGCACAACGCAGTCGTCGCAATAAAGTACAAGCGAGTACTCGATAAAATGGTGGGGGATCCCGCGAGTGTACTCAATTCAAAGAACACAGAAAGCAGCCTGAATCGGGCGCGGCATTGGGGTGTAGGTCCATGGGACAGTTACGGCGTAACGTCACGCAACTTTAGGTTCCCCTTCGCCGTCTCTCATGTTCTTTGACAAGCACCCTGATTCCTGCCATGTAGTCGGTGTGAAGAGGAGCGAAAGGCTGGTCTGGTCACCCAGTTCTTCTGGACCCTTTGGCCCCCTCATTCCCCACATGTCCAGGAACCCAGGAGATTTTTTTTTATTAGAGCTCATCTGGCGACTGCCTACATGGGCATTAGTGGAACCCAGGAGAAGATAATCTCGACATCCACCCGGCTCACGGCAACCGTGGAGTCACGGATACCACGAACCAGGGGTTGTGGATACTTCAATGCCCCGAGAGCACTCAGGAGGTTTTGCGAGTAAGTAAAGATCAGAAACCGGGGCACGACGCGTTATCTCCCATACCGAGCGGTTTATTGCAACCAGCTCGGTTGTGAACATAGACGACGGACGCAGCGCCTAGTAGAGTTCCGCTGAGTTGAAACTGAGTGGATTTTTTTTATTTATTTAATTGTAAGAACTCATCTGGGGACTGCCTCCTTGGGCATAAGTCGCCGTACTTAGCACTGCCTAGTACTAGGACACTTTAAAATAGTAAAATAGAAAAAGAACAAAAAGAACAATCAAATAAAAAAAGGAATAATACAAGAGGCAGGAAGCAAGCTCCAGCGTCGGGGGAGATCCGCCTCCCCCCGGCGCAGGAACGTGCGACCTACAAAAATAACCAAAAAACAACAACTAGTTAAATAAAGGAAAGAAGGCCAGCTTCACCCCAAAAATGGGTAAGTACACCAGTCAATGTAAACAAACTCGTCCCGAGTACAAGGGCCAGGCGGTAGCGACCACGCCCATCCCGGTCCAGGGACATGTAACGTGCGCGAAGATCGCCCAGACTAGGACATTCAACAAGAGCGTGCCGAACAGGTCTGTGGGACAACGCAGTCTTCACAGTAAGGGACAGGCGAGCGATCAATAAAATGGAGGCGTGTCCCGTGAGTGGGTCCAATTCGGAGACGACAGAAAGCAACCTGAAGCCCTTGCGGCATTGGGGGGTAGGTCCATGGGAACAGTTGCAACTTTAAGTTCACTTCGACCATCTCCCATCTTCTTACCAAGCAGCCTAGAGAGCTGCCCGTATTCACGTCATGTAGTCAGTGTGAGAAAGAGTGAAACGCTCTCCGGTCGCCCAGGTTTCGCGGAATCTTTAGCGCCCTCATTCCCTGCAATTCCTACATGTCCAGGAACCCAGCAAAAGATAATCTCGACATCCACTCGGCTTGCCAAAACCGTGGCGTCACGGATATCGCGAACCAGGAGATGCGGAGATTCCAATGCCCCGAGAGTACTCAGGGCGCTTTGTGAGTCGGTATAGATCACAATCCGGTCTCTGAACCGGGCACGTCGCGTAATCGCCCGTACAGAGTGGTGTATTGCCAACAGCTCGGCCGTGAAGACAGAAGCAGGGCCTGGCAGAGCCTGGCTGACTTCAAACAGAGGGCATACGCCGTGGAAGCCGACCCCCTCTTCGGACTTGGAGCCATGCGTATACACTGACACGGTTCCAGCGGGACATGAGGTGTGCTCCAAAAATGTCGAACGCAATACTCCCGGCGCTGTAGAAGCTTTGGGAGCAGAGGCGTGGCGACAAATAGCCAAAGGAGGTACTCTCCAGGGTGGCGTCCTGGGCAGAACCAGGGGCGCCACCGAACGAGTTTCTTAGCCATAAACCCAAAGGGCTTAGTGTATGACTGGCGTCTCTCGGCGGCATAGGAACCGTCGAAATCAGCTGCGGATGTAATGAAAGCTGTTTGCGGCTGAGGGAGTCGCCGGGCTCGCGCGTACAGGAGAATAATGCACTGTGCGCGGCGTAGAGTGAGCGGCATCTCCCCAGGATCGACAAGTAGGCTCTCAATGGGAAAGTGCGGAAGGCATCGGTGGCCAGGCGAAGGCCAGTGTGGTGGATCGAGTCCATCTTGCGCAATACACGCTCGGCTACGGATGCATAAAACTCGCATCTGTAGTCGAGCTTCGAACGAACAAAGGATCGATAAAAAGCAAGGCAGTAGCCCTATCAGCACCCCAAACGCTGAACGTTACTCAAAGAAGAATATCCATTACGCGGGTACAAAAGACCCTAAGGCTGCGAATATGAGCCTCCCAGGTGAGGCGTCGGTCAAATACAAGACCAAGGAAACGGTTCGATTCAACCACTTCCAGGTGTACCCCATTAAGAAACAAGTCTGGGTCAGGGTGGAACCGTGGATGGCGACAGAATTGCACCACCTTAGTCCTGGCCAAGGAAAACCGAAACCTGTGCTCTTTGGCATAGCGATAGACGCGGTTCAATGCCTGTTGGAGTCGACGCTCCAGAGTTGGCAAGAACATCTATAGACAGAACCGAGGTGATGCTCAGGGCAAAGAATGCGACACTGAGGACACTTCCCTGCGGGACACCCTCTTCCTGATCCAGTTGACCAGAGAGGGCACCCCCACCCGTACGCAGAATCGACGATCTCGTAAAAATTCAGATATAAAGACTAAGAGGCGTCTCCTCGCCCACATCGTGTGGCGAGTCTCCATGATACCGTATCGCCATGCGGTATCATAGGCCTTCTCCAGATCAAAAAACACCGTGGCATAGTGCTGTCTACGAACGAAGGCCTCGCAGACGCCATTTTCCAGTCGGACCAGAGCATCCGACGTGGAGTGGAACTTACGGAAGCCGCACTGTGGAAAAGACAAATGGCCTCCGCTGTCCAGAAAAAAAGTTAATCTAACATTTACCAATTTCTCAATCAACTTGCACACGCAAAAGGTTAGAGATTGGGCGGAAACAGGTCAGGGTAGAGTGATCTCTCCCCGACTTGCGAAAGGCGAGCACAGTAGCGATTCAACCAGGAATCCGGGAGGAGACCCTCCACCCAGATTCTGTTGAACATATCTATCAGAAAGGCCATGCCTCACTCATCCAGGTGTCGAAGAATGGCGTACGGGACATCGTCCGAACCATGGGCGGTGTCCGCGCACGAAGCAAGAGCGGAACGCAACTCACTCACAGTAAACTTGTCGTTGAAGGGTTCTCCGCCTCTGTAGGTAAAGTCCAGTCGGCGGCCTTCTGCGACATGACGACGTGCATTGAATGTTTGCGGAGCAGCATCCCGGTAGAAAATGCGGAGAAAGCGGTCGCGAAGGATTCCGCCACAGACGCGGGGTCCGAGATTGCGGTCCCATTATCCTGGAGAACGGGAGGGAGGGTCCTGCGAGAACTTACCCCTAATCCTTTCGACTCTCTTCCACACCTCTGCTAGAGGGGTGTTCCCGGAAAGTGAAGACACGTATGACCGCCAAGAAGAGCGGCGGGCGTGCTTCGAAATATACCGGAACCTAGGCCTAACCCGACGAAATTCACCAACAGTGAAATCGTTCGGGTGGCGATTATAGTGCATGTAGGCATAACGCTTCTGTTTGAGAGCCATCTCACGCTCGGCAGACCACCACGGAATCGGCGTGCTAAACGAACAGGCGTTCTAGGAATAGTAGTTAGGCCCAGAGAGATGAGGTTGTCGAAGAACTCAACAGCCTCATCCACCGACCTAAACTCCTTGACTTTGACAGAGAAATGTCATTTCCTGAAATGCGAACCACCACGCCGGCGCCAAGCATTACCAGGGGGTCCCTCAGGCGGCAGCGGTCCAGAAAATGATATGCGAAGGGGAAAGAGATCATTACCATGGAGGTCATCGACAACCTCTCATCCTCACAGGTATGGCTGTACGCTTCTCGGAGGCAGAACTTCGCGCGCTGTTGGCCGAACAAGCCACTATGGCCTTCGAGGACTTATCAGGGGAGGTTGTGCTCGTCATGCAAGTCTTTTCCTCCCTTCCCTCGAAAGCTTTGGGGGGCGGGGTGGCTTAGGAAGCGAGGATCCACATCCTCAGACCCACCTAGCCCAGTCTTGGGCGGGGGCGTAGGACCCAAAGCTCTTTTGGTGCTGTCCTCCTTTCAAGGGCAGATTTAAGAACCCCGGAAGACGGCCCACGACCACCTTCAGGGGTGTTGCCTCCACTGAGTCTAATGACTCGATGGAGGCGCGCGGCCGATTCGCCTTAAGGAGAACGGTCACGCTCAGAGAGGGTGGGGGAAGCGCCCCGATCTTAGCGAGCGGGTGTGAACTCTTTGTGACGCCAGCTCTACCGGGGGAGAGCACAGGGTTAAGAGAATCCACAGAAGGGTTCCGAATGGGCGCAGAAACGTCCATGCATGTAGGCCAGGAGCAGAGGGTGCCTTTTTAAAAATTGAGCCCTAAGAGGTCCCAGCCAACACGCGTCCCAGGAGGAGGGTGCGGCTCTCCGCAATTGAGACACATGGCCATACACGATAGGGACTTATTGTGTGCAGCCTTGGAAAAACTTACACAGACTTCGGGTAAACCAGAATTTTCATGTCTACAAGAACGATTCATATGGCTAAAGTGGTGGCAGTAGTAGCCCCTCCACAGCAGTGGCACAATTCTCTTCATGCGGTAGCGATAACCATAAAGGATGATGCCAGTGTTGCCAGCACAACCCGTACATAATACTTGACCTAGCCAGTGGGCTTTCGGCCCTCGCAGCAGGTAGAGACATCACAGTATACATTGCCACTCGACTAAGGCTCATAAGAGGACGAAAGTTCTCCGGGCAACCATAAACTCTGTAGATAGAAGAGCAAGAGTGAAAAGGGGTAGGAGGGTATGTAATGTAATAAAGAGAAGTAGAGATATGCGGGACAAATAAAGGTTAGGGTGGGCGATCACCTATTATTGTCATAACCTGGTGCTAGGTGATCCCAGAATGGCATAGAGTTCACCAAGACACCCTGTCTACCGGAGCAAACTCTGTCCAGGTGGAAACACTCCTCTTGATACACAGTGAGGGTAGAAAAGGTTGGGGGGGGGGGATAGCGGTAATGATAATAAATAATTTAAATAATCACTAATTATAATACATAATAAATACTACTAATAATTAAAAATCATACTGAAATGATAATAATAAAACAATAATACTAAATATAATAGGAATGATAATAAATGCTAATAATAATAATTGAAATAATAAGGTAAAGTAGTGCTGAGTAAGATCAAGCGGAAAGCACACCAACAACTTTTCCAGGCCTCCATTCATGTCAATCCAGTGCCATAAGGACATGCACCTCCCAAGGAGGGGGACACGAGGCGCACATAAATACTCACTGTATCCTCCACAAAACAAAGCACCCATGATACTACATACCAGAACAATCACTTCCACAGAAAAAAATAAAATACCCAATATGCTCTACATCAGAGATAAGCTGTCATTTCTTCCACATAGCCCACCCCAAACCAGCTTATTTAAACATATCCACCTTCATTTTACTCTCTCACAATCCTTCCTACATCCTTCATGATGACAGTTTACCTGACCAGACTGTGGTGTGGGCATCGCACAGCCTTTCTAACTTAACAGAAGAAGGGGGATGCAACCATCATTGCATTGTACACAACCCCACAAAATAACTCCTCTTAAGGGCTATGTGCTAAAACCCTGTACAGGCTGTATCTTTCCTCAGTCTCACGGCTGCTCAGCTAGACAAGCTGAGGAATGACAACAGCAGTAATAAGACAAGTCCTTCTGCTTAAAAAGGGGGTACTTTTAAACTCCTCTTTCTTTCTTAGTAATCCATCAAATCACTTCCTCTTTATATACATCATAACAAGGTCATCTTTCTAGAACAAGAATTGAAATTTAAGCAGATCTTTTACTATCTATCATTTACATTTTTCATCAACTTTTGAAGACCGTGAAGTGTACAAGTTAGTGGTTCAATTTCAATGCAAAATAAGGGAAGATTAATTTGGTATAATCATAATAATTAGAAATAAACATATAGTATAAGGAACTACAGTGCTTTTCTTTCAATATATTTCAAAGAAATCCTAGAAGAGAAGTCCTTCCATTTTTGCAGTAAAGGTATTCACTCAATCACTTTTGAATTCATTAGCTCTCTGATTGAACCATTATCTTAATTGAACATAAATAAAAAACCAAGGTGAAACCTGCAGCTCTTTGGAACCTAAAGAGTATTTGACTCGGATGGAAATTCAGTGTTACTAAAATACTCACTGCAGGACTGTTCTTCAATCAATTCCGAAGTGACAAAGTTAGCTGGAAATAGACCTTCACCTCTGTGATTGCTTCCTTTCCACCAGTTTGAATCACTGTCATCAATAATTACAACTGCAAAAAAAAAAGTATTTTTTAAAATGAATATTTGGGAGCCTCCTTTTTGAGTACCCACAAGAGATCTCAAATTTGAAATTGTCCAATACAAAAGATGTACCAAAAGGTGGCAGTGATTGTATTATATAATGGTTGGGTCTGATGTTTTTGCATTGTAAAACATTGGAAATGGAAGAGTGCTTGAGGACTGGAAGGATGGTGTAACAGTAATGTTGGATAAGGGCAATGGAGCGATAGGTAAATGTAAGAACTATAAAAGGATAAGTGTGTTGTGTTGTAGGTAAAAATGTATGGAAAAATTGTTTGGGTTATATAAGAAACATAAGAGAGATTGATAGGAGATGAGCAAGGTGAGTTAGAGCAGTTAGGGTGTGTGTGTGTGGATCGAGTATTTGCAGAAACAGGAAGCAGAAAAAAATAAGAGATAAGAGATGCACAGCGTATGCTGGGTTCGGGGGTTGAGAGAAAATGTATGATCTTATAGATAGGGTCTAAAAAATGTATGGAGTGAGTGGTAAAGTGTTGGGGTGTATGAAAGTATTTATGATGGAAGTTGGCATGTGTTCGTGTGAAAGATAGCTTGAGTGGTTAGATATAAGTGTGGGAGTACAATGAGGGTGTGTGATGTTGCCATGGATGATTAATAGTTTTATGGATGATGTATTTTTTACATTTTTTTTTTATCTCATCTGGCGACTGCCTTCTAGGCAAAAAGTCGCCGAACTCAAGCAAGCTTAAATCTAGGCTATATTAAAAGGCAGATTTAAAAAAAAAAAAAAAAAAAAAAAAGAGCGAGCTCCGTCGACGGGTTGAGGCCCACACTCCCCCGCCGAAGAAGACCGCGATCCATCGTCGAATATTAAATAACGGGGAGAAGGCCGGCCTCCTCCAAAAAGTCTAAAAGTCCACAGGTCGGTGTGCCCGAACCCGTCCCGAGTACAAGGGACAGGCGGTAGCGACCCCGTCCATCGCGGTACCGGGACAGGTAACGTGCGCGAAGATCACCCAGACTGGGACATTCGACAAGAATGTGCCGAACAGTCTGGGGAACGACGCAGTCGTCGCAATAGGGCGCTGGCGAGCGCTCCATCAGATAGCGATGCGTCACACGGGTATGTCCGATTCGGAGACGACAGAAAGCGACCTGAAGCCGTCGCGGAATTGGGGGATAGGTCCATGGGAACAGTCGCGGCGCAATGGCATGCAACTTTAAGTTCCCTTCGACCGTCTCCCATCTTCTTTGCCAAGCAGTCCGAAGAGCTGCCCGTATTCCTACCATGTAGTCAGTGTGGGGAAGAGCGAAACGCTGGTCCGGTCGCAGAGTCCTCGCGGACTCTTTGGCGCCCTCATCGGCGCGCTCATTCCCCGCAATTCCTACATGTCCAGGAACCCAGCAGAAGATAATCTCGACATCTGCCCAGCTCGCCAAAACCGTGGCGTCACGGATATCGCGAACCAGGGGATGCGGAGATTCCAATGCCCAGAGAGCACTCAGGGCGCTTTGTGAGTCGCTATAGATCACAATCCGGTCTCCGAACCGGGCACGTCGCGTAATCTCCCGTACCGAGTGGTGTATTGCCACCAGCTCGGCAGTGAAGACAGACGCAGCGCACGGTAGAGCCCCGCTGACTTCAAACAGAGGGGATACGGCGTGCAAGCCAACCCCCTCTTGGGACTTGGAGCCATCCGTATACACTGGCACGGTTCCAGCGTGACACGATGTGTGCTCCAAAAATGTCGAACGCAATACTCCCGGCGCAGTACAAGCTTTGGGAGCAGAGGCGTGGCGAAAAATAGCCAAATGTGATACACTCCAGGGTGGCGTCCTGGGCAGAACCAGGAGAGCCACCGGCCCGAGAGTTATATCTACCTCTCGAAGGAGTTTCCTGGCCCTAAACCCTAGGGATTAAGGTAAGACTGGCGTCTCTCGGCAGCATAGGCACCATCGAGATCCGGGCGGATGCAGGGAGAGCTGTTGGCGACTGAGGGAGGCGCCGGGCTCGCGCGTACAGGCGAGCGATGCACTGCACGCGGCGCAGAGCGAGTGGCATCTCCCCAGCATCGACCAACAGGCTCTCAATGGGGAAAGTGCGGAAGGCGAAGGCCGGTGTGGTGGATCGAATCCACCTTCTGCAATAAACGCTCGGCTGTGGATGCATAAAACTCGCATCCGTAGTCGAGCTTCGAACGAACAAAGGATCGATAAAAAAGTAGGGCAGTAGCCCTATCAGCGCCCAAAGCGCTGAACGTCACGGAACGGAGAATGTCCATGGCGCGGGTACAAGAGACCCTAAGGTTGCGAATATGAGCCTCCCAGGTGAGGCGTCGGTCGAATACAAGACCAAGGAAACGGTGCGACTCAACGCCATCCAGGCGCACCCCATTAAGAAACAAATCTGGGTCGGGGTGAAGCCGTAGATGGCGGCAGAAGTGCACCACCTTAGTATTGGCCAAAGAAAACCGAAACCTGTGCGCTTCGGCATAGCGAGAGACGCGGTTCAATGCCTGTTGAAGTCGACGCTCCAGAGTTGGCATCTGGGCCGCGCCAAAGGAGATCGAAATGTAGTCCACGTAGAGCGTAGCGAGAACATCTTCCGGCAGCACCGAGGTGATGCCGTTGATGCTCAGGGCAAAGAGTGTGAAACTGCGGACACTTCCCTGCGAGACACCCTCTTCCTGCTCCTTTGGAGAGGCCTCCCCCCACCCTTACGCGGAATCGATGATCTCGCAAAAATTCAGATATAAACATTGGGAGGCGTCCCCTCGCCCCCATCGTGTGGAGAGTCTCCATGATACCATATCGCCATGCGGTATCATAGGCCTTCTCCAGATCGAAAAACACCGTGGCGTAGTGCTGTCTACGAAGGAAAGCCTCGCAGACGGCATTTTCCAGTCGGAGCAGAGTATCCGACGTGGAGTGGAACTTGCGGAACTTGCGGAGCAGCATCCCGGCTAGAGAATGCGGAAAAAGCGGTCGCTAAGGATTCCGCCACGGACGCGGGGTCCGAGATTGCGGTCCTATTCTCCTGGAGAACGGGAGGGGGGTCCTGCGAGAACTTGGCCCCAATCCTTTTGACCCACTTCCACACCTCAGCTAAAGGGGTCTTCCCGTTAAGTGAAGACACGTATGCCCGCCAAGAAGAGCGGCGGGCGTGCTTCGAAATATACCGGAACCTAGCCCTAGCCCCACGAAATTCAGTGACAGTGAAATCGTTCGGGCGGCGCTTATAGCGCATGTAGGCATAACGCTTCTGTTTGGGGGCCGTCTCACACTCGGCCGACCACCATGGGAGTGGTCGGCGTGCAAAACGGCCAGACGCCACAGGAATAGTAGTCAGACCCGCGGCGAAGAGGTTGTCGGATAAGAACTCAACGGCCTCATCTACCGACCTAAACTCCTTGACTGAGATAGAGAATTCAGTAAATTCCTGAAATGCAGGCCACCGCGCCCGCGCCAAGCACCACCGAGATGGTCTTTCAGGTGGCAGTTCTCCTGAAAATGATATTTGAATGGGAAAGTGATCACTACCATGGAGGTCATCGACCACCCCCTAATCAAAATCAGGCTGTGCATCCGAAGAGCACAAAGATAGGTCAAGGCAAGAAAGTGAAGGGGTTCTCAGACAGTGATGCCTCAACTCATCCACGTTTCGGACACCCATCTCAAGCTCTTCGATCAGATCAGCAAGGACTTGTCCCCTGGGATTTATTGAGTAATCTCACCAGAGAGGATGGCAACAGTGCCACGACGCGGCGGAAGTCCCCGCGTCGAAGTCAGCTGACGGTGGAATGTACGCAGAAATGATAGTATACCTCCTATCCAGGTGCAGCTGCACAGCCACTGCCTGAAAGGAGGTATCTAAAGAGAAAGGAAGAATGGAGACATCAGGCCAGGTGTAAATCGCGAATCCCCAAGCCCGGCAAACCCGCGGTGGTGGGGTTGCAAGACCCTTATACCCCGGGAGGGCGGGCAGGGGGCACGCGCCTAGCATGGTCTCCTGCAAAAAGATAGCTAACGGGGAACGGGACGAGACGAGCCTCCGCAGCTCCTCCCCGTTGGCCCGGAGTCCACGGCAATTCCATTGAAGGAATATGCCCTACAGGCCTAGCTCGGAGGAGACGTGGGGGCCCTCCTCGAACTGAAGACCCTCACGGGAATGGCCTTACGCTTCCCGGGGGCAGAACCGCGGGCGCTGTTGGCCGGACAAAGCGCTGAAGGCGCTGTCGCCTTCGAGGACTTATTAGGGGAGGTTGGGCTCGCCATGCGAGTCTTTTCCTCCCTCCGCCTCGAAACCTTAGGCGGGCGTTGCGGCTTCGGAGGCGAGGGGCCCTCTTTTCGAGGAACCACCGTCTCCGAGCCACTCGCTCCACCTCGGGACGTGGGCGAAGGAGCCGAAGCTCTTTTTTTGCTGTCTTCCTTTCGGAGGAATACTTTAGGAAACCCGGAAGATGGCCTAGCGACCATCTTCAGGGGTGTTGCCTCCTGTGAGTCTAACGACTCGTTGGAGGCGCGTGGCCGTTTCGCCTTACTATATAATGAGCCCAAGTAATTTGACAGATATGTTTAGTTATGATGATATGAATATGTCAAATTATCCAATGGTTTAGCACACAGAAAGTGATATATTTTCATTAGCTAACAGTGATGATAATGAGGTTGTACAAACTCAGACTGGTTGGAGACATGTGCAAGACATATATATTTGGATATTATGCCTAATGATTTATATTACTGCATAATTATGCTGGTGTCAAATTTGTGAAAACAATAGTAAATAAACAAAACAAACAAAAGTATCTGCTGGAAGTAGAGAAGCTAGGTCACTGTTCAAATCACCATTTTTGGCAGTGGCATGCAAAAGCAAAGGCGACAGAAGAGGTCAACCTGTCTCTAATCTTTCCAATCAGCTTTCCTTGCCACTTTCACATGTCTCATTAATACAAATATCTCACAAAGCTTACCTAACAAGCTTCAATATAGAATGGAGAGGAGGAGAGCATTAGTTACACCTCATCTTGAGTAGTCAGTGGAATTTTGGTCACCATATTACAGGATGGATATTGGTTTGCTCGAGCCAATCAATACAAAGGATGATGATTAATGGATTGAAGAGATCAACTTTACAAAAGGCTTCGGAGACTAAATCTACATACATTAAAGAGGAGAGTTTGTGGGGGACTTGTCTTCAAGTGGGTAAAAGGTTATAAGAGGGGAGACAGTAAGGTTCATATTTTTAGTGAACAGGATAGGAGACATAGGAATGGGTAAACAGTTTAGGTTTAGGAATGAGAGGAAGAGATGGGCATTAAATGGTTTAAAAATTGAGTGGTGCGAGTAGATGAAGGGAATAGGCTCAGTAGTCATTTGATAGAAGCATCCTTCCTCCCTGCAGAATTTTAGGAATAGATTGGAAAGATTTATGGATGAGGATGCTAGGTAGAACTGAACTTGGTATGTAGTGGGAACAAGAGCTATTTTATAGTGTATTGATTATCCTTTTGCAGACTTCTTTCTTTTATGTAAATCTTCTTGCAGACTATAATGGAGTGAATTATTTTTTAAAATGGTAATCTCTATGGGCCTGGGGAGGGTAACATTTCCCATTGTATATGGTGGACTTGTTGACTTTTCGGGGGAGGCCGGCCTTCTCCCTATTATTTAACCAGTTTTTTTTTCCTTATAGGTTGCACGCTCCCCCCCCTGATGCAGGAGCTTGCTTACTACTCGTTTTCTTTTCCCCTTATTTTTAGTTTCTGTTGTTGTTTGGGTTGTTTTTTGTGTTTGTGTGTGTTATTGCATTAAATTTAAAAGTAGCCTACTTCTAGACAGTCGCCAGATGAGCTCTTTAAATTAACAAAAAAAATCCCTTGTATATGGAATCAACAATCTTGCAACAAGAAGTTAGACCAATTTGGAGGTGTCTGATTACCCCATATAATAGATGGTCTCTGGGATACTGCACTGCTATAGAAAATTATAAAAAACACTAGCGATACACTGACTCTGAAGGAAAGCCTCACAGATAGTGCACTCTTTCTGGGGCAGAGCATCTAACATTGGATGGAACTTTCAGAAGCCGTACTGCTGAAGACAGTTGTCATCTGCTGTCTAGGAAAAAAGCTAGTCTAACATTCAAGAATTTCTCCACCACTTGATTGTGCAGGTGGTTGGAGAAACATGCAAGAAACCAGCCAGGATGGAATGATCTCTCCCTGGCCTTCAGAGAGTAAGTATGGCAGCAATTTGCTGTGAGTCTTGAAAGATACCTGCTGACCAGATCCCATTGAGTAAAGCAGAAAGAAAGGCCAAGCATGGCATATTGGATAACATCTGGATGAGGGGTGGATTCACACAATGTGTGAGAGCAGATGACAGCTCACTTTACAAAAACAGGTCATTGAAGGGTTCTCTGATCCTAGAGGTAAAGTTGAGTTGGCAGCCTTCCTTCAGAAGCCATGTGCCCTGGTTGGAATACTGACAAAGCAGCATCCAAGCTAGATACAGTACAGAAAGTGGCAGTGAAGGACTCCATCACAGACATAAGGTGATCAAAAAAGGCCATCCCATCTTCCTGGAGCACACTGTGGAATGTGTGACTGTATGAATGTTTGAGAGAGCCCCCCCCCCCCTTTACCTTTTGGAATTTTCACAACTTTGCCATGAGCCTATTTTTTTACTCTTCCTTTTCTTCCTAGTCCAGTGTGAATGAAGAGAGTGAAGGGATGGAGAAATTATTTTTGAAGGTGGTTTGAAAATGTATTTTTCATAGTGTAAATTTAATAATGAATTTTAGATCTTAATTTTTGTTAATTGTCTTGTTCTCATTTCAGAAAGATTAAATATATCAATCCTTGAAACATTTAAATTTGATGTTGAAACTTACATTTAAATTAAGACATTAAGAAAGCAGGCCTAATTTCTGAAAGCAAAGCTCACTATATATTACCTGGATAAGCTCAAGGTACACAATGATAAAGGAAATGAGCCAAAGGGCAGAGATACTAGTTTGGGTTCCTCAATCTTGAGACTATTTGGACAAGAACAGACTCACTCTCCATCCTTGTTGGAGAAGATTTCCTTTATCAACTCATTTTCATGCTAAAGACACCTTGATACAATTTCCCTTTTACCTCTCCCTATTTTACCTGAGAAAGAAGACACAAATGAGAGATTTCCCATTGAGCAAAGACACCTATGCCTATCAAGAAGAGCAGAGGACGTGCTTGGAAAGGAAACTAAATCCGATTCTCAGCGAGTGAAAGTCACACAGTGAAGTTACATAGATGGCACTTATAGCACATTTGGTCATATTTTACTCTATTAGGGCTGTCACACACTCAGCTGATGACAAAAGAAGAGTTATATGTGCAAAATGCCTAAAAATAATATCAATGAACTAAGAGCATTAGTTATTTAGTCATCATGGAACGCTTATTCACTGAGGCTACATCCCTTTCAAAGGATAGGAGAATTTCTTTGCACTTTGCCAGTTTTGGGCCCAAGGAGAGCATCAGATGGAGTCCGATTTTGAGTTATCTTCATAACAGCTGCCATATATTATACATATCTGTGATTTCAATCTCGCATTAAACTGTTAGTCCCACTAAGAAATAAAAGGAATCTTAAATGAGTGTAGATGCATAGTGATTATTTTTAGGGCTTTGATCTGTAGTCTAGTGTTGTATTTTAAATGCACTCATACGGCAGCTGAAAGAAGGGGCATAACTGCTAAAATTATTAACAAGCCTGCTTTAAATTTTAATTTGAATTTCAAAGGAAGAAAAAAAACAACCCTCAAAATTAACAAAAAAAAGGGCACCAGAGGAAGACCCACCCACTCAGGAGCTCAGGCATATAACCAACACTCAAAGTAGTAAATACTGTGGAGGCTTCTACCTCCTTTCAAAACTGCAAAATGCCACAGCTGGGCATGCACGAACCAGTCCTGAGTATAAGAAACAAGCATTAATGACCCTAGTAGTCTCAATACTGGATGTGAAGCTCCCCTAGACTAGAACATTCAACAAGAATGTGCTGGACAGTCATGGGGCAATAAAAGATATCGCAATAAGGTTCCATCATGGCACTAGGTCCGGTCAGTGTATCCGTTTCAGAGGCAACAAAAAATGAAAGCGAAAGGTTATAGCACAAAGACATGCAACTTTAGATTCCAATCAACCATCTTCTTTTCCATGTAGTCTGAAGAGCCCACCCAATTCTTGTCAATTAGTTAGAGGAGAGAGAACAAAATGATGATCCAGTGGCCCAGTCTGTCCGGTATCCTCCTTTCCTGCAATCCCTACATGTCCATGGATGCAGCAGTAGAGAATCTCAACATCCTTCCCGCTAGCAGTAGCCGTGGGATCACCGATATTCCAAACCAAGAGATGCAGAGATTCCAATGTCTCAATGGCATTCTGCGAGTTGCTAAAAATCAGAATTGATTCTGAACTGGGCCAGGAAGAGCCTGCAGGGTTCAAATAAGGTTGTTTTTTTTATTTTAGGAGCCCGTCTGGCGACTTCAAATAAGAGGGAGAAAGGGTGGAAGCCAACCCCCTCCAGATTCGGAGCCATCCGTGTACACTGACACAGCTCCAAGAAGTACAAATGTAGTAATCCCAGTGCTTTAGAATCTGGTACCCTTCGGAGTGGCATCCTGGGTAGAACCAGTAACACAATTGGCTGAGAGATACATTGAGCTCTCAAAGTAGTTGCCTTTCCCTTCAGCAAAATAGGTTTGAGTATGAATGACGACTCATGTGGCAATGGGGACCGTCGGAATCGGCTACAGATGAAATGAGAGCTGTTGGCAACTGAGGGAGACACTGGGTTCGCATGTACCAGCACATAATCCAGTGTATGCCATAAAGAGTGACATTTTACCCACATCGACCAGGAGGATCTCTACAGGGTTCTGTGGAAGGCAGAGGTTGTAAAAGGCCATCATTGGGGGGAAGGGGAGTCGAGTACATCTTCCACAATTCACACTCAGCTGTGGATGCGTAGAACTCTCATCCACTCTACCTTAAAACAAAGGAGCTAAGGAGCTTCCAGGTGAGGCATCAGTAAAAAACAAGACCAAGAAAATGATGTAATTCTACCACTTGCAATTGAGCACCATTAGGAACATGTCTGAGTCAGGGTGAAGCCATGGAGGGTGGAAGAAGTGCAGCACTCGAAACTCTTGTGCTAGGGCATAGCAAGAAATGGGGTTCAGAGCCTGTTGGAATCAATGCTCTAAAGTAGGCACCTGGGGCACACCAACAAAGATCGAAAAATCGTCAATGTCAAGCATAGCAAGAACACCTTCCAACAGCAACAAGGTGATACCATTGATGTTCAAGGCAAAGAGAGTGACACTGAGGGTACTTCCTTGCAGGATGCCCTCTTCTGGCCAAATTGAACTGAAGAGAGCTCCCACATGAAGGCTTGCCCACTCCATTGCTGAGGTATGAATTGTTCTTAAGGGTTGTGTAGCTCAGGTATTTATGCTGGGTTTATAATTCTGGAGAAAGTTTATGATGATTGGTAATGGGAGCACTGGCAAATTCTAAGAATGTATAGGGTACAGGATAAACTGTTAAATGGTATGACAAGATTTTGTGCTGAAATTAATGTGTCCATTAAGATGACGGCTGGAGTGATCATTTTGATTAATATAGGTGGCTGGATCTTGCCATGGTTGTTTAGGATCATCAAGAATGCTGTGATGAGAGAAATATCAGTAAAATAAGGAATAGAAGTTTGGGATGGATGCTATTTATGGAGATGTATGAAAATGACTACATAAAAAGATTTTGAATTGTAAAAAGCTTAGGAGGGATCACTGTTAGTGGGTACTTAAGGGTTTGATGAGAGTTAAAAAGAGAACTTGAGAGAGATGTTTGGTATGAGAATGGAAGAGAAACAAATGGGTAAGAGGGATAAATGGTATGAGGAAAGGTGTGAATGAGGTTGAGACTGACAATGTTCTGAAGTGTTTTATGCATGTAAGAAGAATGGATAGGAATAAATTTGTGAACAAAATATGCGAATGCACCCAAGGTCAGGGGGAAGGAGGCAAGCTCCTTTGTTGATACCCTCCTTTCAGGGGCAGACTTTAGAAGCCCCAGTGGTGGCTTTTTGCGAAGGGATCTTACATATATGTGTATGGGGGAGGGGGAGGTCCTGGTTCTAGCCAAGGTAGAGCTCAAGCACATATTGCCACCAATTTTACCAGGGTAGCACTCAGTGGAGGTAGAAACTGCATAAGGGCTCTTAATGGGTGGGGTTGCTGCCATGCTTGTAGGCCTGGAAGGGCAAGAAGCAGAATGTGTTTGTTTTTTTTAATTTTAATGGACCAATTACTTGGCCTTTCTAAAGAAGCTCAGTCTGTAGACTGGATGGCTATTGCCCAGGACCTCCTTCTCAAACACATAAGAGTCACATTGCTTTGAGGAAGCAGGAAGTGGCTCACCACAATTCACACACTTGGCCTTACACCCTACACCATTTAAAAGAAAATGAACTATGGAGCTGATCGCCCTACTTGCCCCAACACACAAAGAAGTTCTGACACCCCCCCCCCACACACACACACACCAACTCTCAGCTTTTTACAATTACCTCGCTAAATTTGCCTTATTACAGCTTTATCATGTAAGGTTTTGGGACAAATAACAGATTTGGAGTTAACTCAACGTGGAATGCAGACAAAATGTATGTGTGGATAAAGCAGTGGTAAGAGCATTAATGCCTTAACACAGTAGCAGTACCAGCCAGCTCAAACTGACTCAGTGAACCATACCTATGTCTCCCCCATTATGGTCTTTAAGTGAGTAAAAGGTTATAATAGGGGAGACATATGTAAGGTTTTTATTTTTAGTGAACAGGATAGGACACAGCAATGGATTTAAGCTGGGGATGTTTAGGTTTAGGAAAGAGATTGAAATTAGTTTACAAATCAAGTGGTAGATAAATGAAATAGGTTCACTAGCCATGTGATAGAAGCATCCTTCCTGCCCTTTTAAGAATAGAATGAATAGATTTATGGATGAGGAAGCTAGGTGGGATTGAACTGGGTGATGGGAATAGGAGTTGCCTCGTATAGGCTATTGATTAGACTTTTGCAGATTTCTTTTCTTATGTTCTTATTATTGCATACCCAAATTATATGTTTGTAATGTTAGTTTGTATACTGTGGCTGTGTTAAGTGAAAGCTTTAGTATTGTGACATCTGCCTATTAAAGGTAAAATCTGTAGCTAAGGGCTTAAAATATTGCATCATTAAAGAATAACACCAGACTCTAATATCCCCTTCCCCCAACCCAATCCTCACCACCAAACATCATCACAATCTTTTCTGCACTCCCAGCCACCTTTGGGCATAATGTTACAATTTAAGAACCTATAAATTTTATGAATTATATAAAGTAAATATTAATTCTTACTCAATTCTCCTGCCTTAAATGTCAACTCATTATCTTCAGCAGCTTCAAAGTCATAAAGTGCCCTGACTTTCACAGGCTCTTTCTCTGGTGCAGAAAGAGCAATGGATGAGTCTGAAGCAAGAACAGCCGAAGCAGAAGAGTACAGTCCAGATGAATTATCTTGAGATCCAATTCCTGAGGAAGGTAGAAATTTAGTTCAATGTAGCTAAAAAAGACTGCACATGAGTAATTAAGAAAATATCCAACTGAGCAGTTGTCAGAAAGTAGTAGCTGGCGTAGGATGCATAAGATCTACAGAAGTGTCATTTGCAGAGAAACCAAAAGAAACAGAGTGAGGATCTAAGACACTTTAAGTGACCTTGCTGCCAAGGCACTAGAACTTGAGGCACTCAGATCAGGCCATTACACATTAAGTGAGCCCCTGCATGGCAATATACCTTGTGTAATACAGTAAGTACCCAATAGCACACACAAGAAAAAATAAAAGCTACTCATGATGTCATACAAAATAATAAACCTTTCTAATCTTTTTATTTATTGCTCAAATAAGAAAAAATTACCTAAAAGTTGGCAAGATAATTTGCAAAAAATTATGGGGAAAAATATTAATTTTCCTGGAGAATTTAATCAACTTTGATTAAAATTGAAAATAAATTGGCAGGGGTTTTACCACTGATCTGTAGCCATCTAAGATGCCTTCTATTTCTCAGTGGCAACCCAGAGTTTAATGTGGTATCTGAATCACAAGTGTCTAAGACATTGTAGCCAACAGAAGACTGGTTTGAATTAGGACCTCATCCCAGCAACTTAACATATCCAATTGTGACTTAACTTTGTTGAAACTGGAAGCAGTGTTACCATTCAGCTACGCCATAGCAGGTAAGTGAAATATTGATAAAATAATGTTAGCAATGAGAAATAATAAAATGAAATGCACTTATGATGACTACTGAAACATATGAGATGCATTTAGGGCTGGGTATCACATGCTTGGCAATATCTAAGGATGAACATTAGTTTTTTTTCTTGCAAATGTATCTCTTTACTTGATTGTCCCAGCTAAGGTCCATCCCTGGGGTCCAAAACCTCGCCAAATTCCACCAATTGGATGGGGTTCTTCCAAAGATTCAGCGCAGTGAATTTATAGGCCTTTTCTCACTTGTATTATGTCAGGCATGTGAATATATGTTAAAATGTATGGGCTAACCTTTGGCAGGGGAGCAGATATTGGCATTGCTCTGACCAGTAAGGTATTTTTATGCACTTAGTTTTGGGTGTTGACTACACTGGAGCCTTGCCAGGATGCCCCAAGCATGACATGGGAGGGATTCTATTTGGGGTTTATGTCCAGGGGTAACAATGCAACACCAGTTACTGAGCAAGAACCATAAGGAGTCATACATCTTAAAAATGGGAAAAGCTACAGGAATGGACAAAATCTAGCCTGAAATGCTTAGAAATCTTGGTTATAATAGAGCGATGCCATGTTCCCCAAATCCCTCTGAGATGTAAGAGACAAAGCCAACAACTACCCTAGAACCTAGAAACAAGCCAAAGTCATTGCAATATTAAAACCATGAAAGCCAGCAGATGGCCCAGCTAGCTATATACAAATATCACTATTCTGCTGCTTTCTTAAACTGCTCAAGTGCATATCAAGCTAGTAAGATACACCGATACTTGAGCCCCACATACTCCACAAGCAAGCTCGTTTCATATCAGAGAGACAGATGGATTAGGTACTGGTACTAGCACTCATATCCTATACAGTGCTTGACAAAAGTTTAGGCCGGCCGGGTGAGCGGGGGCAGACTAAACTTATGTCTAAAAAAGAATGGTATAGATGAGGGTGAATTAATTTAGTCAGAAGTTTGGGCCGGCTGCATGATGTCACTACATCCTTGTTTCCCACTCAGCCTGCTAGCATTTGCTCAGTGTCAGCGTGGCCGCGGTAGTGAGAGAACTGTGCTGTTGTGTTCTCCTGACCGACACCATTTTGTGACTGGGTTTTTTGTAGTTCGGGAGTGTTTGTGGCCTTACTATGGGGAAAGCAAGGCAGTTATCGTCTGAAACTATTGCCCAGATTATCGCTCTCAAGGAGGCCAGTAAGCAAACTAAGGAAATAGCCGACCAACTTAAAATAAGTGATCGTGTTGTGAGGTGTTACGTGGCTAGGTGGAGGGAGGGAGGGTGTGATGCCAAACCAACCCAGAAAGAGCAGTCTGGTAGGCCTCGTAAGACCTCTAGGTGTGTTAACGTTATCAACCTAGAGAAGTGTCCTCGTATTTCAGCCCGTAAAATTAAGGAAAATAATAGTGGTCTGTTCAGTGAGGTGTTTCTGTGCACTGTTAGTCGGCGTGTTCATGAGCTTGGTTACACAAGCCACCGCCCTGTCAAGAAACTGATTCCCACCTGTGTGCAGAAGGCTCGTAGGGTCGCTTATGCTCTGAAATATCTTCAGTGGGATGATGCTGACTGGCTTGACGTGCTTTGGTCTGATGAAGCAAAGTTCATAGTGACTGAGGGGAGGGGTGGTAATGTGTATCGGAAGCATGGAAGTGACCCCCTTGACCCACGCTACCTTTGTGGAACCATGAAACATCCCAATTCATTAATGGTATGGGTTTGTTTCTCAGGCAGGGGCTTGGGGAAGCTTGTTGTGTTGCCTGCCAACATTCAAGTAAACCAGTACATTTATTATGAGCTGCTAAATGAACATTTGGAGGAGTGCTTTGAGTTAACAGGCACAAGCGTGTTCCAACAGGATGGTGCCCCTGCCACACTGCCAAATCTGTTATAACCTGGCTTAAAGACAGTGATATTAAGTTCATTGAGGACTGGGCTGGTAACAGTCCAGATTTAAACCCGATTGAGAACCTTTGGCAGGTGGTTAAACACGGGTTACAAGGAAAAGACGTCAGCACTCTCCCCAAGCTGGAGAAGGAAATTAGGGCTTTTGCGGATACTATACCTACCCAGAAGCTACATGATCTTGCTATGTCCATGCCATGACGCCTGAGGGATGTCAAGAAACGCAAAGGATGCCCAACAAAGTATTAAGGGTAAGATTAATATTTTTTTATGACACTTTTATCATGCTGCAAATTGTCTGACACGCACCCGGGCTAAACTTTTGTCAAGCACTGTAGAAACAAGTTACAAAAATGAAAATTGGCAGTTTCATTGACCTTTTACAGGCTTATTACCAATTGCTGCATGAGGGACTAATGCCAAAATGTGCTAAAATCACCACCTGAAGGAAACCTTAAAACTTTGGGGAAAAACAGCGAGAGAAAATAAAATAAAAAATGGAGTCCCTTAGGGGACTGTCCAAATGCCAACCCTTTTCAACATTTATATTGGTGACATGCCCAAAGCAAGCTCTAAGTTTGAATATGCAGATAATATAACCATTGCCACCAATCCATTAACATCACCAAACTGGAAACCACACTTAGCCAAATCAACCAGGCTTTTTTTGATAATTGGTACCTAAAAATGACTATGACAATGACTAAAACAACAATTTTTAACTTTAACAACCACCAAGCAAATAAAAGCTACCAATGAGCTACTCCCTCCAGAGAAACACCAAAATACCTTGTGTTTGTCACTATAAGAAATACTTAGAAAACCTCCCCCCCAAAAAAGAAGAAGAAGAGGATATCAAGATTAGAAAACTGGCATGTACCTCATGGGGATCATCACAAAATGTACTTAGAACAAGAGCAGCAGCCTATACTACAGCATGGACGAGTAATGTGCCCTAGTATGACACAAAGAACCTACACTGGGAAAGTTAACTAAATGATGCAATGTAAATCATATCTGGCACTATTAAATCCACACAATCAATTTGGCTGCCACAATGTGTTATAGCACCACTACACCTCTGTAAAGAGGAGGCCACTCAAAAACAGCATCAAGGCAAAAGAAGTTCAGAGGCCAAAGCACATCTCAAATTAATAATTTTAAGAGGAACGAAACATCAAAAGAGGTCAGGAGAGAAGAATGTAGGAAACATTCTCCTAGATGCAGGGGGAACTGGTAACACATAGTGGTGAGCCACTTGGGTTCAACCACCTAACCAGGAGGTGATGGATGAAGGCAAACTGTTCAAGGTCAGGTCACTGCAGGTCAGCAGCCAACCTACATCGATGGAGTCTAGTGAATCCACCACTTGCCAGCATGCCCTATATCCCCACAAGAGATGGAACATCTTGTGTCACACTGCTTAGTCATATCAGTAATGGAGAGAGAGAGAGAACAATCGATGAAGCTGGCAAAAAAAATATTGAGTAGATTATAAATAGGAATTTGGAGGGGTGAAATAAACCATAGACAATGTCTGCTATCCAGTGGATTCTTTTTTTTTAAGGAGCCTATCTAGTGAGTGCCGACTAGGGCATAAGTCGTTGTAATAATGCTACATCCTAATACTAGGCTAGATTAACAAAAAAAAACCCTGCAAAAAACCCATACAAAACAAAACAAAAAGGCAAAAATAAACCAAAATAAACAAGAAGAAAGGAACATGCTCTGATATCAGGGGGTGCCTGCCTCCTCCTGGTGCAGGAACATATGACCTACAACAGAGTTGAATAAAATGGAGGAGGCCAGCCTCCTCCAAAAAGTTACATATTCTGCAAGTCTGTGTACTTCACTGGACCCAGAGATTGGATTCCAGACAAGATGGGGAACAGCAATGAGCAGAGGAGGCTGATGCCTTAAATCCTGGAGCAACTCCAAGACTATGAAGACTATCTTAAGAGATTACAATGATTTCAACTACTCTCAATAGTTGCCCTTGGCAAAACTGTCCAACCCCCCTGCCTCTGAGGATCTCAGGGATGTAGCCCAAGAGCCACTGGGCCAGGTAGGCCTTTCTTTACTTGCTTTCCTCTTGTTATCATGAATTTCGCTTGTTATTCTGATCCCATCCCAGTCTGTTTCTTTTGGCCTAAAACCATAGTGTAGCTGATGGCATCAAGATGCTTCTATGTTGATTCAACGCAAACATACTTTATACCATAAACTGCATAGGTATTTTAATTATTTAATGCCACCCATTCCATTAATTTCATTCATTTTTAATAAATGTATTCCCACATGTAGATCAAATACTCAATACGAAACACATTTTCCCCTTTTCAAGAAAGAAAGTTATTGATTCAAAATTCTACCTGGCATTTTAGACTGACAAATTGGAAGAAAGTAATCTAACTCAAATTTCCATTTACTATATACTTTTAAGAAAGGTAGAGAATGCTAAAGTTAGCCTCTACTCAGAATATTGATTTTTTGAGATGGGAGGGGGGGGGGGGCTTTGAAAACCCCAAATGAAGTTATTATGTAGATTAGACATACTTTAAATATAAACTTGAGCTTTCTCAAAAGAATGGATACTATGTATATTAACATTTCTTTCAATCAGCAGACACCCTCTTATAGGTGATTGTACCGATAAGCAAATTGACAAGATTATTGATTAATCTGCCCAAATTTATCAGATGATTACTTAAAGCTGTAGTTAAATTAATGATACAATCTTTCCCAACCTCAAACTTCGGCTTACTAACACTCATAAATGCCAAATCAAAATCTTTCATTGAGTCCTCTAAACAGTAACCCAATACCTTTGGTTCTCCAGGTACTTCATTCACCATAAATTTTAAACTTGTGGAAGGAACTTACATTTTTCAAACCATAAACACCAATATTTCTTTCTTAACCTTCACTCTTTGATGAACTATTTTGCCTTTGTTTCTTCATCTTCATCCATACTTGTACTCTTTTACACTTCATATTCACAACTTTCTTTGCCTACTTTTCTTTCTTACTTTGTACTTTAGTTTAGCCTTCATCATCATCATAGACTCATTCAGTCATATTTTCCTTCTTTTATGTACATCAACATCTTTAGACATCTAAAGTCTAAGTCATTTTCAGTCTCTTTTCTCATCTATGATGGTCCTCAATTTGATTTCTGTTCATCAATCCAGTTGCTTTTCCCTTCCCAACATTCCATATGAATCTACCATCTTCCCATCCATTTATATTTGCATTCTATCAATCTATGAACATGTATCGTTTACCTAAAACACAAAAGGATGATAATCCCTTTAGACTGATTATTTTCATTGTAGGCTCCCACATGTACAAATCCCTTTAGACCAATTATTTTCATTGTAGGCTCCCACATGTACAAACTATCATAGTGGTTATCGAACATTATCTAAATTGGTTGGTAGTGTTTCAGAGTCCCACATTATTGATTCTGGTGAGCATTTTAAAAGAATTAAAGATGATATTGACTTGTCTAATAATTAGCTGCTAAGTTTTGATGTAAACACCCTTTTCGGTAAAGTTCCTGTTGATAAAGCTCAATGTCATTGTTCAAAACTAGCTTTGTCTAACATAACAGTGTTCTTACTATGTAACAAAATTGTGAATTTAGTTTTATTCTGCATAACAGCCCGTTTTAAAGCTGATTATGTTTTTACAGCCAAAAATATGGCCTAAGTATGGGTAATCCCCTTTCCCGTATCCTATGTAATATTTTCATGGAAAACTTTGAGAAACACATCTTCCCCCCATCCCCTCCTTATTTTACCTCTTCTCATAACATCGTTCTACTATGCTGATAAGTGTGCCACCTGGCCCATTAATGATAATACATTTGTTTTCTTTTACTAATTAAACATCCAGCCAGAACCAACTTTGATTCACCATCAAATGGAAATAAAAAGCTTAATTATATTATCTTTCCATATTTACCTTATGAGGGGCAGTCAATAAGTTTTGCGAATTGGTAGGGCAAAACAGAGGAAGGGAGATGGCTGTTTGTGGGGGCGTTATGACAAGTCAGGATCTGCAGCCACACGCCCCTGCCTCGTCTATTTAAGAAGCAGTAGCTGGTCGCAGATCGTCAGTCACAAATTTTTTAACAATGGAGAAGGTTGAGCACCGCACAGTGATCAAAATTTTGACCAAGGAAGGCAAGAATGCAAAAGAGATTCATGAACGCATGGTTGCAGTGTACACCGACACCGTCCCTTCCTATTCAACCATTGCTGGATGGAATAGGGAGTTCGGCCATGGTCGTGAGTCTATTGAAGATGACCCCCGTCCAGGACGCCCGTCAGAGGTGACCAACGAGATCAATGTGGCCCATGTGGAGAGGTTGATCCTCGAAAATCTACGGGTGAAGGTGGAAGAAATCGAGCGAGAACTTAGAATATCACATGGAAGTGTTATGAACATCATCCACGACAATTTGGCCATGACCAAGGTCTCTGCCCGTTGAGTCCCTAGAAACCTCACGCCCCATGATCAACTTCAACGTCGTCAAAGTTCGGAGGAGCTGCTACTCCTGTACAACTAAGACCCGGCGAGGTGAAACGTGGGTCCATCACTGGGATGCCGAGACCAAGCTCGAAAGCATGGCCTGGAAGCACAGGGGCTCTCTGACCCCTATCAAGTTCCAGACCCAACCCTCAGCCGGGAAGATCATGGCCACCATCTTCTGGGATTCTGAGGAGTATTGATGGTGGACTATGCGCCTCGAGGAAGGACCATCACAGGCCAATATTATGCCGAGGAACTGACACGGTTGAAGAAGTACCTCTGTCAAAAGCAGCGCGGCAAGTTGATACACGCTGTCCTGCTCCTCCATGACAATGCCTCTGTCCACAAGGCCAGAGTTGTACAACCTGACCTGCGCGAGTGCGTATTTGAGGAGCACAACCATCCCCCTTACAGTCCAGATCTAGTCTCTAGCGATAACTTTTTATTCTGCCAGCTCAAGGCTGCACTGCGTGGACGCCGGTTTGGGGACGATGAAGATGTCCAGCTCACCATCCAGGAGTGGATTGAACAGCAGTCGGGAGATTTCTGGTTGTCAGGAATTCAAAGCCTCAGGAACAAGTGGCGCAAGTGCTTTGAGGTCGAGGGTAGTTATATTGAAAAATAATAAAACACTTTTCCTCATATCTCGTTTCCTTATATCCGAATTGCAAAACTTATTGACTGCTCATCGTAATTAATCAATTTTAAAAACTAGCAGGATGAGGAGGCATGCTTGGGGCCGTCTCCCCAGGGATGAGCCAAAACTCAATGGAGATATTAAGGCACAGAACACCCTATCACTATGTAGGGCCTACATCGTTGACAAAATGATGGGCAGCATTGTGCTTCATAGGGCATAAAGATGGTGGGAGAGGGAGGTAGATGTTAGAAACTGGTAGATGTTAAAGTTGAAGTTTTGTTATTTTAAAGTTGGCTGTGTACTAATTACATTTATTTTTGAAAGGAGAAAAAGATTCCTAACATGAAGCAACATACATTTGATCACTATTCAACATCATAAATTCATCTTTCACATTTGACTCTTTTTCAAGACTCACTTGGAACTGCAACTTTTCCCAAGCAATTACTTCACTATTACTTAATCTTACCAATTCTCAACTTCGCTGGCATTCAGATACCATGCTCCACTTCATCATACTTACTCACATTTACTTTCACCAATAAAATCACTGCTCATGTATGAACTATCAACAAAACACACACTTCCCCAGTTCAACTCGTGATTCCATCATTCCAGGTCTACAATACATTCTTACTCCTTTTCCAAAAAATCATCTTCCATTCTTTCATATATCCTTTTCTCAATAATCCAATTAAAACTAACTCTACTTAACCTATTTATACTAGTTCTTGCATTTTGCAACACAGAAGCTCTCCAAATAGATCCGTAAATGTAAGCTAACAGGAGCATGCATTAACTTGTTAAAGGCCATTAGTTGCAAACAGGGTCATAGTAAGGGCAGGTGTTCATTTCAGCTCTCTCCAAGCAAAAGGAAAGCTTAACTCCATTTTCCAAAGAACCTTTTTTTTTTAACATCATGTCTTCATCATTGAAGAGGTATACATGTATTCATTATTGTGTATGTTACACTAATGAATGATATATCTGTGTCTATGTAGTGTATTATAAACAGTCTATGATTAAATTGATAACTTCCTCCATAATAAAATGTATTTTCTGACACATTAATTTGACAAAAATGGATGTTGCATAAATGCAATGACCAGCATTAGAGGGAACCACACCTGTTGCATTTATGCAACATCCACTATAAGTACAATCTAAGTTTTGTAAATAACATAATGAAATAATAAAGTATTCCTGAACTTTATATACTCTGAAATGTTCATATACCTATATATAATACATAAATACATATATCAGCAATGTTTAGCAACACTAGTTTCTCATTTCTATTTTTTTTCCTGTAATTCAACTTATTTTCAACACATTTCTATAAATGATATAATTACAAATTCTTTTTGGGCCCAACAGAAATGTGACAGTTGCTGAAATGTTAGAAGAATTAGAAAGATGGAAGAATCTGAAGTATATGAAGAAAAACAAAAGAAGACAAAGACGAAGGTCACACTACTGGTACTGTTGTAAAAGAAAATTTACATGTTTGTAATCTATATATATTTCCTCCCGATGATAGTAGTGAGACTAAGGAATATTAAAGAAGAAGAAAATGTTGTAATTGATAATCTACCTAAATCTCATTTGCTTGCTGAAGCTACTATTTTTAGCAGAGATTGAACCTAATATAAAAAATACCAGTAGACTAAAACAAGCAGCCAAACAGAATAAAGTAATCAAAACCAGGCACTGGGATAAAAAAAGATAAATAGGGTGTGTAAGTTATTTGAGGACACATGTTATTTTTAAGGTATGGATCAACAATGTACACAATAGAAAACATGTGTTTCAACAAGACTCAGCACCATCACACAAGGCTCAAGCAATGCAGGAATAGATGGCAGAAAAATTTTCATGATCACATAAGCCCTAACATTTAGTCTCTTAGCTCTCCAGATCTCAATCCATTGGACTACTATGTATATAGCATAGTTGAGAAAGAGGCTAATGAACACCCTTATAACACCAAACAATCCCTAAAAGCTTCCATAGTCAGAGTAATGTCCAACATGAACAAGAACCACTTGATCCTAGCATGTAGGTGTTTCACATAGAAGCAGTTATCGAAGCTGAAGGAGACTTTATTGAATAAAATTACAAAACAATATGTTTGTTCTTATCCTCACAACTTTTTAGTAAAAAGACATTATTATCTTTTTCTAAGAGTAATTTTTTGTGTAAGTATAAATCTGTCCTCAAATACCTTACGCACCCTGTACAAGAGCTCCCAGACACAATGATATATCCCTACAAACCTACATCAGCACAAAAGTTGCAGACACCTTAGGAAATATTTGAACTGTTCATGGATGTGTAAGTAACTGATTTGTTGAGAAAAGAAAATGTACAGTATGCCCAAAATAAAGGTGATCATAGTTTTTGACTGACTAGTGAAGAGATGAAGGTATTCTTAGGCTTAGTGATTGTGTCAGGATATGCCACTCTGCCTCATTGTCGATTGTACAGGGATCGTGAGCCTGATTCTCATGAGTTAATTGCTTTGTCAATGAGACAAGACTATTTTGAGGAAATTATGAAGTACTTACATACAATGAACAATAATGCCCTTGATCTAACAGACAAATACTCAAAAGTCACTCATTATTGAATATGCTCAATTACAGCACTAGAAAAAAAAGGTATCTCCATTGACTAATAAATGATTCCATATTATGGGTGTCATCCCACCAAACAGTTAATATGAGGGAAACCCATTTGGTTGGGGTATAAAGCATGGGCTTCAGCTAATCCCCTTAGTTATGCTCCTACTTCATTGAGTTATACCAAGGACATAAAGTAAGTGATGCATCAACAGACAAGTATTGAAAGTTGATTTATGTGGAGAGGTTGTTACTAATTGGAACAGCTAAAATGTTTTCAATATCTTAGAAGAAAAATAAAGGTATTCCCATGCTTATAATAATTAAAGTCTATAATTCACATATGGGCAGGATTGATAGGCTTGAACAGAACGTATCTGCCTAGTGTGTAGGAATCAGGAGCATAAAATTGTATTTTCCTCTCATTAGCTATTTACTAAATGTGTGTTTAGCCACTCAATTAGAAGTAACAAGGACTGTTGGATAAAATATCTTACAGTCTCATGGAACTGACAAAAAAAATATGGGAAGAAATATAATTATGCTGGATGCTATAAGTTTGTCCACTGAAACCAGGATTGATAAAATTGGGCACAATATTATAAAGGGTCATCCATGAAAATTATGCAGGTGTAAACAATACAAGTCAAGACATTTTTTCCTTGTGCAAAATGTAGTCAAGTCTCTACTTAAAATGTTCAATGGCATATCATCAAAAATAAATTTAAATATAGCTTGTCTATCTAAACTAGGTTTTATGAAGGAATAAAGTGAATTTTTAGTTTTAGTTTGAAAAGAGTGTTTTAATAATTGAAGTGAATTCTCTGGTTCTATCTAGAAATAAATATTCATGAAGGAAGGAAATGAAGTTTCAGTTTAGCTAGAAATTAACATTATCAAAGATTTTTTGCATCATCTAGGAATGAGTCTAGCATATCTATATAAAGTAACCAGGCAATGGCTTCACCACTTCTCCCGATGGGGGGAGCTTGTGCTTCACTACTAAGATCAAAATTTCAAATCTAAAAAAAAGCAGCCATGGTTAAATTTTTATAAATTTTCTGAACTTCACCATTTGTAATTCTTTGGGTTTTAAGAAATACACAAAATTTCGATACTTATATTTATTTCTGAACTTCACCATTTTTTTTTATATTATAAAAGAATTATTAGTAATAACTTTGAATTTGCTCAATCTAAAAAAATAAAATAAAAAATAATATATATATATATATATATATATATATATATATATATATATATATATATATACAGTAAATCCTTGATATAACGAACCAAATTTCCTGGCCAAACTCCATCGAGTTTAAAAGGCAAGCGTTACGACCAGCCTGAGTGAGTGTTGGTTGTTACATGTTTCCTCCAGTGCAAGGTTTCTATCAATACTATGTTGTGTAGTCCACTTTACTTTATTAGTAATTACATACATATTACATATACATAATACATTCCATTGCTTTTAACGCCCATCAGGTTTAACAAACTTTCTGCTTTAATGAACGACCATGAACCCTCACCCCATATAATTCATTATATCGAGGGTTTATTGTATATATATATTGAAGTAATAAAAATAGTTTTATCAAGATTTTTATTAGAAATACATTTAAGCTTATGTATCTACTCTTCCTGATGTTGCATTTTTGCAACATTTCAGTGCTATATGATAATGCTCATTGCATTGCATTTTTGCAACACTCATTTTTTAAAAATATAACTTATCATCAAAGCATAAAATAACTATATAAAATAGGTTTTGTGACTGCTATGTACATATATTTCAACATATATAAAACTTGGGAATCAACATGGTTGATTTTTTCTCAGCATAAATGGGTTAAACATTATATATGCAGTCTATAAGTGTCCCAAACTCTCACTATTTTTATATAATGTACTACACATATATAATTCACACACTCGACTTACGACAATTTATACCTCTTAAAACGGTGGAATATCAGGCATACACATTACTTGTGCACTAATTTGTGCATTTGTGTTAATCAGTCACCTGTAGACTTCAAACAGCAAAGGGCACTAATTAACATCCAGCAAAATCCTTCAATTTTTTACTTCTGACTACCTGTGCTCTTTATAAACACTTCTCTCAGGGGGCTTATAATCTACTGGCCCAGAAAAGTATTTAGGAATGACAAGGTACACTAGTGGTCTTTGTCATCTTTAATGTTTTTCACTAGTTTTATTTTCATTTTTTTCCTTCATATGTCTGCCCTTACCATCATTCTTTCCCCATTAAGGTAAAATGCTTTCATTTGTTACACTTACCAAGGTATTTTTAAATAAAAAACAAAATGAATAACTACACCAGTCCCAAGTTTCTTGTTGCCTTGATAAGTTCAACTAGTTGAGAGGAGTGGAAATACTAATCTAAAAGTGGTAGGGGAAAGTATATTGAAAGATATAATCAAAACTACTACCTTGAGAACTACAGTGAAGAGAATTTGATCCCTTGTCTTCAAGCGATAACTGAATAGCTTTAGCAATATCCTCTTCTTCTTGAGCACTATGTACCACATTTGGGTCTGTACTGTACGTCACCCCTTTCTTGGGCTGAAATAAAGAGTAAACACTACCAATATTTATTAAAATCCAAATGATTTCTAATAGAGAATCAAGTTATATAAATTTGTCAAGGGTTGTACCACTTAGCTGCTGATCTTATGAGGCATTTTATATCTAGGTGGACACCTACAGCTTAATGTGGAGTTGGAACTACAGATGGCTACAGGATATAGCAACCACAACCACTGTGAAGGTAACCCAAATCAAGACTCCATTAAGTGACTAACCACAACCAATGCAGTTTGACACTCACAAAAGCTTCAACCACTCTCCCCCCCCCCCCCAAAAAAAAAACCTTCATTATTTCCCCAATAACTCCAAGTTAAATGTCTGTAAATCAGCCAACAAAATACCCATCTTTAGGGAAGTAAACCACCCAGTGACTATGAATTTTACCGCTCTATTTCCCTACTTGGCTCCTCCTCCAAACTAATGGAATATCTATTATAACCAAAATCAACCAATATCACACTGTGGCACAGGGTCGCAATCGCTTCCTACAATCCCAACCACCCCAACAGGGCCAACTAGGTGTCTGAGGAAAGGACAAGGAGGGAGCCGGTCTAAAAATTATTTTATTTAAGAAACCATAAATAATGGAGAAATAGCCAAATGAATAGAAATAATGAAATACAATATATATACAACCTTACACCTTAAACCCCCAAATAAAAATATATATGTAGAGATACACACTAATCTAGGATATATATGGCCTAATTTATTGGCCAATGCAACAAGAAATCACATGCAAAATCTAAAAATATGTATATATGGGCCTCACAAATAGATCGGCCAATGCAGAAAATGCAACAAAATTGATAAATCAGTTACAAAATCAAAATTGGCTTATCCATGACTGAATGCACCCTCAACTAAACAAACGGTTATAAATGGTCGAAAAAGGGTAGAAACGGAATGGTAAGAGAAGGTGACCCGCTTATCTTGTTGTGGGAAAGGATGTTCCTCAGTGGTGTCCCATCTTACGAGACCAGGTTTCAGCTCTAGTCAATATGAAACGCTCCGCACTCAGGGATTGGGACATGTGGTTTCCGATGACTGAGGAGAGTGGGAGGGCGCTCAAAACCTACAAAAGACTCACTTCAAGACTACCTTTCTCAGGTGAGTGCAATGAACTTGGTGAGGACTGGCTTATGCCACCTCTTTGAAAGCCAGAGGACAAACCACAGGTATTACTGGCACCGCAGAGCTATTCTCCTTACACTTGTCACTTTACTATTTTCTTACACTAAGTGAAATTACCCCCCTCCCCCCAAAAAAATGTCTTTCAAAACTCTCTCTCTCTTTTTTTTTAAGCTGGAAAATTTGTCTATCCGGAAGAGACATGGATGAATAGGGGACACAATAGAAAGCTATAGAGTCCCCCACTCAGAGGAAAAGGAAGAAAGGGGTTAGACATAGGGGAGGTGAGGCGAGCGGCAACCAGTAACTACTATATCCCTCCCACCTAGACTCAAACTCATTCAAAGGAAATTCACAAATACATACAACCTGGATACTCCATCTCAATATGACACAAATCCTGATTTTTTTTTTAATGTTTTTTTTAAGGGCCCATCTGGTGACTGCCTACTTGCACATAAGTTGCCGTACTCACGACAGCCTAGAATTAGGCTAAATTAAAATAAGAATATGTAAAAACAACAACAATAACAATAAAAAAGGAAGAGGACAACAAGCCCGCTCCCGCATCGGGGGGAGGACCGCTCTCCCCAGATGCAGGAACATGCAACCTACCAAAAAAAAAAATCCAGCTAAATAAAGTGGAGGAGGCCGGCCTCCTCCAAATGTCATAAAGTCCACATGTCAATGTGCACGAACTCGTCCCGAGTACAAGGGACAAGTGATAGCGACTCAGCTCATCCTGGTATCGGGACAGGTAGCGGGCGGGAAGATCACCCAGACTCGGACATTCAACAAGAATGTGCGGAACAGTCTGGGGGGGCAACGCAGTCGTCGCAATAAGGCGCAGGCGAGCGCTCCATCAAATGGCGGAGCGTCCCGCGAGTGTGTCCAATTCGGAGATGACAGAAAGCAACCTGAAGTGGTCGCGGCATCGGGGGGTAGGTCCATGGGAAGAGGAGAGACCGTCTCCCATCTTCTTTGCCAAGCAACCCTTATCCCTGCCATGTAATCGGTGTGAGAAGAGCGAAACGCTGGTCTAGTTGCCTAGTCCTCGCGGACTCTTTGGTTCCCTCATCGATGCGCTCATTCCCTGCAATTCCTAAAAGTCCAGTAACCCACCAGAAGATAATCTCGACATCCGCCCGGCTCGCCAAAACCCTGACATCACGGATATCGCAAACAAGGGGATGCGGAGATTCCAATGCCCCGAGAGCACTCAGGGCGCTTTGTGAGTCGCTATTGATCACAATCCGGTCTCTGAACCGGGCATGTCACGTAATATCCCGTACCGAGCGGTGTATTACAACCAGCTCGGCCGTGAAGACAGACGCAGGGCCTGGCAGAGCCGCGCTGACTTCCAACAGGGGAGATACACGGCGTGGAAAGCGAGTCCCTCTTGGGACTTGGATCCATCTGTATACACTGGCACGGTTCCAGTGTGCTCTAAAAAGGCAGAACGCAATACTCCCGGCGCTGTACAAGTTTTATGAGCAGAAGGGTGGGAACAAATGGTCAAAGGTGGCGTCCTGGGGAGAACCAGGGCCGCCACCGGCCGAGAGCTAGGTAAGGAGTTTCCTGGTTCTAAACCCGAAGGGCTTAGGGTATGACTGGAGTCTCTCGGCAGCATAGGCACAGTCGAGATCGCTGCGAATGCATTGAGAGCTGTTGGCGACTGAGGAAGGCACCGTGCTTAGGCGAATAATGCATTGTGCACGGCTCAGAGCGAGTGGCATCTCCTCAACATCGACAAGTAAGCTCTCAATGAGGTTAATGCGGAAAGCACCAGTCGCTAGGCGAAGGCCGGTGTGGTGGATCGAGTCCACCTTCCGCAATACAAGGTCGGCTGCGGATTCATAAAACTCGCATCCGTAGTCGAGCTTCGAACGAACAAAGGATCGACTAAAAGGCGGTAGCCTTATCATCGCCCCAGGAGGTGAACGTCACGGAGCGAAGAATATCCATGGCGCGGGTACAAGAGACCCTAAGGCTGTAAATATGAGCCTCCCAGGTGAGGCGTTGGTTAAATACAAGACCAAGGAAACGGTGCGAGTCTGCCACTTCCAGGCGCACCCCATTTAGAAACAAGTGTCTGAGTCCAGGTGGAGCAATGGATGGCGGCAGAAGTGTACTACCTTAGTCTTGGCCAAGGAAAAAGGAAGTTTGTGCGCTTCTGCATAGCACGAGACGTGGTTCAATGCCTGTTGGAGTTGACGAACCAGAGTGGGCATCTGGGCCACGCCAAAAGACATCGACAGGTCGTCCACTTAGAGCGTAGCAAGAACGTCTTCCGGCAGCACTGAAGTGATGCCGTTGATGCTCAGGGTAAAGAGTGTGACACTGAGGACACTTCCCTGCTCCATTGGGCCAGAGAGGGCTCCCCTAACCCGTACGCGGAATCGATGATTTCACAAAAATTCAGATATAAGTTTGGGAGGCGTCCAACTTGGCGTAGTGCAGTCTACGAAGGAAGGCCTCGCAGACGGCAATTTCCAGTCGGAGAAGAACATCCGATGTGGAGTGGAACTTGAGGAAGCTGCACTGTGCAGAAGACAGATGGCCTCTGCTGTCCAGAAAAAAAGACTAATCTAACATTTCCCGAATTCTCCATCAAATTGCACATGCATGAAGTTAGAGGGATTGGTCGGAAACCGGTCGGAGTAGAATGTCTCTCTCCGGTTTGCAAAAAACGAGCACAGTAGCGATTCGCCAGGAATCTGGGATGATACCCTCTACCCAGATCCTGTTGAAAAAATCTAACAGAAAGGCAATGCCTCGCTCACCCAGGTGTCGAAGTATGACGTACGGGATATCGTCTAGACCAGGGGCGGAGTCCGAGCACTCAGAGTAAACCTGTCGTTGAAGGGTTCCCGCCTCTGGAGGCAAAGTCCAGTCGACGGCCTTCCGCGACATCGCGATGCGCATTGAATGCTGGCGGAGCATCATCCCGGCTAGAGAATGCGGAGAAAGCGGTCTCATTCTCCTGGAGAACGGGAAGGGGGTCCTGAAAGAACTTGCTCTGAATCCTTTTGACTCGCTTTCCCACCTCTGCTAGAGGGTTCTTCCCGTTGAGTGAAGAAACGTATGCCCGCCAAGAAGAGAGGCGGGCGTGCTTCAAAATATACTGGAACATACTCGTAGCCCTAGCCCGTGGAAATTCACCGACAGTGAAATCGTTCGCGCGGCGTTTATAACGCATGTATGCATAATGCTTCTGTTTGAGGGCTGTCTCACACTCCCCTGACCACCAAGGGAGTGGTCGGCATGCGAAACGGCCAGACCTTCTAGAAATAGGAGCTAAGTCCACGGCGATGATGTTGCGGTAAATGAACTCAACGGCCTCATCAACCAAGACTAAACTCCTCGAGTAAGATAGAAAAATCATTCATTTCCTGAAATGCAAACCACCGCGACAAGCACCACCTGGGCGGTTTCTCGGGCGTGAGTGGCACAGAAAATGATCACTACCATGTAGGTCATCGCCCCCTCCCTCCAAAATCAGGCTGTGCATCTGGAGAAGACAAAGATAGAACGAGGCAGGAAAATGAAGCGGTTCTCGGGCAGTGATGCGTAAACTCATCCACATTTAGGACACCCATCTCAAGCTCGTTTATCATGTCGGCAAGGACTTGACCCCGGGGATTAATCGAGTAGTCTCCCTAGAGGGGGTGTCTGCCGTTTAGATCTCCAAGCAAGGGAAAGGGCCTCGGCAACTGTGTCACGGCGCGGCGGAAGTCCCCCTCGTCGAAGTCGGCTGACAGTGGAATGTATGCAGAAATAACAGTATACCTACTATCCAGTCGCAAAGTCCTTCTACCCGGGAGGGTGGGTAGGTGGCATGTGCCCAGCATGGTCTCCTGCAAAAGGATAGCTAACGGAGAAAGGGACGAGACGAGCCTCCGCAACTCCTCCCAGTTGGCCCGGAGTCCACGGCCATTCTATTGAAGAAATATGTCCTCCAGGCCTAGCTTGGAGAAGCCAGGGCCCTCTTGGAAGAGAAGACCCTCACGGTAATGGCCGTACGGTTCGCGGAGGCAGAACTCCGGTTGCTGTTGGCCGGACAAAGCGCTGAAGGCGCTGTCGCCGACTTATTGCGGAAGGTTCGACTCGCCATGTGAGTCTTTTCCTTCCTCCACCTCGAAACCTTAGGTGAGCACCCGGGGCGGCTTCGGAGGCAGGGGCCCCACTTTTGAAGGACCCACAGTCTCCAAGCCATCCAGCTCACCACTGGATGTGGGTGAAGAAGCCGAAGCTCATTTAGTGTTGTACTCCTTTCGGGGGACAGCTTTAGGAACCCTGTAAGGCGAAACGGCCGCGCTGGGGGAAGGGAGGGGAACCCTGGTTTTAGCGGGGGCTGTGTGTGAACCTTTTGTGCTGCCAGCTTTACCAGGGGAGCACCCGGGATGGGTAGAACCTGCAGAAGGGTTCCAAATGGGCCCAGGAACGGCATATGATGTACTAGGCAGCACTGGGCGCACCAGGACCAAGTTCTTAGCCTTTCAAAATGAGAGACGATCCTGTGCCTGAATGGCCAGGATTTCCTTCTCAAGGAGATACGCACCACATTGCTTCGAAGAAGCGGGCTGCAGCTCTCTGCAATTGACATACTTGGCCAAAACATGATTTGGACTTATCATGTGCAGCTTTGGAGCAACTTACACAGACTTCGGGTAACCCCTACTTTGCATGTCTACACAAGAAATTAATATGGCCGAAGCGATGACAGTAGTAGCACCTCTGCGCCAGTAGCATGAATGCCTTCACGCGGTAGCGATGCCAACCAGCATGCACCGACTCAGGGAGCTTGTCACATTTGATTGTGACGAAGAGTGTAGGGGTGGGTCTCGAGGCTCCTCCTGATTTCTCATCATATGCTCGACCTTGACTGCTCCATGGTCAGCCAGTTCTAAGGTGATGTTATCTAGGGAGTAGTCCATGAGTTCCCTCACATAAACTACTTCTTTCACGGCGTCACACTCACAGGCGTGCCATCAAGTGTCCGAAGGGAATTAATCATGGCCGCCCCAGAGGGATTCGACACATTTGCCAAAAGGCTCCCATCTGAGAAATGGGTCACCTTCCACTCTCTACAAATCACACTAGCTAAAGCTCTCCTCTGATGGATCATGTTGCACTTAGCCAAAATGCTGCCATCATTCAAGCGAATAACAAGAAAGATTTTGAAGACAGCGGGTTCAAAAATGTCAGGTAGTCTCTGAATGCAGGGCCCCAACGTAATCGATGCTCAGCTCTGCATAACTGCACTTTTTGTCTTTGTCAGGGAATCCACATCTGGGGGAGCAACGGGGCTGAACATGCCTATCTTGACTTGGTCTCTTACCGAAGTGGCAGCATACCCATCTGTCCCGACGGATGGAGAGGAGCCACGAGTCTTTTTTGTCTTTTCCCTTTTTATTCTAATTAAGAGAGGAGGGCGGGGAATAAACCCTCTTCTCCCCTCTACCAGCAGGAGCCCCAAGGCCAGATGGACCGGCCTCAGCAAGATCTTTCTCCGAGATGGTGAAGGTTTTGGCTGTCCCAGGGGCACCAGCCTGAGAAGATTCCTCCTCTCCTTGGAGAACCGAGCTGTCTGAGGAGGACCTTGCACAGGGGCAGACTCAAGTTTGGTGCTTGGCACTGAGTCCAGGTTCATCCCCATGGAAGGTCCTACCATCTGGGGCTGGGTTGCATCAGGGACCATACCATCTCAGGAAAGGCCTCCATGTGCCCCCCCCCCCCGGACATCACAGGTCCCATCATCTTTAATTGGGTAAGAGAGGCAGGCACGAAGGGTGACCTCTTCTAAGCTCAAATTTCGAGCCAGAAGGTCTTTGTAGGGAAGAGCCTGACAGGCACTGTTTTCCCTCCTCCCCCTAATGGGGTTGGGCCGCCTGCCTTTCTTGGCAGGCCCCTTAGAAAGTAAAGGGGGGACTGCTGCTGGAAAGAGGGAGGTACCCGAGGGTACCACCAGAGAAGGAGGTGAAGGGAGTCCCCTACACCCGTAGGCAGAGGAGAGTAGTAAGCCTCCTCTCCCGTTAAAGAGTTTTCAAGGGTCCCCTGCCAAAGTACAGGGAAAAGGGGGGCACTCCATTTTTTCAGTGGAGCTGCCCGAAGGTGGCTCCCTGGGTGGTGAATGGGAAAGGGGGAGAGAGTTTGAATTCTTAGATTCTCATCATTGGGCATGGGGACCTTATTAGTTATAGGGGAAGCAAACGCTAATCACTCGAAGGGTGAACATGGGGCTGGCAGATCCAGCTGCCACCATTTAGGACCACACCTTTCAGCCCAGTGACCAGGCATCCCCTTCGGCATGGCGGCTCTCCCTTGAGCTAAGCGTAAAATCATTAGAGATTGAAAGGGGTATGTGAGGAAGGTGTGGGCGGGGATGAAGCAGGTTGTTAAAAGCCCACTACCCCAAACCGGAGCTCAGGGTCATTGCCCTCCACCCCCGATCCGAGATGGATGGGTGAGAGGACGCTAGTCGGCATCTACCCTGTGAAATTAGAGCCTGACCAGAGAGAGTTGTGGGAGAGGTTGTAAGGCAAGTGAGGGAGTAGGGTAGAAGTGCAGGTTGTCTGAAAGGAGAAGAGGCTAAGCTGGGGCCAGACGGGGTGCTGAGTCCTGTCAGCACACACAAATCCTGAAAACTCTAGCGGAACTGTTCCATCCATTCATTATTTCTCAACCTGTAACTCTTATGCTTTCCCCTTCCTTTCAACTAATACTAACTGCTTCCCCTCAAAAGCACAGTCTTCCATGCTTTCAAACAGAGACTCATTCACCGGATGTTGCACCAAATATTCAGGAGGTTCAGCCACTTTTGCAACTGACATTGATGCGCTTTATGTTTATCCAAACTTCCATCCTCTCTTTCACAAACTATCACATAACTTACCCCAAATCACCAAACCTTTCTGATTACAAACAGGCGTTCAAACTTCTCTTTCAACTTATCCACATTTAATCTACCTTTTGTCTCAATTTCTTTCAGCACTTTATCACCAATAGAAAAACTTTCAAACTTTTCATTCCCTTTTCTCCACAAATTAAAAATTAATGAGAAGGGGTGAAGTAAAGAAAATGGTGGGTTGAGAGGATTACAACACTCCCTGAGCCAGTTGTAGCAAGTTGGCTAGGGCAGAAATTATAGTTTTTGAAAATAGATAAATAACTTTTTACAGAAAATCATAATGAGGACACAAGTTTACTTACTGAATCAGATGTAAAATCAAATTCGTATCCATCCTTCTGCAATTTATTATAAAGAGCAGGAATTAAACTCAGTTCAGGGTCGCCTTTAAATTCATTTTCAGCCCATTTCTTCAAGCTTTCTCTCAAATGTTGAGAGACCTATGACAAAGAAATTTTAGATTAGTAATGTACCCTTTACCACCAATGAATATAGAAAAATTTACCTATTAAAACTAACATATACCTTAGGATGTGTTCTGCAATTTATTATAAATTTTTGAAGGTCCTGCTCAAATTCCCTTCCAGCAACTTCCAAAAGAAATTTACGGCCACAGTTATTGACACAAGAATCAAGTAGCTGTAAAAATAAATAAAGTATTTAAGTAAAACAATAACAACCTAAGTATTCAAAATAATAAAATACACACATAGGGAAGAGTGAAAACATAATGAGGAATAAGGTATACATCAAAGCTGCTTTAAAGATCAGCACATCAGTTAGGTTAAGGTGGAAACTTAGTTTTCATGCACATTAAACAAAAAATGTTCTAGTTTTTATCTCAAACCAGGATTGGCAAAGAACCCGAGTTTTTTAAAAAAACAACAGCCCACCCAGGTTTAATTGGAGAAAATGCGGGTTTTTGGGGGAAAAATGCGGGTTTAGAGGGGAAAATGCGGGTTTTCTACAATTTGCTAATTTCATATATTTTGTTTGTATTTCCTTATTGATTCTTTACCTCTCCTATTTAAACCTAGTAATATTTCTATATCCTCAGTTTCATTTGTATTTCAGCTAGCTACTTATAATCCTTGGAAAATGAAATAAAAAATATAAAAATAAGATGAGCAAAATAGGCTGATTGGCATAAATGTTGAAACTTGTAACATAGACAGTATATAAGTATTGAATTGAGAGAAGAGCATTTAGTTTACTTTGTGTCACTGTAGGATCAAGCTAATTCTATAATACAGTGAGTCCATCATGAAAAGCAAAGGAAGATACAAAGGAACTGCATGGAAGGAATTTGAGAAAACAACAGATGAAAAGGAAATAAAAAACAACAGTGTGTACATTGTGATCAGAAACTCGGTTAGAAAATTGAGACTTGGAGAACACCTGAAACAGTGTACTGAATATGCTAAAAATGTGCACTTAAAGTCAGACCCTGATGATTTACTAACTGAAATAATGAATCTTGCAGACATCTACAGTGGGTCCAACTTCACCCCCTTTCAAAAGAAGTGGGAGCTCAATGTCAAATACTTCTACAAAATCAACTGACAGTCACAGTGGGGTCTTCTTGCTCTATGGTCCAAAGGATTGACAAATTTGTTCACAAAACAACAGAAGTAGAGAAGAAACTTGTAGATCTACAGTTTGTTAGAACATTTTATGCAAATAATAATTCTTTTCAATGTGGTTGATAATTATCATATGAAAAAACTGATAACAATGTTCAGGGAAGGTTCATACAAACCCCCTAACAGACATGATCTTGATGGATATTTGCTCAATGAGAAGGGATTAGCAACTGAATTAGAAGGGAAGAATGTGACGCTTATTCAAGATGGTTGGTCAAATGTACATAATCAACCGATCATTGCAACATGTCTTTACACCGGTACTAAAGCTTTCTTCATACATTCAGGGGACACAGGTTCCAAAACGAAGACAGCTGAGTATTGCAGTACCATTGCTGAAAAAGAGATTGATTTTTGCAAGGATACCTATAAATGTTAAATTACTTACTATTCAGCAATACTTCCTTGTAGAAGTATTCAAAAGATTGTGATGGTTAAGCTGCATTTTCACCAAATACATTGTGTCGCTTGAGTCACATCAAGTCAACACGAGTCAAGTTAGTGTCCTGCCGAGTTACAAGGCATTATGCTGTCTGGTGGAGCATCGAGAGAATCTTTTTAGACTAACAGAAAAAAACACAGTTGGTGGTGGTAGCAAATAAATTATATATTTCATAACAATTTTTATTTATTCCACATATGCTGCTGCATTTGCAACACAATTCCTTAAACAAATTGGTATATTTACCACTGCCACTTGCAACATGTTAACTAGAATGAATGTCACTTTATTTCAATAAAATTAGTTATAAAAAATATTTATTTATTACTGTAACATCTTTTTTCTGCTAACCTAACAGATTCTCATGGCAGAATTCAATGTACCAATGCCATGCCGAGTTTATTTGTCTGTAGGACTACAGTATTCAATGTACCAATGCCAAGTTTATTTGTCGGTAGGACTAGAGTTTAAAATGTACCAATGCCAAGTTTATTTGTCTGTAGGCCTTACAGTATTCAATGAAGCTAGTTTTGTATAATTAATTACAATACTTTTGAATATAAAATCATAAATACTGGATTTTCTTTTATTCCTGATATTTTATAATGTATGTACATACTGCATACTGTACAGTACAGTAATACCCTGTTGCAGTAAGAAATTTGGGACTTCAGTTTACTTAGGTATCAAACTAAAATATACACAATAATAATGGATTATAAAAGCAGGAAACTGCTTAAAAAGGTAAAAAAAAATCCACCTGGGTGTTTTAGATTAAAAATCCCGGCCGAGGCGGGTAAGCGGGTATCTACCCGTGCCAACCCTGTCTCAAACATATGTTCCATTAAGTTGGCAGTCTACAATACATTGAGGCTTGCTTGTAGGTACTCTGTTTTATTTTAATTTGTTTTTATTTTTTATTCAGTCAGAGTTTTCTTCTAGGAAGTTGGAGTGTTGTTTTCCTTCAGGCTGTGAGAAATGTACTTTTTGTTGATGATTTTGTTTATGCATGATAGTTTTTTTGTAAGAATGGGCAGTTGTAGTTGGTTTACTCTGTCCATTGTCATTTTTGAAGTTTATAGGTTGTTTTGATTGAGATTGAGGGAGTGTATGGTTTGAAATATTATGATGGGGGGTTGGCTATATTACATTGCATATGGTTCTAATTTGTAAATGAGGTAAGCAGAATGTTATGTCCAGGGATGTGCTACTTTGGGTATGTTGAAGTGTTGTCTGGTTGGTTGAGCTGTATTTTTAATGTGGTGAGTGTGAAGTTGTTCTTTGATGTGTGCCAAGTTGTCTACTGATTGTATTCTGAGCCATGATATGTGATGTGCTTGAACTCATGCCAGGTTTTTCTTTTTCAATTTTAGGAGCCTATCAGGCAACAGTCTACTTGGGGATAAATCGCCGAACTCACTACAGTTTATGACTAGGCTATATTAAAAAACAAATAGCAAGTAAGTTATAAGTGGTGGGAAGGTGCTGTTATTTGTTTGTGCAAAGGTAACCAATTTGTGGGTGAGTGCTCGCTAATTATAAGGGGGGTGTAATGAAGAGTTCTTGTTGCTGTTGCACTGCTCAAAATCACCGATCTAGAGTAGTGTGCGGGAGAAGATTACGATAGAGTTGACTCGACGGGTAACAAAGACTTTAGTAGTGGGCCTACTTTATCTCCCTATTGGTTTTATTTTTAGGGGGGGAGGATTTTAAATTTTAAGAGCTCATCTGGTGAGTGCCTACTTGGGCATTAGTCACCATATTCAACATTGCCTAATATTAGGCATCTATAAAAGAGGATACTAAAAAACAAACAAATAAAAACCCAATAAAAATAAAACAGAAAAAGGCAATAAGCTACGGCGTCGGGGTTAGGTCCTCCTGCCCCTGGCGCAAGAAATTGTGACCTACTAAAAGAACAAAAAAAAACTAGTTAAATAAAGGATAGAAGAACGCCCCCTCCCCTCCCAAAAGTCTCTAAGTCCATCAGTCAATGCGCACGCACTTGTCCCGAGTACAAGGGACAGGCTGTAGCGACCCCGCACATCTTGGCACTGGGACAGGTAACGTGCGAGGAGATTGCCCAGACTGGAACATTCAACAAGAATGTGCTGAACAATCTGGAAAACAACGCAGTCTTCACAGTAGGGCGCTGGCGAGGGCTCCATCTAATGGCGGTGGGTCCGGTAAGTGAGCCCAATTCGGGAGACGACAGAAAGCAACCTGAAGCCTTCGCGGATTGAGGGGTAGGTCCATGGGAACAGCCATGGCGCAATGGCACGCAACTTTAAATTCCCTTCGACCATTCCCATATTCTTTGCCAAGCAGCCCAAAGAGCTGCCCATATTCCTGACATGTAGTCGGTATGAGGAAGAGCGAAACGCTGGTGCGGTTGCAGAGTCCTCGCGTACTCTTTGGTACCCTCATCGGGGAGAGGTCCCCCTCACCCCGGTGCAGGAGCGTGCAACCTACAGAGAAAAACAAAAAATAGAACCTACTTAAATAAAGGGGAGAAGCCCGGCCTCCCCCCAAAAGTCAACAAGTCAATGTGCACGAACTCGTCCCAAGTACAAGGGACAGGCGGTAGCGCCGGGTTTGCGCGTACAGGTGAATAATGCACTGTGCACGGCGTAGAGCGAGTGGCATCTCCACAGCATCGACTAATAGGCTCTCAATGGGAGAAGTGCGGAAGGCACCGGTGGCCAGGCGAAGGCCGGTGTGGTGGATCGAGTCCACCTTCCACAATACACGTTCGGCTGCAGATGCATAAACATAAAACTCGCATCCGTAGTCGAGCTTCGAACGAACAAAGGATCGATAAAAAAGTAATGCAGTAGCCCTATCAGCGCCCCAAGCGATGAACGTCACGGACGGACAATATCCATGGCGTGGGTACAAGAGACCCTAAGGATGCGAATATGAGTCTCCCAGGTGAGGTGTCGGTCAAATACAAGACCAAGGATACGGTGCGATTCAACCTCTTCCAGGCATACCCTATTAAGAAACAAGTCTGGGTCAGGGCGGAGCCGTGGATGGCGGAAGAAGTGCACCACCTTAGTCTTGGCCAAGGATAACCGAAACCTTGGCGCTCCGGCATAGTGAGGGACGGGGTTCAATGCCTGTTGGAGTCCACGCTCCAGAGTTGGCATCTGGGACGCGCCAAAAGAGATCGAATGGTCGTCCACGTAGAGCGTAGTGAGACCATTTTCCGGGAGCACGGAGGTGATGCCGTTGAACACCGTTGAACACCCTCTTCCTGCTCCATTGGGCCGGAAAGGGCTCCCCCCATCCGTACAGGAAATCGACGATCTCGCAAAAATTCAGATATAAAGATTGAGAGGCGTCCCCTCACCCCCATCGTGTGGAGTCTCCATGATACCGTATCGCCATGCAGTATCATAGGCCTTCTCCAAATCGAAAAACAGCATGGCGAAGGCTGTCTACTAAGGAAAGCCTCGCAGAGCATCCGACGTGGAGTGGAACTTGCGGAAGCCACACTGTGCAGAAGACAGATGGCCGCCGCTGTCCAGAAAAAAGGCTAATCAACATTTACCAAATTCTTCATCAACTTGCACATGCAAGAGGTTAGATAGATTGGGCGGAAACCGGCCGGAGTAGTGATTTCTCCCCAGTTTGCGAAAGGCGAGCACAGTAGCGATTATTCGCCAGGAATCCGGAAGGAGACCCTCCATCTAGATCCTGTTAAACAAATCTAACAGAAAGGCCATGCCTCGCTCATCCAGGTGCCGAAGCATGGCGTATGGGACATGGTCTGGACAAGGGGCGGTGTCCGCGCACGAAGCGAGAACGGAACGCAACTCACTTAAGAGTTGAGATATCGGCTTCTGGAGGTAAAGTCTAGTCGGCGGCCTTCCGCGACATCACGACGTGCATTGAATGCTGGCGGAGTAGCATCCCGGCTAGAGAATGCGGAGAAAGCGGTCGCAAAGGATTCCGTCACGGACGCGGGGTCCGAGATTACGGTCCCATTCTCCTGGAGAACGGGAGGGCGGCCATGCGTGAACTTGCTCCGAATCCTTTTGACTCGCTTCCACACCTCTGCTAGAGGGGTCTTCCCGTTAAGTGAAGACAGGTATGCCCGCCAAGAAGAGCGGCGGGCGTGCTTCGAAGTATACCGGAACCTAGCCCTAGCCAGACGAAATTCACCGACAGTGAAATCGTTCAGGCGGCGCTTATAGCGCATATAGGCATAACGCTTCTGCTTGAGGGCCGTCTCACACTCGGCTGACCACCACTGAAGTGGTCGGCGGCAAAACGGCCAGACCTTCTAGGAATATTAGCTAGGCCCGCGGTGATGAGGTTGCCGGAGAACTCAACGGCCTCATCTACCGACCTGAACTCCTCGACTGAGATAGAGAATTCCGTCATTTCCTGAAATGCAGACCATCGCGACCGCGACAAGAACCACCGGGGCGGGCCCTTGAGCGGCAGCGGTCCAGAAAATGATATTTGAATGGGAAAGTGATCACTACCATAGAGGTCATCGACCACTTTCCAATCAAAATCGGGCTAAGCATCCGGAGAGTACAAAGATAGATCGAGGCAGGAAAATGAAGTGGTTCTCGGACAGTGATGCGTAAACTCATCCACATTAAGAACACCCATCTCAAGCTCGTCGATCAGGTCGGCAAGGACCTGGCCCCGGGGATTGATAGAGTAGTTTCCCCAGAGGGGCTGTCTACCGTTTTGATCTCCGAGCAAGAGAAAGGGCATCGGTAACCGTGCCAAGACGCGGTGGAAGTCCCCCGTGTCGAAATCAGCTGATGGTGGAATGTACGTGGAGATAACACTATGCCTCCTATCAAGGTGCAGCTGCACACCTACTGCCTGTAAGGAGATATCTAAAGCGAAAAGAAGGACGGAGACATCATGCCGGGTGTAAATCGCACATCCTCCCGCCCGGCCCCCATCTCGTGGTCGTGGGGTCGCAAAACCCTTATACCCCGGGAGGGTGGGCATGGGGCATGCGCCCAGCATGGTCTCCTGCAAAAAGATAGCTTACGAGGAACGGGAACGAGACGAGCCTCAGCAGCTCCTCCCAGTTGGCCCGGAGTCCGCGGCAATTCCATTGAAGGAATATGCCCTCCAGGCCTAGCTCGGAGGAGACGCGGAGGCCCTCTTCGAACAGAAGACCATCACAGGAATTGCCGTACGCTTTCTGGACGCAGAACCCCGGGCGCTGTTGGCCGAACAATGCGCGGAAGGCGCTGTCGCCTTCGAGGACTTATTGGGGGAGGTTGGGCTCACCATGCGAGTCTTTTCCTCCCTCCGCCTCGAAACCTTAGGCGGGCGTTGCGGCTTCGGAGGCGAGGGGCCCTCTTTTCGATGATCCATCGTATCCGAGCAACCCAGCCCACCACTGGGCTTGGGTGAACGAGCTGAAGCTCCTTTGTTGCTGTCCGGGGGCAGCTTTAGGAACCGTGGAAGATGGCCTGGCGACCAACTTCAGGGGTATTGCCTCCTGTGAGTTTAACGACTGGGTGGAGGTGCGTGGCCATTTCACCTTACCGGAAATGGTAATGCTGGGGGAAGGTGGGGAGCCCTGGTTTTAGCCGGGGCTGGGTGTAGACCCTTTGTGACGCCAGCTTTACCAGGGAAGCACCCGGTCTGGAGGGGCCAGGAGCAGAGAGTGTCCTTTTCAACATTGAAGCATAAGATGTCCCAGGTAGCGCTGGGCACGCCAGGAGCAAGTCCTTAACTTCGCAAAATGAGAGGCGATCCTGAGACTCAATGGCCAGGATTTCCTTAAGGAGATACGCACTATATTGCTTCGAAGAAGCGGGGTGCGGCTCTTCGCAATTGACACACTTAGCCACACACAATTTGGACTTATGTGCGGCCTTGGAGCAACTTACGCAGGTTTTGGGTAACCCCGACTTTGCATGTGGACAGGAGCGATTAGTATGGCCGTAGCGGTGGAAGTAATAGCACCTCCGCGGCAGTGGTATGAATGCTTTCACGTGGTAGCGATACCAACCGGCATGCACCGACTCAGGGAGCTTGTCAGAGTCAAACACGACAGAGAGTGTAGGGGTCCGTCTCGAGGCCCCTCCCTGTTTTCTCATCATACGTTTGACCTTGAACGCCCCATGGACGGCCAGCTCTAAGGTGATGTCCGCTATGGAGTAGTTCACAAGTTCCCTCGCATAAACTACTCCTTTCACGAAGTTCATTGTAGAGTGCGGCGTCACACACACAGCTGTGCCATCAAGTATACAAATGCAACTAATCATGGCCGCCTCGGAAGTATTCGATGCATTAGCCAAAAGGCTCCTGTCTGAGAAACGGGTCACTTTCCACTCTTTACCAATCACACTAGCTAAAGCTATCCTCTGATGGATTACGTTGCCCTTAGCCAACATGGTGCCATCAGTGGAGCGAATAACGAGGAAGCATTTGAAGCCAGCGAGCTTGAAAATGCTGGGTAACCTCTGAACGAGGAGCCCCAATGTAATCAAGGCTCCGCTTTGTGAACTAGCACTTTTGGTCTTAGTCAGGGACTCTGCACCTGGGGGGGTGGGGGCAGAGGGGCCGGATGTGCCAATCTTGGCTTGGTCACTTACTGAAGTGGCAGCAGACCCATCCATCCCCACAGTCCCAATAGATGGAGAGCCTCGATTCTTTTTATTGTTTTTTTAATTTTTAGGAGAGGAGGGCAGGGAATGAACCCGCTTCTCCCCTCCACCAGCGGGAGGCTGGATGGACCGGCCTCAGCAAGGTCCTTCTCGGAAATGGACAAGGTCCTGGCAGTCGCAGGGGCAGGGGCACTGGTCAGGGCAGGAGATCTCTTCCCTCCTTGTACTGCCTTGGAAACTTTAGCCGTTTGAGGAGGACCTTGCATAGGGGCAGACTCGAGTTCGGTGCTTGGTAGTGAGCCCCGATTTGCTCCCATGGAAGGCCCTACTGTCTGAGGCTGGGTTGACTCAAGGAACATGTCTATTTCAGGGGGGGGGGGGGCTCAAGTTGCCCACCCCCAGGACATCACAGGTCGAGTGTGGGGAGCCACAGGCCTTGATCCCCACTAGGTTTAATACTCTAGACAGCAGGTCTTTTGCGGGAAGCATCCGATGGGGCCTGGCTTCCCTCTCCACCTCCAAGGGGGTTTGCCCTACCGAGCCGCTTCAATGGGGAATGGTCAAGTATGGGCCGCCTGCTGGCTTTCTTGGCAGTCCCCTTGGAAAGTAAAGAGGGGATTGCCATTGGAAAGAGGGAGGTGCACGAAGGCACCTTCAGACTAGGGGTGAGGGGGAGTCCCCTTTCCCTGTAAGCAAAGGAGAGGAGTAAGCCTCCTCTCCGGTTAGAGAAATTTGGAGTGTCCCCTGCAAGAGCAAAGGAGAAGGACCTCCATTTTTTCTGTGGAGCTGCCCGAGGGAAAGTTGAGGAAGATTTTTTATTTTCTCATCATTGGGCATGGTGACCCTATTTTTCTTTTACAGGAAGCAAACGCTAATCACCCCTCGCAGTGGACCGCTCTGCGCAGGGTGTATATTAAGCTGGCAGAGCCAAGTGCCGCCATTTATAACCACTCCCCCCACCTGTTGACCTGGCAGCCCTTCAATATGGTGGCTACACCTTAGACATGGCATAAAAAAGGTAGTGAAGTGAGAAGGAAAAGGGATGTGAGGAAGGTATGGGTAGAGATAAATCAGGTTGTTAAAAACCAACCATCCCAAACCGGAGCTTAGCATTTAGGGAACATTCTCCCCTCCCTCCTCAGCTCCGATCTGGGATAGTTGGCTGAGAAGGTCACCATCTACCCTGTGAAAATAGAGGCTGACCAGAGAAAATTGTGGGAGAGGTTGTAGGGGAAGTGAGGAAATAGGGAAAAAATACAGGCTGTCTGAAAGAAGGACAAGAGGCTAAGCTGTGGCTGGATGGGGTGCTGAGTCTCGTCAGCATGACAGCCAGGAAGGCAAATCGCTGCGCCCCTTACGGGGTATGTCCCTATTCAATTGGTTCTGACTCCTTATAGTTTCCCATAAGGGATTATGCATTAAGCTGGGCTTACTGAAAGTGTCTTTGTGACCGGGGTAAGAAAAGGATGTGGCAAAAGAAAATAAACTTTATTCTTAAATTGGCCTACTAAAAGGGGGCAAGCAGAAATGTCTCAAGTTCTTTGCAGTCAGTGAGTAGGCTTCTGTTTTACACAGAGTATCGAATCTAAAGGCGGCAGGATTTAGGCGAGTTAACTGGCCTTCATAACACTACTAAAGGACTGATTGATTCCTTGATTAGCCGATTCTGATTGACTGATCTTGACTACTGATTTTTTTACTTAATGAATGAATTAATTAACTGCTGAATTATGAATGTCTATCTCTCGGTCTCTCTATATATATTGTGTGCCATCTCCAAGGGGCGTGACCTTGACTTGTCCATGGGGCGGGCCCAGTAATCTAATTTGTTTGTTACTTCCACTCCTTGAGCGAAGTTCTGACAGCTATGTGTACTTGTTGTGCCTACATATTTCCCATGTCTCAGATTTATCTTAGATATAAGGAATCGCTTGTCTCTTACAGTTTTTTGTGAAATTTTGCTGGTCAAAGCCTGTATTTGTTCAGCTTGCCTGTTGTCTCTGGTTGTGACCTTTTTGTTGATAATTATTCTCAGCACACGTATGTTCGTGTTTGCGAGACTTATATTTATTCAGATGGTGAACTTTGATAGCTGTTTCCAGCATGTGTATGTTCATGTGTTTTTGTGTGACTCAGACGAACCACTTGATTTATATCTATATGATAGATGTACAATTTGATATAGATATATTTTGTTTCTTTATCTAATTCTCTTTGATTCTTTATTTATTACACGTGGCATATTCTTCATTAATTTACACAAATAGCCATTTTTAGCATTTGATAGATTTGTTATGACTGGTTGGGAAGATTAGAGCAGCAAACAGTTGGTAACGTTGTCTGTTGTGACTGGAGGAGGCACAATGCTCAGAATGTCGTCTGATACAATTGGTGAGGAATATTATGCCAGTTTATGGCTGGTAAAATCATCTGTTATGACAGGAGGAGGCACAATGCTCAGAACATCATTTGATATGACTGGTGAGGAAGATTATGCCAGTTTACGGCTGGTATGTTGTCTTATAAGAGGAGGCACAAAACTCTGAATGTTGTCTGATATGACTGGTAAGGAAGATTATGCCAGTTTATGGCTGGTGATGTCCTTTTATACAACTGGAGGCCCGAAGCTCGGAACGTCATCTGATATGACTGGAGGAGGGATGATGATCGGAATATCATCTGATATAACTGGTGATTTTTTTTTTGATTTTTTTTTTAAGAGCTCATCTGGCGACTGCCTACTTGGGCATTAGTCGCCGTATTAAAACTGGCCTAGTTCTAGGCTACTTTAAAATGAAATTAAAGAGAAAAAAAAAAAAACACCACAAAATGAGGAAAGCAAGCAAGCTGGTGCGTCGGGGAGAGGTCCCCCCGGCGCAGGAGCGTGCAACTAAAGAAAAAAAAACAAACAAAAAACAAAACAAATGCAAAAAAACAACAAAAAAAACAAACAAACCTTGCTTAAATAATAGGGAGAAGGCCGGCCTCCCCCAAGAAGTCAACAAGTCCAGAAGTCAGTGTGCACGAATCTGTCCCAAGCACAAGGGACAGGCGGTAGCGACCCCGCCCATCCCGGTACTGGGACAGGTATCGTGCGCGAAGATCACCCAGACTGGGACATTCGACAAGAATGTGCCGAACAGTCTGGGGGACGACGCAGTCGTTGCAATAGGGCGCAGGCGAGCGCTCCATCAGATAGCGATGCGTCACACGAGTGTGTCCGATTCGGAGACGACAGAAAGCAACCTGAAGCCGCCGCGGCATTGGGGGATAGGTCCATGGGAACAGTCGCGGCGCAATGGCACGCAACTTTAAGTTCCCTTCGACCGTCTCCCATCTTCTTTGCCAAGCAGTCCGAAGAGCTGCCTGTATTCCTGCCATGTAGTCGGTGTAAGAAAGAGCGAAACGCTGGTCCGGTCGCAGAGTCCTCGCGGACTCTTTGGCGCCCTCATCGGCGCGCTCATTCCCCGCAATTCCTACATGTCCAGGAACCCAGCAGAAGATAATCTCGACATCTGCCCGGCTCGCCAAAACCGTGGCGTCACGGATATCGCGAACCAGGGGATGCGGAGATTCCAATGCCACGAGAGCACTCAGGGCGCTTTGTGAGTCGCTATAGATCACAATCCGGTCTCCGAACCGGGCACGTCGCGTAATCTCCCGTACCGAGTGGTGTATTGCCACCAGCTCGGCCGTGAAGACAGACGCAGCGCCTGGTAGAGCCCCGCTGACTTCAAACAGAGGGGATACGGCGTGGAAGCCGACCCCCTCTTGGGACTTGGAGCCATCCGTATACACTGGCACGGTACCAGCGTGACACGATGTGTGCTCCAAAAAGGTCGAACGCAATACTCCCGGCGCAGTACAAGCTTTGGGAGCAGAGGCGTGGCGACAAATAGCCAAATGTGGTACCCTCCAGGGTGGCGTCCTGGGCAGAACCAGGGGCGCCACCGGCCCGAGAGCTATATCTACCTCTCGAAGGAGTTTCCTGGCCCTAAACCCAAAGGGCTTAGGGTATGACTGGCGTCTCTCGGCGGCATAGGCACCATCGAGATCAGCTGCGGATGCAGTGAGAGCTGTTGGCGATTGAGGGAGGCGCCGGGCTCGCGCGTACAGGCGAGTGATGCACTGCACGCGGCGCAGAGCGAGTGGCATCTCCCCAGCATCGACCAACAGGCTCTCAATGGGGGAAGTGCGGAAGGCACCGGTCGCAAGGCGAAGGCCGGTGTGGTGGATCGAATCCACCTTCCGCAATAAACGCTCGGCTGCGGATGCATAAAACTCGCATCCGTAGTCGAGCTTCGAGCGAACAAAGGATCGATAAAAAAGTAAGGCGGTAGCCCTATCAGCGCCCCAAGCGCTGAACGTCACGGAACGGAGAATGTCCATGGCGCGGGTACAAGAGACCCTAAGGCTGCGAATATGAGCCTCCCAGGTGAGGCGTCGGTCGAATACAAGACCAAGGAAACGGTGCGACTCAACCACATCCAGGCACACCCCATTAAGAAACAAATCTGAGTCGGGGTGAAGCCGTGGATGGCGGCAGAAGTGCACCACATTAGTCTTGGCCAAAGAAAACCGAAACCTGTGCGCTTCGGCATAGCGAGAGACGCGGTTCAATGCCTGTTGGAGTCGACGCTCCAGAGTTGGCATCTGGGCCGCGCCAAAAGAGATCGAAAGGTCGTCCACGTAGAGCGTAGCGAGAACATCTTCCGGCAGCACCGAGGTGATGCCGTTGATGCTCAGGGCAAAGAGTGTGACACTGAGGACACTTCCCTGCGGGACACCCTCTTCCTGCTCCTTTGGGCCGGAGAGGGCTCCCCCCACCCGTACGCGGAATCGACGATCTCGCAAAAATTCAGATATAAAAATTGGGAGGCGTCCCCTCGCCCCCATCGTGTGGAGAGTCTCCATGATACCGTATCGCCATGCGGTATCATAGGCCTTCTCCAGATCAAAAAACACCGTGGCGTAGTGCTGTCTACGAAGGAAAGCCTCGCAGACGGCACTTTCCAGTCGGAGCAGAGCATCCGACGTGGAGTGGAACTTACGGAAGCCGCACTGTGCAGAAGACAGATGGCCTCCGCTGTCCAGGAAATAGGCTAATCTAACATTTACCAATTTCTCCATCAACTTGCACACGCAAGAGGTTAGAGAGATTGGGCGGAAACCGGTCGGAGTAGTGATCTCTCCCCGGCTTGCGAAAGGCGAGCACAGTAGCGATTCGCCAGGAGTCTGGGAGAAGACCTTCCACCCAGATCCTGTTGAACAAATCTAACAGAAAGGCCATGCCTCGCTCACCCAGGTGTCGAAGCATGGCGTACGGGACATCGTCCGGACCATGGGCGGTGTCCGCGCACGAAGCGAGAGCGGAACGCAACTCACTCACAGTAAACTTGTCGTTAAAGGGTTCTCCGCCTCTGGAGGTAAAGTCCAGCCGGCGGCCTTCCGCGACATCACGACGTGCATTGAATGCTGGCGGAGCAGCATCACGGCTAGAGAATGCGGAAAAAGCGGTCTCTAAGGATTCCGCCACGGACGCGGGGTCCGAGATTGCGGTCCCATTCTCCTGAAGAACGGGAGGGGGGTCCTGCGAGAACTTGCCCCGAATCCTTTTGACTCGCTTCCACACCTCAGCTAAAGGGGTCTTCCCGTTAAGTGAAGACACGTATGCCCGCCAAGAAGAGCGGCGGGCGTGCTTCGAAATATACCGGAACCTAGCCCTAGCCCGACGAAATTCAGCGACAGTGAAATCGTTCGGGCGGCGCTTATAGCGCATGTAGGCATAACGCTTCTGTTTGAGGGCCGTCTCACACTCGGCCGACCACCATGGGAGTGGTCGGCGTGCAAAACGGCCAGACGTCCTAGGAATAGTAGTCAGGCCTACGGCGATGAGGTTGCCGGAGAAGAACTCAACGGCCTCATCTACCGACCTAAACTCCTCGACTGAGATAGAGAATTCAGTCATTTCCTGAAATGCAGGCCACCGCGCCCGCGCCAAGCACCACCGAGGTGGTCTCTCAGGCGGCAGTTGCCCTGAAAATGATATTTGAATGGGAAAGTGATCACTACCATGGAGGTCATCGACCACCCCCCAATCAAAATCAGGCTGTGCATCCGAAGAGCACAAAGATAGGTAGGTCAAGGCAAGAAAATGAAGCGGTTCTCGGACAGTGATGCGTAAACTCATCCACGTTTAGGACACCCATCTCAAGCTCTTCGATCAGATCGGCAAGGACTTGTCCCCTGGGATTTATGGAGTAATCTCCCCAGAGAGGATGCCTGCCGTTCAGATCTCCAAGCAAGAGATAGGGCCTCGGCAACCGTGCCACGACGCGGCGGAAGTCCCCCGCGTCGAAGTCAGATGACGGTGGAATGTACGCAGAAATGATAGTATACCTCCTATCCAGGTGCAGCTGCACAGCCACTGCCTGAAAGGAGGTATCTAAAGAGAAAGGAAGAACGGAGACATCATGCCGGGTGTAAACCGCGCATCCCCCAGCCCGGCCATCCCGCGGTGGTGGGGTCGCAAGACCCTTATACCCCGGGAGGGCAGGCAGCGGGCACGCGCCTAGCATGGTCTCCTGCAAAAAAATAGCTAACGGGGAACGGGACGAGACGAGCCTCCGCAGCTCCTCCCAGTTGGCCCGGAGTCCACGGCAATTCCATTGAAGGAATATGCCCTCCAGGCCTAGCTCGGAGGAGACGCGGGGGCCCTCCTCGAATTGAAGACCCTCACGGGAATGGCCGTACGCTTCCCGGGGGCAGAACCCCGGGCGCTGTTGGCCGGACAAAGCGCTGAAGGCGCTGTCGCCTTCGAGGACTTATTGGGGGAGGTTGGGCTCGCCATGCGAGTCTTTTCCTCCCTCCACCTCGAAACCTTAGGCGGGCGTTGCGGCTCGGGAGGCGGGGGGCCCTCTTTTCGAGGAACCACCGTCTCCGAGCCACTCGCTCCACCTCGGGGCGTGGGCGAATGGGCCGAAGCTCCTTTGTTGGTGTCCTCCTTTCGGGGAACAGCTTTAGGAACCCCGGAAGATGGCCTAGCGACCATCTTCAGGGGTGTTGCCTCCTGTGAGTCTAACGACTCTGTGGAGGCGCGTGGCCGTTTCGCCTTACGGGAAACGGTCACGCTGGAGGAAGAGGGGGGAGCCCTGGTATTAGCCGGGGCTGGGTGTGAACCCTTTTTGCCGCCAGCTCTACCAGGGGAGCGCCCGGGTGTAGTAGAGCCCGCAGAAGGGCTCCGAATGGGCGCGGAAACAACCGTGCTCGTTGGCCTGGATGGGCCAGGAGCAGAGGGTGCTTTTCTAACTATTGAGGCATATGACGTCCCAGGCAGAGCCGGGCGCGCCAGGACCAAGTCCTTAGCCTCGCGGAATGAGAGTCGATCCTGGGCCTGAACGGCCAGGATTTCTTTCTCAAGGAGATATGCACCACATTGCTTCGAAGAAGCAGGGTGCGGCTCTCCGCAATTGACACACTTGGCCACACACGATTTGGACTTATCGTGTGCGACCTTGGAGCAATTTTCACAGACTTCGGGTGACCCCGATTTTGCACGTCTACATGATCGATTCGTGTGGCCGAAGCGATGACAGTAATAGCACCGCCGCGGCAGTGGCACGAATGCCTTCACGCGGTAGCGGTACCAACCGGCACGCACCGACTCAGGGAGCTTGTCACAGTCGAACGTGACGAAGAGTGTAGGGGTGGGTCTCGAGGCCCCTCCCTGTTTTCTCATCACACGTTCGACCTTGACCGCCCCATGGTCGGCCAGCTCTAGGGTGATGTCTTCTATGGAGTAGTCAACGAGTTCCCTCGCATAAACTACTCCTTTTACAAAGTTCATGGTAGAGTGCGGCGTCACACTCACCGGGGTGCCATGAAGTGTCCGAAGAGCGCTTATCTTGGCCGCCTCGGCGGGATTCGCCGCATTCGCCAGAAGGCTCCCGTCCGAGAAACGGGTTACCTTCGGCTCTCTACCAATTGCACTAGCTAATCCTCTCCTCTGATGGATCATGTTGCCCTTGGACAACATGGTGCCATCAGTGGAGCGAATAACGAGGAAGCGTTTGAAGCCAGCGGGCTCGAAAACGCCAGGTAACCTCTGAATGAGGGGCCCCGATGTCATCGAGGCTACGCCCTGTGCACTCTTGGTCTTAGTCAGGGGCTCCGCACACGAGGGGGTAGAGGGGCCGGATGTGCCGATCTTGGCTTGGTCACCTACCAAAGTGGCAGCAGACCCATCCGTCCCCGCAGCCCCCGCGGATGGAGAGGAGCCCCGAGTCTTTTTCGTCCTTTTAGTCTTCTTCTTTTTTGGAGAGGAGGGCGGGGAATGAATCCGCTTTTCACCCCCGCCGGCAGAAGCCCCTAGGCCAGATGGACCGGCCTCAGCCAGGTCCCTCTCCGAAATGGAGAAGGTCCTGGTTGTCGTAGGGGCACCTGTCGGAGGAGATCCCTCCCCTCCTTCTACTGCCTCGGAGCCCTCAGCCATTTGAGGAGGACTTTGCTTAGGGGCGGATTCGGGTTCGGTGCTTGGCGCCGAGCCTGAATTCCCCCCCATGGAAGGCCCTACCGTCTGAGGCTGGGTCTCCTCAAGGACCATGTCTATCACGGGAGGGGCCTCCAGTTGGCCATCCCCTCCCAGGACATTGCAGGTCCCCTTGGCAGTGTCGCCAGTCTTGTTTGGGGAGGCACAGGCCTTGACCCTGGCAAGGTTTAATATTTTTGCCAGCAGGTCTTTTGAGGGAAGCGACCGAAGGGGCCTGGCTTGCCTCTCCCCCCTAAGGGGGTTTGCCCTACCGAGCCGCTTTGATGGGGAGCGGCTGGCTAAGGGCTGCCTGCTGGCTTTCTTGGCAGTCCCCTTGGAAAGAAAAGAGGGGACTGCCGCTGGGAAAAGGGAGGTGCCCGAAAGCACCTCCAGAGAAGGGGGTGAGGGGGAGTCCCCTGCACCCGTAGGCGAAGGAGAGGAGTAAGCCTCCTCTCCGGTTAGAGAAATATGGAGGGTCCCCTGTGCAAGCACAGGGCGGGGGACCTCCATTTTTTTGCTGGAGCTGCCCGAGGGCGGCTCCGTTGTTCTTGGGGAAGTTGGGGGTTGGGTTTTTTTGGCGTGATTTTCATCATTGGGCATGGTGACCCTTCTTTTAATACGGGATGCAATAGCGCACACCTCTCGTAGTAGCCCGCACTGCGAGAGGTGCTTACAGGCCCAGCAGAGCCAGGCGCCGCCATTTGGGACCACCCCTCCCGCCTGGTGGCCTGGCAGCTCCACCTTGGACACGGCGTATAAATGATAGATTTTGAAGACGAGAGGAAAAGGGATGTGAGGAAGGTATGGGTGGGGATGAAGCAGGTAGTTAAAAACCAGCCACCCCAGACCGGAGCTCAGGGGTTAGGGAACATTGTCCCCCACCCCCTCAGCGGGACGGTTGGCTGAAAGGAAGGTCAGCATCTACCCTGTGAAATTAGAGGCTGACCAGAGAAAGTTGTGGGAGAGGTTGTGTGAAAAGAGAGGAAACAAGTGTTTTGAAGGAAGGAAGAGAGGCTAGGCTGGGGCCGGACGGGGTGCTGAGGCCCGTCAGCACGGCGGCCAGAATGGCAAATCGTCGCGCCCCTTACGGGGTCTGATATAACTGGTGAAGAAGATTACGCCAGTTTAAAGCTGGTGATGTCGTCTTATACGACAGGAGGATGCATGAAGCTCGGAAAGTCATCTGATATGACTTGAGAAGGCACGATGGTCATGGAGGAGACTACCAGTCGCTTGATGTATGAATGGGTTATGTCAAATTACACAGGATAGAAGGATGTAATGAGATAACTTCATGGTGGTGGATTTATGTTTGAGAGTCTCTTCTCTCTCTCACAAGAAGTTTTATAATTTTTTACATGTTCATTTCAAATGGGTGTTGATACATAAAATATTAAACATGGTAGGAGGTGTTTTATAATAATGGTCTAGTTTTATATTTGATTTAGTTACCAGGTTTTTTAGATTGTTACAATTGAGCCAATAGTTATATAGAGCATTGAACACAGTAAGGTGGTTTTTACAATAACTATCCAGTTAACTTTATCATGAGGTTAATGGGGACGAAATTTCTTACAAATGAGCCAATGTGAATACATTTTTGAAGATAAAGGATACTCCTACCTTAGTATTAAATAATAGTATATAATTCAAGGTAATTAGAAATGGGCCAAGACAGGGTTTACCTAAGAATGTCATTTGCAAAGAAACCCAGTGAAACCACAGGAAATTAGTCAGCAGTATCAAAGAATTTGGATACTTGCTTGTTGTTGCCATAGGGGTTAGCTGAAGCATGGAGGCTAGGTCAGCAGAAGGGGGCTGGGAAAATGAAATACTTGTGTAATATACTGCACTTTTAGCTTCAGAAGATAATGTAATTTGTGTGAATTTCTAAGCTCTTATTTAATGCATATCTGATAATCTTTTAATTATTATTATTACTTACATTATTATTATAATAATAATATAGTTCATTTGGAGTTTGATTATAGGTAAGGATGTAATCCTAACACTGCTCCCCTTTTAAACAAAATGAATATTTACGGTCAAAAGTGAGACTAAAAAAAAATAATAAAATAATGGACCAAAAATGATAATGTTTAAATGCAACAACCCAAAATACAAAATAGAAAATTTAAAAGCATTTGAATTTAGCCTAAATACTCCATTACATATTAAAATGCAAACACATTGCTTGACCTGGAGTAAATGTATTGGAACAAAAATACTATATAGGTACAATATATAGAGAAGTAAACTAAATTATGTAAAATCTTAAGTATATATCAATCTCTAGTCTAACCCTATATGGGCTTATTCAGAAAGGAAATTATAATTTTCACTTTGTGAAAGACCTGGCTCTAAACAATGATCGTGGCTTAATATATATATGTGTGGCTAAATATATATTATTAGATTTCTATCTTTTTGACCTTATACATAGGATGCCAATGACGCATAAAAACTTTGTACATAATGTGGCAGTGTTTTTGAACAAGTATATTGGGCCAAAAATCTTTGTTACATATATTCTGGCAGGATGATAAGTATTTAAGTGATCATCCCAAGTTGGTGCATGTAACTAGCGAAGGATGGTTACTTGAGAGGCAGATATATTCAACATGTTAGATTACTGGGTTTGGCTTCAAAGTTGGTGAGAGGATAGGTCGTGATTAAGTTATTCTGTGGGGGGTTATGGATTTTGACAGATCAGTGAGAATGGAGCAACCACTAGTGATTAACAAAGGTGATTCAATTTTAAACAGGTGTATGTGATTTGCGGTGTTACTTCAAATGAAACCCAAATGTTGCCAATGTTAAGTTGAATTATCTGATCTGATTTTACAACAGAATATGGACATGTTGGTGTGGGTTGATGTGTGATTTTGTGAGTAAACAGTGACAAGGGTATATTTAGAGAAGGTTTGTAATTGTTTCTGAAATATTAACATGTTTTCTTGGACTGTTATAGGGGGAGTAAAATCTAAAAGTATGTCGGCATGTACTCTCATTAGTTTTCCTCTACCTAAATTTTCTATTAATACTCCAGGGAAGATGAAGATTTGATTTCTTTAACTAGAGTATGGATGTTCTCAATAAAGTGCGCAAGCTGGTTCTCAATAATTTAGGGGGTGCTAAAGTCTACAAAAATATTCGCAAGGCCTTTGATCTATATACAAACCAAATAAGAAAATTGCAACAAAAATTTAGCAAGATATAGAGAGGGTAGGTTGTGCAATCCAATCAAGGAAGAGAATTTGCATAATTCTTCTGAGAAAAGACATAAATAAAATACCAGTACATAAAAAATTAGTGAAGCCAAACAACAAAACTAAAGTTTAAATTTTGTTATATACAGAATAATTCATTTATTAATTAGAGATAATAGACAAATAGTAGATATGAATGTAGGAGACAGATTTTTGCCAAATGAATTAAATCCTATGGAGACAGAAAATAAAGATATAAAAACAGATGAAAGAAATCAACAAACACATATTTGTTACATAATGAGGGTGGAAGATGTCATAATAAGCAAAGAAGTAAAAGTGGTTCAAAGTGAACAAATGCTTTGAACACAAATTCAATAACAAATATTAAAACAAAGAATCATTAACTAAAACTTAAGAAAATTGAAGGAACTTAGTGTGAATAAGAATGTGCCATACTTACTAAAATGCTGAGTAGAGAAAAAAATGGATTCGCAGTTAACAACAAACTTTCACTTTTGTAGTGGATAAGACAGATGAAATGAAACGGTGGAAAAATAAATATTTCAAAATGTGATTGAGTTTCTATCTAAGCAATCAGGTAGAGATGATTTTTTTTTTTAAAGGGTGGAAAATAAATGAATGCTAAATGATATGGGAGTGAGGCAGGTATGTACCATGTCTCCACAATTTTTGAAAAAAAATTATTCATTAATGAACTACTAAAAAGGTTGAAGCGTATCAGAGGATGGATGGGGATAAACTTTATTCCAAGCAAGTGCAAGAAATGATCTTTAGTGAAGGTATGAATGGTGGATGCGCCTGAGGAAATGGGGCCTCAGCATTTGCCACATATTAAATGTGTTTTACAAGCATAACATAAGGCAGTTAGAGGTGGTAAGAAAGATTGGAATGTTAAGGTGAAGATAATGAGTCATATGTATAAAAGTACATCTTATAACTAGAATAGAGGAATACTTTGAAAAATACCTAGAATGTGAATATGAATACTAAAGAACGAATGGACTAGCAAAAACAACAAAGGTAACAGAAGTGAATAGAAGATACAAAACTAAGATAATATATATTTTTTTACCAATGAATAATAATGGATAATGTTGGTAAAAGACAAGAAAGGGAATTAACTCAGGTAGAAAAATGAAAATTGGGATTATAGCAAAGAACAGAAGGATGGAGTCAAATGAATGAGTCAGTGCTCACATAGAGACTTCTTTAAACTAGAAAATGACTCAGTGGTAAAACAGAATAAGCAATTGGATGAATATATATCGTTCAAGGTATGAGACATTCAAGTGAGGAATAAAACAACGGCAAAAAAGAAAATGCTAATAAAAACTTTAAGAAGGAAGAAAGCCGATACATAAGGGAATATTCCTCGAAGTAAGGGAATATAATTGAATTAGAAGCAATAAAGAAAATGGAGGATAAATTTATGGAATACCAAAGATTACTTAGCCTAGCCAAAACTATGAGAAAGTGGATGAGATAGAAAAGTAAGCAGTCACAAATGTCTACATTTGCCAGAAAATAATTCCTTTTGTATTTTTATACAGTTTCCATATGTATAGGAATGACCTGAGCTGAAAAACTCTTTACCAGGGTATCAATGAAAAATGAACGAAAGGGGTTTAATCTCACATGATTTGGGGGGAAATAATCAGGGACAGTAATTAGATTTAAATGTCGGAAGTCTATGCAAGGGTGGGTGTTCCCATTTTTTCTTTGATATTAAAATCATACGAGCTGACCAGGGTCTGATCAAGGGTTGAATGACTCCACACTCAAGCATCTCCTCAACATGTCTTACTACAATTTTTGAATTGAGGATGGGAAGTGCGATAGGGAGGTATGTAAATAGGCTTTGCACCAGGTTCTATTTAATTTCAGTTAACTATATTGGTGCATCCTAATGGGTCTCCAGAAAGAGCAATCACATCTTTGTTTTTAGTTAAAAGATCAAGGAGAAGTTTCAAAACTTGAGGGTCCTAGAGCTTATGTGACTTCTGAAGGGAGTGTTGAGGACAGTCCTGATGTCTACTCTAAAAGGGTAAGTTGGTAGAATCGGTGATACGATTAATCTTATGGCTATGGTTGCCATCTAAATCAACAGCAAAGGCATGGCCAATTACTTGGTTTTTGATAAGGGTAACAGGCTTATAGCCTTTATTTATACAAACTATAGGAATCATAGATTCATTAGATTTAGCAATAGATTGGGCTAAAGAACATTACTAGTTATGTTACCCTGATCAGTGATGACAGTATGAAAGTTTACCAAGGGTTGGTAATTGGAATTGGCAATATTAACAGGAAAACAAACTTTTTTCATGGGACCAAAGGTTACATTTTCTTTAGGATTTATATACAGACAAGATGCCTGCAATACAGCTAAAACTACACATCGGTTAAGGCAGTGAGGGTAGACTCTTATCCTATATGCTTTGCATTCCACCCTTTTGAACTGCCATACATTAGGGTGCATCACATCAATAGGGGTGGAATTACAAAATGAAATGATGTTAACGTGGAACTCTTTATTCTTTTCCTTTTCCAACAGAAACGAAATGAGATTTCTTTTTGATTGGATGATATCTTCATGTTGCGCAGTCACCATACTTTTCTTCATGGATGGGAGAAATTGCATCATATTACATAAATTAGTGCTTCAACTTCTTCAGGTTTCCTTTCTTGGCCATCGGATACATTTTATGGTGCTCTTTGATAATGTGCAGGAGGCATGGCAGCTGGTCCTCCGACTTTATGTGAAGGTTCTTAGTGAAATCCTGCACCAGAGTGTAGGGGAATCGACCCTCTCCCTTCTCTCCCAGTTGAGACACGGGACGTTGACCACAAAACATCCGGGCCAGGCATCTTGGGTCAATCTCGTAAACACAGCCCCTCATCTCTATGAAAAGCAGAACAGTTTAAACTGCAAGATCTCCCCTATGAGTGTGTATTCAATTTCACCTCAAGTACGAAATTGGAGACGCATTTCTCTCAAGCTCGAAGGGCCAGCTGGACCAGAGGTAAGACTTGCTGAGAAGAACCCTCCTGCAGCCCGTCCACAAGCCACCACCCTCCTGCCCCTACCACAGTGGGGTGATGAGGTATAAATACCAAACACTTGGGAAAAATGAGGTAGAATACGTGAGTCTGCCAGGCTACGAAGTCCCCAGCAAGAGAGGCCGGGCTACCAAGAGAAGGGACTAAGAAGCAGCTCATCCTCGAGCTAGTTCCTGGTTATCAAACCGAACTTTAAGTTAACTTGTCCAAGTTCAACTTAGTCTCGTCAGAGAAACACCCCCCTCCCCTATCCTGGTATAGCACAAAGCACCGAGATAGTCCTCGACCTTGAGGAATTCCAAAATGAAGAAAAAGAAGCTCCTCTTTGAGCCCGTTCCCTGGTGGTCACACAGAACTCTAAGTTAACTTGGTTCTTGGAAACCAGCGGATGGCTAGAACCAAAAGCACTCAAGTGCCTCCAGAGAATTAAGGGAGTCAGAGAAAATTGTAAGACAACCAGATGGCATAGGAGCAATAACAAAGAGTGCAGCAAGAATGGCAACAAGTTCTGCTGTGAAAACAGAAGCTGTACTTGGTAGGCGAACCCATGCTGTCTGAGATGGGAAGACAGCAGCAGCTCCAACTCTGTCCAATGACTTGGAACCGTCGGTGAACACAAAGGTGCTAGGCCGATGGTGGGAGGAGTGTTGATCATACATGGTTCTCAAGGCTACAGGCAAGAAATGATCCTTGGGCCTACCAGTAAGCCCCTTGCATACCACTGCAGGTGGTATGAGACATGGGGGAATCTTTGGTATTGAAAACGGAATAACATAAAACTCCCTTACATGTCCTGTGTGCTCGGCCATGCGCAGAGCAAAGGGGCAAGCCAGGGATGGAAATCTATCATATGAGGCCACTGTTCGCAAATTGAATGTGCACTCATATACTGGCAACCATGGTAATTGCTCAAGTCTAAAAAGATTTGAAGATAGACTTGAGCCTGTGAAAAGGAAGACGAAGAGCCCCGTTCTCTGCATAGACACTCCACATAGGGGAGGACTTGAAGGCTCCAGAAGCCAGGCACACACCCTGGTTACGCACAGTATTTAATTTTTTAAGGATGGATGGCGAGGCAGAGGAGTACACCTGTGACCCATAGTCCAGCTTTGACTGGACCAATACTGAATATCAGAAGCCACAGGGTGCGTCAATCACTTCCCCAAGAAGTATGTGACAGTAATTTCATTATGTTCATTCTCTTCAGACAAGACTTTTTCAAAGTGTCCAAATGAGGCCTCCAAGAAATCCTTGAATCAAAGATCACCCCTAGAAATCTGAAATGGGGCTCAAAGGTGACAGGGACACCATAGAGTGACAAATGGAGAGGGTCCCATATCACTGATCTATGATTGTAAAAGTGGACAGCCTTGGTTTTTACTGCAAAAAAGTGGAAGCCCTTGGAAGAAGCATTATCAGCTAGGGTATTTATAACCCGCTGTAGCTTACGGATGACAAATGGAAGTCTAGGCGATGAACAGATAAGCGCTAAGTCATCCACATATAGAGTTGAGGAAATCTCAGCTGGGAGATTTGCAATAATGCTATTGATGGCCACAGAGAAGCAGGTGACACTGAGGACACTTTCCTGTGGCACACCCTCAACTTGCTCTATGGGCTCTGATAGGGCATTTCCAACTTTTACATGTAGTGTGCGCCACATGAAGAATTGCTCGACAAACCGGGGGAGAAAGCCCCACAGGCCCCAATCATGTTATTGCTTAAGGATACCACGCTTCCAAGTGGTATCATATGCTTTCTCAATATCAAAGAAAACAGCAACAGAATGCTGCCTCTTTGAAAAAGCATCTCTTATATAAGACTCCATTCTGACAAGCAGGTCGATGGTACTCTGTTTTTTTCTGAACCCTGATTGAGAGGGGGATATAAGATGGTTTGTCTCTAAAAACCAGACAAGTCTTGTATTTATCATCCTCTCAAATAGTTTACATGGACAACTAGTAAGGGCAATGGGGCGGTCATGGGTGGGTTCCATCCCCTCCTTTCCTGGTTTTTGGAAAGGTAAAACCACAGCCTCCCTTCACAGAGAAGGGAAGCAGCCCCTAATCCAGATGAAGTTATAGATGTCCAGCCAATGTGAGAGGAGGGATGGATGCATATTCCTAATCATATCATAGGAAATGCCATCTGATCCGGGTGCAGTGGATCCACAGTGCTTTGGTGCATTATGGAGCTCATAGATAGAAAAGAGCCAGTTATAAGGCTCATTATCCATGTTAGGCTCCATAAAGTTGATAGGATGCTGCTCCTGTTCGAGCCTAAAGCGCTGGAATTGGATGGAATAATTGTCTGGGCTTGAAATATTAACAAACAATCCAGCCAAAACATCGGAAATATGGGACAAGTCTCCCAACAGTTCTCCGGCCTGAACAATGTTGGGAGCTGTAAAGCCATTGGATTTCCCCAATAGCTTTTTGACCCTCTTCCAGATTTTGTCTACAGAGGTCTGCCAACATATTGATGCGATTTAACCATCCAACCAGGTCTTTCAAGCTTGTTGAAGGGTGCATCGCCGTGCTGCCCTTGCTCGGTTACGAGCAAGTTTCTTTACCATTGTGGGGCACCGGGCACCGATGGTAACTTCAGCAAGTCTGTTTACATTCAGTGACAACTCTTGAGCATTCAGCAGACCACCAGGGCAATTGTGGTCTATGAGCAGTTGAGCCGGAGAGCAGGATGGAGAAATTAGCGGCATGATTGACGTGGGCTAGAAGATCATCAATAGCCACTTCAATATCTTCATGAGGGAAGGACCCATCATAGCTCGAGTGGTGCCTGAACTTAAGCCAGTTTGCTTTTTTTGCATTCCATCTTTTACTAGGTGGTGGTAGAGGACTACCTGTACATGGTGTTATTACAATGGGGAAATGATCACTGCCTCGCAAGTCAGGATCCACTGCCCAGTCAAAATCAGCTCTACAGCTTGGTGAACAGCGAGACAAGTCCACACATGTAAAGCTGTTCTTCTGGATGTGAAATTATGTGTGGCTGCCATCATTAAGAAAGCAGACATCATTAGTGCCCAGAAATCTCTCAATCATATTTCCTCTAGGGTTGTTATCATGGTACCCCAAAGGGGGTGTCGAGCATTAAAGTCACCAATCAATAAAAAGGGAGGAGGGAGTTGAGAAATTAAATTAGCTAACTTTGTAGCTAAAACAGCTGTATCTCTTTCCTTGCCAGGAGGAAGATACAGTGAAGAGACCGAATAATGGTGACTGGAAAACAGGCGGACAGACAGCTGGTTGTGGGGAACCCTGTTGTTAACAAAAACAGCATAATCATTAATTGGTTTCTCCGGGATCCTTATAATATCCCACAAAACCCGAAATGTTAAGTCTCCTGTAAAGCAATACAATCAGGATTGTAATCCTTTCTCTCTCTCTCTCTCTCTAAGAAAGTAGAGGGAGAGGTGACGCCCCCTTGTCGCGGGGAGAGAACTTGTGTGTACCTTTGACTTTTCGAGCTATGTCGGCGGGGGTACCTCTTCTGGGTACCCCTGGTAGGGCTTCCCTTGTCGATTTGGTCGGAAAAGAGGATCCAGACTAAATGCGTCATTCCTTCCTTTTTCTACTCTATCCTTCTCCTTTCTACTTTTATCCTATCTCTCCCACTTATACAAAAAGAAAAAAACAACAAAAAAAGAAGCCTACTCATATCATTTCACTCTTTCCCTTTTTTCCCTCTATCTACATACAAGGACCTGGCAGCTACCTCATGCGTCAGAAGAGAGGCTTTGGAACCTCTATAAACAACGCCAATCGACGCTCACTGGTTGCGAGAGACTAGGACTATAGGTGTCCTAGGCGTTGGGGCACGATGAATGGGATGAGGGTAGTGCCCCGTTAACCCCTTCCCTGGTGCATAATTATTGACCGTTCCCAGTGCCCGTTGACGGGTGCCTCTGGTAGCATCGGTCCGAGGTGACGGCCCTTTGTTCTCAGGTTGGTTGCCAGGCCAATAAAAAGCCTTGGGTCAAGTCTCTTGGTGGGGCGGGATATCCATTGAACGCTGCTCCGAGATCCTGGCCGTTGTGAAGGGAACTAGTAGGAGTTTAGTAAGGGGCGTGCTTCGTTGTTGTTCACCTGGTAAGAAATCGATGGCTCCTTCGGGGACCGTCAGTGCTACTTGGTTGGGAGCCACGGCACGCCGAGGTTTGACGAATCGGTCGGACGAACAGCAGCACATGGAGTGTGCCTTCTGAAAGATCCGAAACCTCTCCGATGGATAGACAGGAGCGACTCACGCAGGGAGAACTCACCAACCCCCCCTTTTTTATCATTGATTGGTCACTAGTTTTCAGAGAGAGAGAAAGCGCTCAAAATGACAGGCAAAAAAGGACCCGTTCGTCTAAAACACAAATGTGCAACATGCCAGTTAGAAAAGTGGTGCATTGACTTTCCGGAAGGCTGCTACTCAAAATGCAGCCCTGAAAGTATCTGCACTACTTGCATATTGACGCGAGAAGTGGAGAAATTAAAAGACCTCTATAGAGCCTCAGAGGAGAGAGCTAAAATCCTTGAAAGAAAGTTGGAGAAACTCGAAGCCCTTAACGTAGCTCAGATTCGATGCCTAGAAGAGGCACCACCCACTGACGTGTCAGAAACCCCTGGTACCCAAGCGGAGGCGAGAGAAAAAGAGAAAAAGAAGAAGGAAAAATGAAGAAAAAAAAAGAAAGAATAAAGTTGAAACAAAAGTAGAACCAAAAATAGAAGAAAAACAGATAAACAAGAAGAAACATAAGAATGTGGAAAGTAAGAGGAAAGGGGAAGGCCTCTTCCACAAGGGAAGACCCCGTCTTCAGAGACCAAGTGTCCGAAGGTCACCCTCATTGGTGACTCGCAAACACGGGATCTGCAGCCACTGGTAGCGGCCGGCCTTCGCACTAGCGTGAAGGTAAGCTGCCTGTCAGGACGGGTAACCACAACATCAGAGTAGAGGCAGAGAAAGCTCAGATTTCTGAGAATTCAGTTGTTGCTCTGATGGTGAGCGGCAACGACCTCTACCTCAGAGGGGGTAAGGTTGGTCTCAGTGGTAAGACCATCCAAACGGTGATGGGAGCCGTGGATGACATAGGGCTAAAAACCCGCAAACGTGTGGTGGTTGGGATGCTTCCGAGAAGAGGTCCATCCCGAACTGCTCACGAGAGAAACGTCGCAGTTAACAGAAGGTTGGCGGATCTCTGCACAGCAGAAGGAGTCTTCTTCGTGGACCCCTATCGTACCTTTATCGGTAGAGACGACCTCTACCAAAGGGACGGGGTACATCTCTCCTTTAAAGGGAAGGCCTTTCTCGCCAACCTAATTCAAGATGTCGTGGAACGCACCCAAAGGAGCGTTCGGAACAGAGCGAAAGCGGACGTGGGCCAGCACGCCCGTGTAACTCCTGGAACGACCTTCTCGGAGGTCATCAAAAAGGGTGTGACCACGAAAACAGAGACGCCGGGAAACGGAAGAGCGTAGGGAGTCCTACACTAGGGGACTCCCTCAAAGTTCTTCTGTTGAGGAGGAGGCATTAAAACACTTAGATGCAGAAAATGCTAACCTCCTCAACGACTACTTCTCTTCAGTGTTTACTGAAGAGTGTGTGTGGTCCCATCCACCAGCCAATGGATTCCTACTTGGGGGAAAAGCTGGAGGATATGGACTTCACCGAACGGGAAATAAAAAAGAAGATCACTGACCTAATGACGAATAAGTCACCTGGCCCGGATGGGTTTCTACCTAAAGTGTTGAAAGAAGTGTGCGATCAAGTGTCACGACACCTGAGCGCAATCTTCAACATGTTAATCAGGACCGAATGCGTTCCTAGAGACTGGCGTGAAGCGGAGGTGACTCCTATCTTCAAGAAAGGAGACCGAAGCCAAACGTCAAACTACCGACCTATCAGTCTGACTTCGATAGTCGGTAAACTCATGGAGAGCATGATGGTGGACAAAATGACGTCGTATTTAGAGTCAAAGCTGCTACTGAGGAGTTCCCAGCACGGCTTCCGAAGGCAACGGTCATGCCTGATGAACCTTGTGGAATTCTTCTACTTCGTGTTCAGTGAGCACGATCGGGACAAGGCGGTGGATGTGGTGTACTTGAAGACTTTCAGAAAGCCTTTGATAAGGTACCACACCACCGCCTTCTCCGGAAAGTGCGAGCGCTGGGCATAGACGGAAAAGTAGCCGGCTGGATCGAGAACTGGCTAAGTGGCAGACGGCAACGGGTGGTGGTGAATGGACAGTCTTCTGAGTGGGTGCCCGTTACTAGCGGGGTGCCTCAAGGTTCTGTCCTGGGACCACTACTATTCATCATCTACGTCAACGACATGGACGGTGACATGGTTGCCAAGATTTCCAAATTTGCCGACGATACCAAGCTTGGTATGAACGTTGCAAAGGATGGAAATACTGCCCGCCTGCAGGAAGATCTTGGGAAGATTGGAGAGTGGTGGGACACGTGGCAAATGCCTTTTAACGTGGGGAAATGCAAAGTAATGCATATCGGCCACAGAAACCCCCAATCTCAGTATATCCTTAAGGGCACTGCTCTTGAATCGAGTGACACTGAGAAGGACTTGGGTGTAACTATCACTAGCAACCTCAAGTTCTTGAAACAGTGCATCGAGGCAGAGAAGAAAGCCCAAAGGATGTTAGGCTACATAAAGCGCCAGTTTGGATACCGTAACAAGGAGATAGTACTTTGTCTGTAAAACTCCCTTGTTCGGCCGCACCTGGAGTATGATGTACAATTTTGGAGTCCTTCGTTTCGAAAGGACATCGCAAGGTTGGAACGCGTACAAGCTAGGGCAACCAAGCTGATTCCCTCTATCTGACATAAAAGTTATGAGGATAGACTAAGGGAATTAAATCTGTTCTCGCTGGAAACCCATAGACTGAGTGGTAAGCTCATCCAAGTTTTGAAAATACTTCGAGGGTTCGACAATGTTGACTACCGGGGTATTTTCACACTGAGTGAGAACAGAACGCGCAATCACGGCTTCAAACTTGAACTGAAGCGTTACAACCGCAATCTGTGTGGAAATTTTTTCACCTACAGTATCTGCGGTAAGTTGAACGTACTTCCAGTGGAAGTTGTCAACAGTGAATCTGTTGACCAGTTCAAGTCAAGACTAGACAAAGTCGTGAAAAGTGGCGGTTTAGGGACGCAAAACAATTGAACAGCCATGTGCCCGCTCGATTGCTAGTCGAAAGGTACCCTCTTTGAATGGACCGTAAGGTCTCCTAGGGTACTCTCTTTCCTTGTAACTCCTTGTAACTCTTCCCATTTAAGGAAGAGACCTTGGAGGCTCCAATGAATAATTGGAAACATTGTTACTGTTTAAGCATAATCGTAGATTTCTTCCTACCCTTAGGGGTAGGAGATTTTGGATTTGAACTACCAGTGGAAGTAGTTTGTGTCATACTAGCCTAGCCTTAGGCTTTGAGTACGACAAAGGAGGCATCGGAAGTTTGAGTTTTGCCTTTGTTTTTTCTTTAAGAGGTGGCGCATCAGATTTTGTTAAGTGGCTGTAAGAGAGAACTGTCTTCACTGGAGAAGCAGAGATGGAAGCAACTCCAAGGGTCAGTTCAGGTGTCAAGGGAACAGACGATGCTGACACAGCTGGTGGGTGGTATTGGTCGGGATGGTAGAGGCGATGGTGGTGGCGAGGACATCGGCCTTATGTTGTGAATTCGATGGTGATAGAGAAGGATGTAGAGCAGTTTTAGAGAATCCTCCTCAGATGAGGGGGTAATCTCCACAATAGCTGGCTCCTGGGAAGGAGCAAAGGTTGGTTCTTTCTCATTCAGGGATCGAAGGAATTCCAAAGCAGTATCAACAAGGGGGGGTGGAGTGATAACTGGTTTTGGAGCTGAAGAAGAGCTTGGTCCTTTAAGGGCAAAGTGAATGTCCAGAGGTGGAATGGATACCACCTGAGGACCAACATGATCAACATCCACATGTTCTGGAGTGGTAGCAAGGTGCTTAACCACTCTTGGGGAACCAGGAGAGGATGAACAGTTCCTCTTCTTGTTGGTAACCTCAAAAGCACTGTTAGGTGCTGACCAAGAGTGTTCATCATGAGGAGATGTACATTTAGGACGGAAAGGACCTTTTACCTGGTCAGGCACAGGAGAACCAGTAGGAGGTCTCTGGCTTCTCCCTTTCTTTGGCCCGGTAGAACGCAGAGCATCAGAAAAGCTCACACCAGGTTAGACATACATCTCCTTTACTCTTCTTCTGGCCTCTTTAAAACTGACCCAGTTCTTGTTTCTAATGGCAATGACTTCTCTCTCATAGAGAAAGAAAGTGCATTGCTGTGATGTTGCAGAGTGTTCTCCACCACAGTTAGGGCAGCACACTGTTGAGAACAGGGTGACCTGTGATAATCTGATCCACAATTCACACACAACCTTGCCTGTTTACAAAACTTGCTTACATGGCCAAAGCGTTGGCAATGGAAGCATCGTCGTGGCTTTTCAACATAAGGCTTGACTGGGATGTTAAGATAGCCAGCCTTAACGTACTTGGGCGGTTCCAATCTGTTGAAGGTCAGGATTATGGTGGCGGTAGGTAACCTAGCACCATTTACAAACCTGGAAATGTGGTGGGCACTTACAACCTTCTGATTGGTAAGTTTTGATACCAGACTGTCAACATCGTAATCTATTAACTCTCCCGATCGGAAAACACCTTTTCTGGTGTTAAATGTTGGGTGCGAAGCAGAGGAAATGTCTACAGAAGCTTAAAGACTGTAAGGTCATAATCCGCTGATGCTGCTCACTTGATTTTGCCTAACTATCAATGCGCCATCATTATGTGGCCACATTTCTCAACAAAATCCTTGTATACGTTGAAGATGTCAGTCTTACTAAGAGGACTAGCGTTCGCTTTCAAGACTAAAAATCAGTTGTAATCCAACTCAGGGCCGACTTCTGACCCAAAAGGATCAAAGCATTTACCATCAGGGTCCAAGGCACGATGACCAGAGAAAACAGGTCTCTGGGATCTCTCCGGTAGTTGTTTGTTAAATTTACCCATATAAGTATATATTTTATTTGGGGCTGCCCCTGGAGCTGAGGGCATGCACCAAATCACCATTGTGAGTCCAAAGAGCGCCCATACAGCCCAGACGGGGTAAAAAAACAACAACTGACTTCCACTGTCATTTTAAAAACAGCGGAGCCACATAATGGAGATTCTCTGGACTGCGGTGCTAAGACCTCCCAGAAACAAAATGATGCCCTGGGCAACCAAACCTCCTTTAAGGCACGGTCTTGCAGACGATGCCCCCCAGTGGGTGCATCTATCGACCTGTACAGAGGCAAAAGTAAGAAAAGAAGGAGAAGAGACTAAGCTGTGGCTGGATGGGGCGCTGAGTCCCATCAGCACAGCAGTCTGGAAGACAAATTACCGTGCCGCTTACGGGGAAGAGAATTGGTATAGAAGATGAGATAGGGGTTAGCAGAAGAAGAAAAAGAATGCCAGGTTGGGGTTGGACGGGGCGGTGAGTCCTGTCAGCATGGTGGCCAGCAAGGTAAATCGCCGCGCCCCTTACAGGGTTGTTGTTGTTGCCATAGGGGTTAGCTGAAGCAGGAAGGCTGGCTCAGCAAGAAGGTGGGTTGGGTAAATGGAATGCCTGCTTCATATACTGCACTTCTAGCTTCAGATGATAATGTACATTTGTGTGAATTTTTAAGCTCTTATCTGATAATCATTTAATTATTATTATTATTACTTACATTATTATTATTATTATTATCATCATCATTATTATTATAATAATAATAATATAGTACATTTGGAATTTGATTATAGGTAACAGATTTACCAAGCATCCATTTGTAGAGTTCCTCGCTGGGCCTATTAAATAATACAAATGAGGTGCCACAGGCCTACCTATTTTACAACATGAGCCCCACAAAATAACAAATAACAAGGATAAAAAGATAATAGGCTAAAATAAAAAACAAAAAAAACAAAAAGGAAGCGAACCTCAGCTAGCATGCGACCCACACCAAACAGTCAAATTAAGTAGAGGCAAAATATCGTATAATCTGCAAGTCCATGAGCATGAACCAGTCCCAAGTACAAGCAGTAGCAACCCTACTCGGGTAACGTGCACAAGATCACCCAGACTGAGACATTCAACAAGAATGTGCCGAACAGCCTGGGAGACAACGCAGTCATCACAATAAGGCGCAGGCGAGCGCTCCATTAAATGGCGGTGCATCCCAAGTGTGTGTCCAATTTGGAAACGACAGAAAGCAACCTGAAGCCATGGCGGCATTAGGGGGGTAGATGCAAGGAAACAGTCACAGCGCAATGGCATGTAACTTGCTGCCAGGAGAGTAGACCAAATTTCAGCCATGTAATCAGTGTGAAGAGCGAACAGCTGGTCTGGTCGCCCAGTCTTCACAGACTTTTTTTGGCTAATTCAGCGGCACGCTCATTCCCTGCAATTCATATATGTCCAGGAACCCAGCAGACGATAAATCTCAACATCCGCCTGGCTGGCCCAAACTGTGGCGACACAGATATCGCGAACCAGTGGATGCAGAGATTCTGATGCCCCAAAGAGCACTCAGGGTGCTTTGTCAGTCGATATAAATCACAATCCAGTCTCCGAACCGGGCACGTCGTGTAATCATCCCCCGTACCGAGCAGTGTATTGCAACTAACTCAGCTGTGAAGTCAGATGTAGCGCGCATGGAAGAGCCCCGCTGACTTCAAACAGAGGGGATACAGCGCAGAAACCGACTCCCTCTTGGGACATGAAGCCATCTAGTACCCTGTCATGGTTCCAGCATGACACGGAGTGTGCTCCAAAAGGCCGAATGCAGTACTCCCGGCGCTGAAGAAGCTTTGGGATCAGAAGCATGCCCAGAGTGGCATCCTGGGCAAAACCAGGGGCACCACCGGCCCGAGAGCTATACCGGGCTCTCGAAGGAGCTTCCTAACCCTAACGACAAAGGGCTTAGGGTATGATTGGCGTCTCTCGGCGGCATAGGCACCGTCAAGATCAGCTGCAGATGCAGTGAGAGCTGTTGGAGACTGAGGGAGGCACCGGGATCACATGTACAGGCGAATAATGCACTGTGCACGACGCAGAGCGAGTGGCATCTCCCCAGCATCGACAAGTAGGCTCTCAATGGGGAAAGTGCAGAAGGCACCGGTCACTAGGCGAAGGCCGGTGTGGTGGATCCAGTCCACTTTCCGCAATACACGCTCGGCTGCAGATGCATAAAACTTGCATCCGTAATTGAGCTTCGAACGAACAAAGGATTGATAAAAAAGTAAGGTAGTAGCCCTATCACTGCCCAAGGTGCTGAATGTCAAGGAGCGAATAATATCCATGGTGTGGGTACAAGACACCATAAGGCTGCGAATATGAGTCTCCCAAATACAAGACCAAGGAAACGGTGCAAGTCCACCACTTCCAGGCAAACCCCATTTAGAAACAAGTATGGGTCAGGATAGAGCCGTGGATGGCTGCAGAAGTGCACAACCTTAGTCTTGGTCAAGGAAAACCGAAGTCTGTGCGCTTCTGCATAGCGAGTCGACATCTGGGCCACGCCAAAAGATATCGAAAGGTCTTCCATATAGAGCCGTGGATGGCTGCAGAAGTGCACAACCTTAGTCTTGGTCAAGGAAAACCGAAGTCTGTGCGCTTCTGCATAGCGAGTCGACATCTGGGCCACGCCAAAAGATATCGAAAGGTCTTCCATATAGAGCGTAGTGAGACCATTTTCCGGGAGCACTGAGGTGATGCCGTTTATGCTCGAGGCAAAGAGTGTGACACTGATAACACTTGCATGGGGGACACCCTCTTCCTGCTCCATTGGGACGGAGAAGGCTCCCCACACCCTTACGAGGAATCGAAAATCTTACAAAAATTCAGATACAAAGATTGGGAGGCCTTCCCTCGCTCCCATTGTGTCCAATCGAAAAACCTGTGGCATAGTACTGTCTACGAAGGAACGCCTTGCAGACGGCATTTTGCAGTCGGAGCAGAGGATCCGACGTGGAGTGGAACTTGCAGAAGCCACACTGTGAAGAAGACACGATGGTGTCCGCTGTCCAGAACAAAAGCAAAATCTAACATTTACCAATTTCTCCAACTTGCACACACAGAAGTTACAAGAGCTTGGGCGGAGACCGGCTGGGATAGTGATCTCTCCCTGGTTTGCGACGCGCAATGAATGATGGCGGAGCAGCATCCTGGCTAGCAAATGCAGAGAGAGCGGTCACGAAGGATGACGGCATGGACGCGGGCTCCGAGATTGTGGTCCCATTCGCCTGGAGAATGGGAGGGGGGTTCCTGCAAGAACTTGCTCCAAATCCTTTTGACTCCCTTCCATACCTCTGCTAAAGGGGTCTTCCCGTTAAGTGAAGACACGTATGCCCGCCAAGAGCGGCGGGCATGCTTCGAAATATACCGGAACCTAGACCTAGCCCGTCAGAATTCACTGACAGTGAAATCGTTCGTGCTGCGCATGTAGGCAGAACGCTTCTGTTTGAGGGCCGTCTCACTCCGTTGACCACCACGGGAGCGGCCAGCGTGCAAAATGCCGTGGGCCTAACTATTAAGCCCACGGCGATGAGGTTGCCGGAGAACGGCCTCATCTACCGACCTAAACTCCTCGACTGAGACAGAAAAATCCGGCATTTCCTGAAATGCGGACCACTGCACTAAGCACCACTGGGGCGGGCCCTCAAGCGGCAGCGGCCCAGAAAATGATATTTGAATGAGAAAGTGATCACTACCATGTAGGTCATCGACCACTCCCCCACCCAAAATCAGGCTGTGCATCCGGAGAGGACAAAGATAGAACGAGGCAGGAAAATGAAGCGGTTCTCGGGCAGTGATGCATAAACTCATCCACATTTAGGACACCTATCTCAAGCTCTTCGATCAGATCGGCAAGGACTTGTGCCCTGGGATTTATTGAGTAATCTCCTCCCCAGAGAGGATGCTTGCCGTTCAGATCTCCAAGCAAGGAAAAGGGCCTCGGCAACTGTGTCACGACACGGCCGAAGTCCCCCTCGTCCAAGTCGGCTGACGGTGGAATGTACGCAGAAATAACAGTATACCTACTATCCAGGTGCAGCTACAGAGCAACTGCCTAAAAGGAGGTATCTAAAGTGAAGAGAAGAATGTATACATCATCCCAGGCGCATCCTCCTGCCCGGCCAGTGGTAGGGTTGTAAAACCCTTATACCCCAGGAGGGTGGGCAAGGGGCACACACCCAGCATGGCTTCCTGCAAAAAGATAGCTAAGGGAAAACAGGACGAGATGAACCTCTGCAGCTCCTCCCAGTTGGCCCAGAGTCTGCGTCAATTCCATTGAAGGAATTTTCCCTCCAGGCCTAGCTGGGAGATGCAGGTTGCCTATTCGAAGAGAAGACCCTCACAGGAATGGTTCTACACTTCCCGGAGGCAGAACTTTGGGCGCTGTCACCTTTGAGGACTTATCGGAGGAGGTTGGGCTCACCATGGTCTTTTCTTCCCTCTAACTCAAAACCTTAGGCTGGTATGGGTCCCTCCTTTGGAGGATCCATCGCCTTCTAGTCACCCAGCCTTGCACTCTGTGTGGGCATAGGAGCTGAAACTCCTTTAGGGAGGCAACTTTAGAAACCCCAGAAAATGGCCTCAGGACCAACTTCAGGGGTGTTGCCACCTGCGAGTCTAATGACTCGGTGGAGGTGTGCAGCCATTTCGCCTTACAGGAAATGGTCATGCTGGGGGAATGAGGGGGAGCCTTTGTTTTAGCTGGGGTTGGGTAGAACCCTTTATGCCGCCAGCTCTACCGTGGGAGCACCCGGGGGAGGGGGGTTAGAACCCACAGAAGAGTTCTGAATAGGCACAGAAATGACGGTGCCTGTAGACCTGTATGGCCCATATGGGCCATAAGGAGAGGGTGTCTTTCTTAACATTGAGGCATAAGATGCGAGTATGAGGAAGTGAAAATGGGCAAGAATGAGAGTTGATTTGTATGCTCATAGGCTTGAGACTTCGGCGAGGAAGAAGTGTGATAATGATGGGATAACTGACAATAAGAAGTTACTGAAAAAGTTCTTAAGTACAGTCCCAGATGATGTGTGTGAATATGTGAATGCGAAAAGGAAGGAGATAATGTGATGGATAGGTGAAAGATTGCTGTGGGAGGATGATTTGGAGATTGTGGAAGATCAGGAGTTTGAATGGTATGGTCAAGAGGACGAGACAGTGTTTGTAAGGGGAAGAGGAATAAAAGTGTGAGCTTCGATCATACAAGGAAGCGTTATTAATGTTGAACCCAGTGGATGTCAATGCCAAGTTTCTGGAGGAGTACTATGGCCAATAAGAAAGGTTGTTAAGGAAGTCAAAAGGGAATAACATGGGTCAGGAGCAGACACAGAGTTAAGTGAGAGTGCAGAGAGAAGCAGGGGTGGTAGAAGTGTAACTGATAATGGGAGAAGCTTTACCAGTAGTAATTATATGAATGAGGTGAACCACAATGTAGGTAGAGTGGATGGGTGCATGAATCAACCAGTGAAGAAGTGTTGGGTGTGTGATAAGGTTGGACATTTGAAAGCAGTGTCACCCAGTAGATAGGACTTGTTTTGGCTGTGGCCAATCAGATCACCTGATCAAGGACTGTCAAAATGACAAAATGCTCTGTTGCTACCAGTGTGGGAAGATGGGCCATTTTGCTTGAAACTGCACTGAGGGTGGAAGAGAATGGAAATGGGCCTGGAGTATAGGGAAATTTAAAAATAATGAACCAATTTCCTTATGTAATATTTTATTAATGAAAATACAAACTCTAGCAAAGCCAGTAGTATTGTACTCAAAATCCAGTTTTATTTCTTGCCTTACAAGTGTTCAATTTGGCCACCACCTGCATCATGGTGCTATAAAGGCGAGAATAGAATTCTCCCAAAGTGTATATCATGATCCACTGAGTTGATCACTGTTATGGAAGTAGCGAGCTCAGTATTCTTTCTTGTGTCTGGGTGGTGGGCTTTACTGTCAGGTGGTGGTTGAAGTGAAAAGTGGTCAGTGCTGTGCTGCAGTGTTGGGTTCCAATCATGTCTAGGTGTGTTTTGAGTGGGACTATTTTTGTTTCAGCATGTAGGTGTGGGATGAGCATGCCGCATGTGCATCATGTGATTGTTCTGTATGGTTTAGAGTTTGTTTGTGTGAGATTTGGCTGTGGTTGGATGCCCTGCTAGTGCTGTATAGTTGAGGATGGTGCGGATGATTGTTTGTATAGAGTGGTGAGAGGCTCTAGGACCTAGGTGTTTTAGGTTTACAAGTTGCAAAGCCTAAAGTGAAACTTTTACCTTTATCTATCATATTTCTTAGTCATGTCAATTTCTGATTACCATCTCTTTCTTCTATGTCAAAATATCTATTGAAACTGGTATTATGTTGAAAAGAGAATTCTCAATCTGAACAAAACTATTTTCCTAATATAATTTGATTTTCTGCTATTTTTTTCCCATCTATTTTATATTTAAAAAGAATGCAGTTTCAATCAGCTAATATTTTGGAGTTCAGGGCAAATACAGTTAAAATAAATACTTACAGTGACTGCTTGGAGAACAACTCTAGGGTTATCATTATTAAGTCTCTTTGTAATTGACTTCAAACAATCCTTTGCACCATTTGAACTTTCCTTCACTTTGTCACAAACATCCATTATTTGACTCCAATCATCACCAGTATTTTTTTCACTTGTAGCTCTTTCTGAAAAGTAATAAGATCAGTTATAGACCAAACAATAACCAGGTAAGATTCTTTTAGATGGTTCATCTCCAATAACTTAGAAATTTTAAATAAAAAAAAATAGCAAAGGAGCAAAATAGAATGTAAGTGTAAATATATCATTTTACTAGTTAAAAATTGTGCTTAATTGAACAAGTTTCTGAAATGTAATCTTGGGGCAATTTCTCTAATGTGGAGAGTGTGGAGGAAGAAGATAGGATGAAAGGTTCATCAGGGTTATTGAAGTTTGGAATTTCATGGACCAATGTAGACAAAGTCAAAAGGAAAATTGCCTTGTCATTGTGAGTTTGACCTTAAAATAAAGATTCAGAGGTAGGTATCTACATAGTACTATGAAGAGGCAGAACTAAATCTTATGTAAAGACAATGGTTGACCCCTCCCCCAATGAATAATGGTGACCTGAGATGAGAAGATGATACTCCCAGTCTGGTCATTCCCATCAAAGTCAAAGCCATACATTTAAGAAAAATCCTCAATTTCATCCAATCAGAAGAAACCCTTCATCCAACTAGGTATATATTAGGTTGTGGAATAAGTTTTTGCCTTTTTTTAATGTTGTGTCGATTTAAGTTTTGTTGATGTGATTTGTGCACATATTAAGAAACAATAATAAATAATGAGAGCAAAATTTGCAAAGGTTACGCTACATCTCTTAACAGCGTAGAATATTAGGCTTTTGTTTCGGCTACATTTTGAAGTTGAGTAATAAGTCATTGCGGTTTATTTAAAAGTTGTGTTAATTTAATTTTGATTTTGTACCCTCAAAATGGAATGTCAAGTTGAAAGAAAAGCGCATTTTTGACACTTGTTGTTACTCATTTTTAATCAAGATGGGAACAAAGCAAACGCAGCCAAAGCTCGTTGCGATATTTGTGCTGTGTACGGAGAAAATACTTTATCAGAAAGGACAGCTCAATGGTGGTTTTCACATTTCAAAAACAGTCATTTCAATCTTAATGACGAAGAACGTTCTGGTCACCCCATTAAGTTGGATGAAGATCGATTGAACGACCTACTTCATGAAAATCCTAATCAATCGACTAGAGAATTAGCTGTACAATTGGCGTGTGATCAGAAAACTGTAATGAATCACCTTCATTCGATGGGAAAGTTCAAAAACTCGGTGCATGGGTTCCACATGCTTAGAGCGAAAAACAACAAACTTCACCACTCCACAATTGCCACAGGTTTGCATGCTTGTCACAAGGCTACTCATGGATATAAGGACAGATTTCTTCACTGCATCATCACTGGCGACGAAAAGTGTGTGTTTATGTTAACATGAACCATCAAAAACAATGGCTTAGCCCCAATAAAAAAACACTTCCGCGATTAAAGCAAGGACTTCATCCATGAAAGCCGATGCTGTGTGTGTGGTGGGATTGTGAAGGCATCATTCTTTATGAGCTCCTTGAAAACAATGAGATTGTCAATGCAGAACTCTACGTTCAACAAATGTATCGACTCGCCAAAGCTATTCATGAAAAGCGACCTCATCGACATTATGAAGTCCTTCTGCAACACGACAATGCTCGTCCTCACATTGCCAATATGACAAAAGACGCCATCCAAACGCTTAATTGGAAAATCCTGCTGCATCCTCCATATTCGCCAGACTTGGCTCCATCGGATTTCCACCTGTTCCGATCGCTCTCCAACAATTTGCATGGCATTTCATTCAATACTGATGTGGAATTAAGAACCTGGTTAGACGAATTCTTTGAGTCAAAATCCAGAGATTTTTATTGCAGAGGCATCAAAAAACTAGTTGAACGTTGGAAAGAAGTCGTAAATAACAACGGAGAATACATTATTGATTAAATTGCATATTGTTATCAATTAAAAATGAAGTTTTTCTAAAAATTATTAATGGTAATGAATAAATTGGATAAAACCACAAGAACTTATTCCTCAACCCAATATCACAAGACTTGAAGGCTGGCTGCAACAGATCCCAATGACAGAAGCTTCCCCTAATAATCTTATATTACTCTTTTTACAACCCAAATTCAAACAAAATGTGCCCCCACCCCTTTCATATTATCAAAGATGTCATCCTCTTCAACAGAACATTAGCTGTGTGCAGTATCACAATGGATATCCAACTAAACATCATACTACACAAAAAATAAAGCATGCAATAATCCACAATCTGTGTACATGAACCCATCCTGTGTACAAGGGACAAGTGTTAGCAACCCTCCTCATCCCAATACAGGAGCAGGTAACATATGTCAAGATCTCCCAGACTAAGACATTCAACAAGAATGTGCCAAACAGTCTGGGGGGACAATGCATTGTCGAAGAAGGTGGAGCGAGTGTGCCATCAAATGGTGGTGCATCTTGTGTGTGCATAATTCGAGGATGACAGAAAGTGACCTGAAGCCACCGTGGCATTGGGGAGGGGTAGGTCCATGGGAACAGTTGTGGTGCAATGGCACATAACTTTAAATTCCTCTCAGCTATCTCCAATCTTGTTTGCCAAACCTGCCTGATTCCTGCTATGTAGTTGTCTTGAGGAACAGCTAAGTGATGGTCAGGTTGCAGAGTCCTTGGAGACTCTTTGCTACCCTCATCGGCATGCTCATTCCCTGCAATTCACACATATTCAGGAACCCGGCAGAAGATAATCTTGGCATCCGCCCAGCTTGCATCAACTGTGGCATCACAGATACTGCAAAGCATGGTATGTGAAGATTCCAATGCCCCAAGAGCACCCAAGGCTCTTTGTAAGTTGCTATAGATCACAATCTGGTCTCTGAACTGGGCACATGTTATCAACCATACCAAGGGGAATATTGCAACTAGCTCGGCCATGAAGACAGATGCAGTGCCTGGTAGTCCCCAAGTAAGTTCAAACAGAAGGGGTACAGAGTAGAAACTGACCCCCTCCTGGGACTTTTCATATACACTGACAAAGATCCAGCATGACAGGAAGTTTGCTCCAAAAGGCTGAAAGCAATACTTCGGGTAAAGGGAAGCTTTATGAGCAGAGACGTGGTGACAAATAGTCAAAGGTGGTACCCTCCAGGGTGGAGTCATGGGTAGAAACATAGACGCAACTGGCCCAATAGCTACATTGAATTCTCAAAAGGATTTTCCTAACCCTAAACCCAAAGGGATTAGAGTATGACTGGTGCTTCTCAGTGGCAGAGGCACCATCAAAATGGGTTGAAGATGCTATGAGAGCTGTTGGCGACCGAGAGAGGCGCCAAGCTCACGTAGACAGGTGCATAATGCACTGCACACAAGTAGACTCTCAATGGGAATGGGTGGAAGGCACCAGTTATCAGGCAGAAACCGGTGTGGTGGATCCAGTCCACCTTTGGCAATACATGCTAGGCTGTGGATGCATAAAACTGGTATACATAGTCAAGCTTCAAACAAACAATGGAAGGATGGAAAAGCAAGGCAGTAGCCCTATCAGGAACCCAATTGGTAAACATCACAGAATGAAGAATGTCTATGGTCTGGGTAGAAGAGACCATAAGGATGTGAATATGAGCCTCCCAGTTGAAAACAAGACCAAGGAAATGATGCGAATCCATCATTTCCAGATGAACCCTGTTTAGGAACAAGTCCGGGTCAGGATGGAGCCATGGTTGGCAACACAAGTGCACCACCTTAGTTTTGGGCAAGGAAAACTGAAACCTCTGAGCTTTGGCATCGCGATAAAAAGTGCGGGGAGAAAATGTTGACTGGAGAGCTGAAATATAATAAATACTTATAATAAATAATATTAACATACTAATAATAATTAATACTAATCAATAATTATAATTATATCAAATACTAATAACAAATATAAAAATCATACTAAATAATAATAATAAGAATGATAATAATGCTAATAATAATTACTACTAATAATGAAAAGGTAAAGTAGTGCCGAGTGGGGGGGGAGGGGAAAGCGTACCAACAACTTTCCAGGCCCCATCATAGAGTTCAATTTAAACCCAGTGACCAGGCTTCCTTAATTTGCACTCAGGCCAGGAGAATGTGCACCTCCTCCAGATACCAAGTGTAAAAGGCTACACAGGCTACTCCCCTGTGGGGTCAGCAGCCCACTTTAAAGGGGTGTGCAAGTTCCATTTATTTCTTTTGTTTACTTTTTATAATCTATTTCATTTGGTAAAGTCGCTACAGTCTGGAAAGACTGTTGTTATTCAAAGTGGTATTGCCTCAGACAGACTTAACTATTGCCTTCTTTCCATTTGCTCCAAGGTTTGGCCCTGAATTATAGTATCTTAGCTATCAGGTTTTCTTGGTTCTAACAATTTACCGAGCCCATTCCAGTTCAGTTTTAGGTCTAATGTTGAAGCGGATGGCCCTGGTTATCCCCAATACCAATCTCCTCCCCTCCCCCCTCTCTCTCAGGAATGTCTGGGTCCTTGAAAGTAGACATAACCAATATATTTTATATTTATTTCTCAATACAAATCAACACAATATTTACAGATATATTCGCAAATCAAATATATAATTTTAAGATAAATAATACTCCATAAAACATTTCCATTTGTTTATGGAAGCTTATTTATTGTCCAGCATTTCAGGTTGGGAACCAATTTTCAAGATTTTCAAGGAGACTACAAATTAAACAAATGCTCCATGCCATTTCCTGTGATAATTACTCTTCATTTAATAACAAAATTTTGCCCCAAATAGGTCTTGCTATGGGTGGTCCTGTTGCTGCTCCTCTGGCAAACCTTTTTGTCTTAATTAGAAGAAGAAGAAGCGGTTGATAATTGACCATTACAATTCTCCTCCATTTTGTATATTTTTTTAACTATTATTCTTTTGTGGCCCCTAGGTTCTGTTCAGTCAAACCCAGGCAGCACTAAAGAATGCCACCACAGTGAGCAGTCTTCTCCAGAGGTGTTTGAGGGAAGGGCAGGTGAGGATGAGATGAGTAGTGGCATCTGTCAGTTAACAGTTGGAGTGGGGGCAGTCAGGATCTAGTCTATTTCTATATTCATGTAGTGATGGGTGGTGTCCTGATCGTAGGCAAAGCTCATGCTTGGGTCCAAGGTAATGCCTAGTAGGGTGGGGTTACGGTTGAGTGGGAAGGGTTGGCCTTGAAGCATGATATGCATGTGTCTGATATATTTATGTATGTAAGGGGTGAAGAAAAGTTACTGGTGGTTTGGGAGGTGGACACGCTGTTTAGTGTTAGCTAGTTTTAGAGTTGTCTGAAGGCTGTGTGTGAGTTGGTGGCTTGGGATGTGATGGTTAGGTCATTGGCATGAATAGGGAGGGGATAGTGCCCTTGATTTGAAATAACTAGCATACCAAATGGCCTGGCTACATCTATTTACAGAAAACCTATCCATACAGGATCAGGATTACACTTTCTTAGTTTCTGTGACACCAAATTCAAAATATCAAAACTTTACTCTCATGCACATTTAAACTTGCTTAATTTTCACAAAGAAGTTATCTTACTAGACAACTCCCATCCGACAAAATGGATACCTGTAAAATCTATTTGACTAAATACTGAAAATTTCTAAATAATAAGTTTACCCCTAAAATTCCAACCTACAACATTCCTAAAGAACAACTATTCATACCCCTCTCATATATAGGACCTCTTAACTCTCCCCTCTGGTCCAAACACTCTTCCATTCTGAAACACTTTCCTACCACTGAATTTTTACCAATACCATCCACGCACCTGAAAAGTGAAGAGTGTTCAATGGCATAGGTTTGAACCCCACCTATTTTTCACTTTCTTTAACAGATAAGATTTTTTTTTAAGAGCTCATCTGGCAAGTGCCTAGTACTAGGCTACTTTAAAATCAGATTCAAAAACACACAAAAAAACAAAAACAAACCCAACACTAAAAATTTTAAAAAAGGAAAAAGGCAAAGAGCAGGAACGTGCAACCTATAAGGAAAACAAAAACAAAAAAAAACTGGTTAAATAAAAGGGAGAAGGCTGGCCTCCCCAAAAAAGTCTACAAGTCCACTAGTCAATGTGCACGCACTCATCCCGAGTACAATTAACAGATATGAGTTAATATTATTTTATTCCATGAGACTCAGCACAGATAGGCAAATGAGCTTCAGTTTGCTTTTGGTATTCATAGTGAGGAGTTGTACATTGTTTTGTGGTGCATCGCGAAGAGCTTTTTTTTTATGTGACCTGCTAATCCTGTTTTGTATTGTGTTTTGGCTATCAGGATAGGAAATTGGACCAGGTTACAGCCAGAGGATCATTGTTTAAGGCAAACAAGTACATCAAGGAAATAGCTGCCCTAACTGGATTGAGCTTGCATAGTATTCAAAAGTGGATGCTGAAAGCATGCAAGATTGATACTGCTGAACTAACACTTCACAAGAAGAGGCCAAGGAGGCTACATGAGACCTCAAATAGGACTGTTAGGGTGTCAAGAAAGAGGCGGAGGGTGACCCTAGGATCACAGTCAAAGAAATCAAGGAGAACCCACATCTGCTGAAGAAGACCTCTGTTAGGACCATTCAGCGAAGGCTTTGCGATGATCTCCATTGAACATTTCAACTACTATGTACTCCTCAGGAGCTTGCTTGTAACTTCCTCCCAGGAAAAAGGCGGGTTGCTTTTGCTAAGAGATACTTAGCTTAGAACCCATGAATTGGCTGGTGTTGAGGAGTGAGGACACATTTACTGTTACTAGGAACTGATGCTGTAAGGCCAAGGTGAAGAATGAGTCAAATCCTATTAACCCTAGGTACACCTAGGCCACTGTGAAACACTGTGATAGTGTTATGGTGTGGGGTGCTTCTGGGTAACACAGCATCATCAAACTTGTAATCTGGGAAAACATTAGGTAATGTGAACAAGGAGAGGTAACAAGGAGTAACAAGGAAAGGAAGTACCCTAGGAGACCTTAAGGTCCATTCAAAGAGGGTACCTTTGGACTAGCAATCGAGCAGGCACATGGCTGCTTAATTGTTTTGCGTCCCTAAACGGCCACTTTTCAAGACTTTGTCTAGTCTTGACTTGAACTGGTCAACAGATTCACTGTTGACAACTTCCACTGGAAGTGCGTTCCACTTACCGCAGATACTCTAAGTGAAAAAATTTCCACACCGATTGCGGTTGTAAGGCTTCAGTTCAAGTTTGAAGCCGTGATTGCATGTTCTGTTCTCACTCAGTGAGAAAATATCCCGGTAGTCACCATTATTGAACCCTCTAAGTATTTTGAAAACTTCGATGAGCTGACCACGCAGTCTACGGGTTTCCAGCGAGAACAGATTTAATTCCCTTAGTCTATCCTAACTTTTATGTCAGATAGAGGGGATCAGCTTGGTTGCCCTGGCTTGTACGCGTTCCAACCTTGCGATATCCTTTCGAAACGAAGGACTCCAAAATTGTACGGCATAGTCTAGGTGTGGCTGAACGAGGGAGTTGTACAGACAAAGTACTATCTCCTTGTTACGGTATCCAAACTGCCGCTTTATGTAGCCTAACATCCTTTGGGCTTTCTTCTCTGTCTCGATGCACTGTTTCGAGAACTTGAGGTCGCTAGTAATAGTTACACCCAAGTCCTTCTCAGTGTCACTCGATTCAAGAGCAGTGCCCTTAAGGATATACTGAGATTGGGGGTTTCTGTGGCCGATATGCATTACTTTGCATTTCCCCACGTTAAAAAGCATTTGCCACGTGTCCGATCACTCCCCAATCTTCCCAAGATCTTCCTGCAGGCGGGCAGTATTTCCATCCTTTGCAACGTTCATACCAAGATTGGTATCGTCGGCAAATTTGGAAATCTTCGCAACCATGTCACTGTCCATTTACCACCACCCGTTGCCGTCTGCCACTTAGCCAGTTCTCGATCCAGCCGGCTACTTTTCCGTCTATGCCCAGCGCTCGCACTTTCCGGAGAAGGCGGCGGTGTGGTACCTTATCAAAGGCTTTCTGAAAGTCTAAGTACACCACATCCACCGCCTTGTCCCGATCGTGCTCACTGAACACGGAGTGGAAGAATTCCACAAGGTTCGTCAGGCATGACCGTTGCCTTCGGAAGCCGTGCTGGGAACTCCTCAGTAGCAGGTTTGACTCTAAATACGACATCATTTTGTCCACCATGATGCTTTCCAAGAGTTTACCGACTATCGAAGTCAGACTGATAGGTGGGTAGTTTGACAGTTGGCTACGGTCTCCTTTCTTGAAGATAGGAGTCAACTCTGCTTCACGCAAGTCTCGAGGAATGCATTCGGTCCGGATTGACATGTTGAAGATTGCGCTCAGGTGTCGTGACACTTGATCGCGCACTTCGTTCAACACTTTAGGTAAAAACCCATCCGGGCCAGGTAACTTATTCGTTATTAGGTCAGTGATCTTCTTTTTTATTTCCCTTTCGGTGAAGTCCATATCCTCCAGCTTTTCCCCCAAGTAGGAATCCATTGGCTGGTGGATGGGACCACACTCTTCAGTAAACACTGAAGAGAAGTAGTCGTTGAGGAGGTTAGCATTTTCTGCATCTGAATGCTTTAATGCTCCCTCCTCATTTCTCAAAGGGCCAATCGTTCGACGGATTGGTTTACGGCTGTTCATATATCCAAAAAACTCCTTGGGATTCTCTTTACAGAGTCTCACCACCCGGAGTTCCTTAGACCACTTAGCTGCCCTTATGCTGGACTTCAATCTCCTGGCTAGCCTCCGGTATTCGTCAAAGTCGCCCGAGATCTTCGATTGCCGGTACACAGTTCTCTTCTCCCTAAGCAGTTTGCCGATTTCTCAATTAAACCACTTTGGTTGAACAGAAGACCGACGGGGACATTTCAGAGGGATGAAACGTGATTGAATACTTATGAACTTATTTTTGAAACTGTTCCACCAGTCTTCAACAACATCGCACACTTCTAGCCTCGTGTCAGTCAGTCCAGCACGAAGACCTGCAAAGTGCTCTTTTCAAATCGAGTTTCCTCGATTTACTAGTTGCAGGCTCTGGCTTGGGGACTTTGACTACAAATCTAATTAGTCGGTGGTCACTGCCACCGAGCTCTTCGCCAACAGAGAGGTCCTCAACGATGTCATCCTCAGAGGTGAAAACCAAGTCGAGGATATTGTTTCCTCTCGTTGGCTCTCTCACCCATTGAGTGAGGAACTCGTTGTTCGCGAACTCCAGGAGTAGTGCGTTCTCGCCACAGGGTTCTCTGGTTTCCCAGTCAACTCGTGTGTTGAAATCACCCATGACGATACGCGCTCTGTCTTCGACAAGTTCTCCTAGTAGCTGGTACAGATCTCTTTCCTTTTTAACGAGTTGGGCAGGAGGTCTATAAAGCACCAGGGTCTTGTATTTGGCAGGACCTATCTCTAGATCAACACCTAGTAGTTCATGGTCGGATACGATGTTGAAATCCGTCGAGTTGAGAGTATCCTTGACATACAACATCACACCGCCACCCTCTCTGTCTGGCCTATCTGTCAGGAAGAGCTGGTAACCGGGAATCGTGAATTCACCTTCAAAATCTTGACTTGAGGTTTTTATCCACGACTCTGTTATGGCCACCATCTCCGGTTCTTCTGTTGCTACGAGGCCACGAAGTTCTAGAAACTTGTTTCTGATAGACCTTGCATTAAACAGAAGAACCTTGAGGGAGTCCCCGACTGTAGGACTCCCTACACTCTTCCGTTTCCCGCTTTCTTTCTCTATGGCGGGGTCACTCCCCTCTTTGTGACTTCAGAAAAGGTCGTTCCTGGAGATAATTTTGTATCCTTACTTAGCTATGAGAGATGCAAGGAATAAAATAATACCTATTAATATTAAGCAAGGGAAATGTACTTCTGGAAGTGCTCTGTAACCACCTGAGGGTTGATCCCTAATCAAATAAATAAAAAGGAAATTTATTATTGCTTTCTATTGGGTTGTTTTGCAGTGAAAAAAGTTTAAATTTCTCATTCAAAGCTATTCTGAGTAAGTTGAGTTTTGGGAAGAAAATTTATTGGGCTAAATTGAAGCTGCATTTCCCTTCCACCAATTGTTGTCTTTCTTCTATCCTTTCAAATGTACTTCTGTTTCACCTATTTTATAATTTGCCCAAGAAAATGGCTCATTTCTTAGTAAATGTAATAAAGTAGCAAACCAATACTTAATAAAATTTACCAAATTTTGTATCCTTACTTAGCTATGAGAGATGCAAGGAATAAAATACCTATTAATATCAAGCAAGGGAAATTTGAAAATAAATAGTAACTGACTACCTAATCTTGTATAAATATAAGAGTTAACATTAAAAGAATTAATGTGCATAATTTTATCCATCTTCACCTGTTGTTCATTTATAGGACACTTGAAATTTTAATATTTCTGACACATCTCATATTGAATAATTTTTATGTTATTTTAACTTTAAAATGTCATAATTTATAAAATAAAAATAGGGCTTTAAAGTATTAAGAGGGAATTTTGTAGCTTACTTACCAACACATGTATCAAAAGGTGAGGAATTTGAAAATAACCCCATTTGATCTTGTAGGAATGGGAAAATATAAATGAACACCTGTTGACAATTGGAAACTTCAGGTTCAGGTTATTATGCCAACCTTTATATCAGGATATGGCTTTATAAGATCCTGTGAGAAGAGATAATGGATGATGATTTGGAACATTTTTTTTACTATCTACATATATATCTTTGCAACATCTTTGTGAGTTTCACACTTCAGGATAATCTTTTGAAATAGTGATTTCTATCTCAGGATTATCATTTAGTACCACATGCCCGAAAAATATGAAATATAATTCTATTTAGTTTAAAATTCAATGTTATCAAAGCAATTGAAGCACTGAAAGATTTAAATATATTTGACTGTTAGGAAATGAACCAGACTTTGATGCCAAGACCTGGGATATAGTTATACTTCTACTTGCCAAAGGATATCAGTGCATATTAGGACCATAATCACTTTTTTTTAAGGCGCTTGTCTGGTGACTGCCACCCAGGGTGCAAGTCACTGCAAAAAAACAAACAAAAAAAACTAAAAATTAGGCTACATTAAAAAATAGAGAAAAAGAAAATGCCCAACAAAGCCTGACAAAAAAACAAAAAACTATTAAACTAACAAGAATCATGGAAAATTAAAGGCATGCTCCAGCATCAGAGGGAGGCTGCTGGTGCCAGAGCATACATCCAAACCAAAAAAGTAAAATAATATGGAGTAGGCCAACCTCCTCCAAAAGGTCAGTCAGTCCAAAGTCAGGAGTGCACAAATCTGTCTGGAGCACTACAGACAAGCAGTAGCAACCCCACTCATCCCAGTATTGGGAGAGGTATTGCGCATGAAGATCCCTCCACCCCCAGATTGGGCCACTCAACAGTTTGGGGGATCACAGAGTCATTGCAGTATGGGAAAAGTGTTCCATCAACTGGTGGTGCATCCTGCGAGTGTGCCTAATTTGAAGATGACAGAAAGTGACCTGAAGCCATCCAGGCATATGGAGTAGGTTAGAGGAACAGTCATGGCAGAATAGAGTGCACCTTTAAATTATAATGCCTCCAAAAAGAAAAAAAAATTTCAACTAAAGTGGACTGTCCAACAAACAAAAAGGGTTGCAGGAATATCAGCCTGAAAACAAAAATTAAATATTTTAAACATAAGAGAATGAAAACTGCTTAAATTTCTAAGTATTTTGAGTTACACTTGTCTACAATAAAATTTGTTCTAAAAAATAAGAATAAAATTGATGAATGTGCTAAGTGCATTGTCATTGCTTCCAAGACACAAAATAGTAAACTTTATATCTGTGATACATAAAATACCAAGAGTTTTGGGAACTATTTATTGCATTGGGCTTGACTCAATGAGTCAAGTCTCCCGGTTTGGTTAAATAAATAAAAAAACAGCCTAGATTTGTTGTCATCCAAGGATGCTAGGATTTTTTATGTTTTAATCCTTTCCCCACTTTATGGCTGTGATTATAATCAAGTACTATTTGCATATTCTTTTTGTTAGACAGCTGAATGTGGTCATAGTTCTTTAATGCCCAAGTGTGACTGATTTAAAGCCAACTACAATATAATGAATGATTATCTTCTTAACTTTGGTAAGATATTTGGTAATTTTCTCTCTAAGAAACCAATATTTTTTGTCCACTGTTGGTTCAGGCTGTTCCACCTTCCTTAAACTTTTCACTGCTGGTACTTGAGCAGTGTGTATGAAGAGAGCATATTTGCAAAAATCGGCACAAATTGTATAAGCTCATTTTGGGCTAAAATAAAAATAAAAAGCAATATTAAGTTTTTATTTCCAAATATTTTGTCTGCATTGTTACACCATTTACATAACCCAGTTTGAAGATTTTTATGCCAAACCGAGAGTGCTTGGTTCTTATATATTGGTGAAAAATAAGCCTGCCCTTCCATAGAAGTAGCGATTCATCTAGACTTAAATTTTTTGAAGGAGAGTATTTTTCATTCAATGCATCCTCAAGAAGTTTCAATAGAAGAGCAATCTTCTTTAGTCGGGTGTCCTCTAGCTGTAAAGACTCTTCAAAATACCAAAAGCACAAAATATTGCAAAATCTATCACGCAATATCATTGCCCCAAAAATTGGAGTTGCCATAAATTCATCTGTTGACCAATAGGAATTGATAGTTGGCTTATGAATAATTCCCATGAGTAAACATAATCCAATGAAACTTTTTATTTCTCCTATATTTGTTGGGTACCACTGCTTGTACCTAGATTTTAGTGGCAAGTCAGATGTTTGATCAAATAATTTTTCAGAAAAATAATTTGTCCCAGTCACCATGAATATAATATCAGGAAAAACCTGACAAAAACAACAAAAATTTTCATGCTTTCAAAATTATAATTGAATTTGTTTTAAGCAGTAAAAAGTTCACAACATTTCATTCCACCAACCTTATCAAAAAGATTTTTCCAATTATAAAAACGTCACTTTTAGTTTTTCCTTATTAGGCTCTAGAGTGGCACCTCAGTTTTTGAATTTAATTCATTTCTGAAGGCTGTCTGCAAACTGAAAAGTTTGAAAACTGAAACAATTTTCCCCTTAGGAATCAATGTAAAATGGATTAATCCATTCCTGGACCCCAGATGATGGTTTATTCAAACTTTTACAACAGTATTTTGTGTACAAGTAAATACACAAAACCAATTATTGTCTCCAAAATACTGTCGCCTGCCAACTGCTTTTCGTTGATCCAAATCAGTAGCAACTTTTCCACTTCTTCTAATGTCTGAGATCTTTGCTTGGTGATCACATTCACTCTTTTGGTAACCTTAGCTTCTTTTATTGCTTCCTTGTTCTCAAGGATGGTACAAATCGACAACTTTGCTAAGCCATACTGTAAAGCAGGATATGAAACACGAATGCCATTCTCATGCTTTCATATAATCTCTTTCTTCACTTCTATTGTTGTTCTCACTATTTTTCTTTCCACCTTTCCACTTTCACTAGCTTTCTTAGGTCTCATCGTGGCTTATGGAATAAAAAAAATAGAAGAAATAATGCACAACACAAGAAATACTGGCAAAATCAGATAACAGTTCTTAGCGTGTATACTCTGAGTGCGGGCTGAGGCAAGACTGACACCACACACTCAGTCACTCAGTAGTCATGTATTGCCCACATGGTATTGTTGGCTTGTTTGGCAACCAAGTTATGGTATAACTGGGGCAATTTTTAGTTCAAAATTTTGTTTGCCAACCGATTTGTTTAAAAAAGGGAGCCGTTTGACAACCGAGGCTCCACTGTACTTGAGTTTGATTTTCATCATCATCAGAAGCATTATTTTCATTGAAATCCCTAAGAATTGTATTATCAATCAATTCATTGTCAAATGCATCTTTTTCAGTATTATTATCAAAATCATCATCATCTAAATCACTAAAATCAAAATCGGAACCATCACCATATACAGCGTCATGAAAATCACTTGGTGCAACCTTTCTCTTTGACATTTTGAAGGGCACTAATTAGCAAATAAAACAAACCTTCAGGACATGATCATGTGAAAAGTTGACAGATACTTCTAGAAACACTATATGACTGAATAAAAAATACCCATGCATGATGGATGTACAATGTCATGCATCACTGATGAGAGTTTTCAATGATGGTTGAGATACATCACACACATTAAGAGGGTTAAAGCATTTTAAAAGTGGGACTTGATAGAACTACAAACTGCTTATATTGATTTTGGGATACTAAGCTTAACCATAAGAGCGCAGCATTAAAAAAAGTCTCAGATTATGAATCTTCTTTGAGTATTGTGGTGACTCATTAGGCCAAACTCTTTTAACCGTTTGCCCTATCTTTCTGTTTCTACATCCCCCATTTTCCTTCTTAAGCTTTAATTGGTTCACGTAATATTCTCCTTAGCATTTTGGGGGGGTTGTGCTACCAATTTCCATTTCTTTGGGCCTTTAAATACATCTATATAGCACGTGTCATGTGATTTTCAATTATTAAAAACAAAAAAGCCTGTGCCCCCTCTACTAGAAAAATACTTATCTTGTCTCTAACTGGATAAAAGCCTACACTTCGTTATTCAAAAGGCTTCTTGAATCAACCTTTTTGGGGGTTGAGGATGGTAGCTCTGGCGATCAGCGCAGTGGTCATATAAGCAATGAGTGCTTGATGATACAGGTTCAAATCTCACTTATTTATTCATTTTCATATAACGGTTAAAATAGTTTGCCCTATCTTTCCATTTCTACATCCCCCATTTTCCTTCTTAAGCTTTCATTGGTTCACATAATATTCTCCTTAGCGTTTTTCTGGGCTGTGTTACCAATTTCCATTTCTTTGAGCCTTTAAATACATATACATTGATATTCAGATATTCTAACATGCTGGAAAAGTTTAAGTTTGTTTGATGGAACTTTTTCTATTGCACCCAAACTTCTTGAAAGATTAAAAAAAATGAGTAGCAGAACATTTGCAAAGACTGATATGTTTCCCCTATTATAACCTGGTACCAAGTTGAAGACCTCAATCAAGTCCCCCACAGACTTCTCCTTTCTAATGTATGAAGATTAAGTTTCTTAAGCCTTTCACTATAAGGTAAGCTCCTCACCCATGAATCATCTTAGTCATCCTTCTTTACACAGACTTAAGCAAAGCAATATCTATTATCTATCCTCTAATATGGTAACCAAAGAAGTAGTAATAAGAGTGATGTCATCACTCTTATTACTAGTTACATTTCTCCCAATAAACCCCAATAACATATTAGCTCTATTCCTAGCACTTATGCACTTCTTAATGGGCCAGAGGTCAGAACTTACCAGGACACCTAAGTCTTTTCTCATTCTGACCTTCCCAAAACTCTCCCATTCAGTTTAGAGTTATTCAGTGGATTACACTACACTTGTTAAATTCCATTTGCTATTTCTCTGCCCATTCGGATAGAATGGTCAATTCAACTTGCAATACCTCAGCATCACAGTCAGACCTTATAATCCTACTTAACTTAGTATCATCGGCAAATTTGCTCAGGTTGCTACTTATACTTAAGTCCAGATCATTAATATAAATGAAGAACAACAACAGCTCCAACAATGACCCCTTAAAAACCCTACTGGTAACATTTCCCCACTCAGATTTAATCCCATCTGCACCTACTAACTCTTTGCTGTCAGTCACTATGACATGACTGAATCCACCTAAAAATACTTTGATCGACCCCATGCACCTTAACTTTATTCAAAAGTTGTAAGTGCGGCACACTGTCGAAAGCCTTACTAAAATCCAAAGAAACAATATTGTAATTTTCATCTCTATCAGCATCATCATATACCTTTCTATAAAAAGACAGTAAATTAGTCAAACAAGATTTATCCTTAGTAAAGCAGTGTTAAGAGTCATTAAGCAACTTATATTTATCTAAATGATCCATAATAGACTAGTTTATTATAGATTCCATAATTTTCCTCACCAATGTCAAACTGGTCAGTAATTAAACAATTGTTTTATTTCCCTTTTTACATATAGGTGTCACATTAGCTTTCTTCCATGCTATTGGTATTATGCTAGTCTATAACAATTTTTTAAATAGGCATGCTAGGGGCTCACTTAACACATCTTTACATTCCTTAAATATCCTAGGAAAACCTCATCAGGGCACAGTGTTTTACTAAATTTGATTATAATTCTTTTGACAGTATCTCCTTTGTAATTAAAATATTCTCTGATTTATCCTCATCATTACCCCTGAAGATCAAAGTCCCCTTAGGTACAATTAGAGTATCATCAAGTGCATCTTTCCTGCCAAGTCATACCATGTCTCTTATCACAATAACATCAAATTTCTCTCACTCACTAGCCCTCTTAACAAATCTATCTTATTACTTATGCTCCTACTATTTGTGCAGTATATTTTCAATGAATTGCTCTTTATGGTCTTAGTACTACACTAACTTTTAGTCCTCTGCTCATTCCCTCACCTGTTGCTCTTCAAATCATCTGAATACCCTCATCCTACTCACCCTGACAGCATATACCTATACTCCCTGCTAGACTGTCACTTAAAACATTCACACTCTTGTGAGTCAAGTGCAACCCATCCATTGCATACAAATCCTTTCTTCTATAAAACTCACTCCATGTATCAAAAAACATTAGTCCCATACTATTATACAATACTTTTACTCTCTCATTTATCCCAACTGGGTGCAATATTCACTAACTGCCTACTCTAAGCCTAGGTAAAATTCCTGACATTACACCCTTAGTACTACTATACCAAAACTTTCCTAACAAATCACTACATCTCGACACTAGCTCTTCTGACCTAGTTTTCCCTATGCCATTCACTCTCACATGTAAAAAAAAAATCCATCCACTATCCTTTTGATTCCCTTGCTGGCATCTACAACATGTGCACCTGGCAGAGAAACTCTCTTCTTGCATTCACATTTACCATTAAATCCTGTCTACATACCTAACCTGTGAATCACCCACCACAAGCACTTCATTTGCTTCACCTGCACCAATAAACCCTCTCCTCCCATTTTCTTAGGACACTAAACCTATTACTACAAGTAAAAGGCACAGATCTACTATCTCTATCTAGGTCTACTATCCCAGCCCCTTAACACTGGTGTTCAGGCAAATACATTAATACCTATAATACAACAGGACATTATGCCCAATTCAGTAAGAACAGATGGCTACATAAAAGTAAAAAAAAGACATATTAATGGTACATTTGATGTATTTTGCATAAATCTAACTTTACTTTTTTGTCTACATAAAAAGAAGTCAGTTAAAATTAGTACTTTGACTGATGCATTTACATAAAAAAATAAGATCAGATTTAAATAAACATCAAATCTACCATTAAAATATATTATATTTACTTTCAAACTAGAGTTGGGACCTTTATCAAATAATTACCCTAACCTAACCTCAAGGTTAGGATAGTTTAGGTTATTTGAGTTTAGAATTTAGGTTCAGTTAGTTTAGTTTAGTTTAATTTAGTATAGTTTAGTTAATAGGGCTGTTCAAGTTCATATTGTGAAAATATAAAAGTTATGGGAGACTTCTGGCCAAATGTTGTTCTGGTTCTGCTTGGGGTCATATAGGTGAACATAAAATTTGAACTCTATCAGATAAGATATAAAGGTCCCCCAGAGCGACACATTCTCCTCTCCCTCCATGCAGCCACCACCTGGTTCATTATTGAGGTGACTTTGGCAGTAATTCAAGTGGGTTGGCCTTTGGAAGTGTTTGGTTGGTGTCTAGATGTCACTAACTTCTTCATTCTTTTGGTGGTAAATTGGGACAAACATTACTTGTTGTTTGGGGAACTGAAAGTTATCATTTTCAGTTGCAATCACTAACAGAACAGAGAACTTCAATATTCCCATTTTTCCTTTCACAGGTGCGATGGTTTTTATTGACAAATAGTGGAGGTTGATTGGTCACCTGGAGGAGAACATCACTGGGAGCCATCTCCCATCAAAAGGGCAAGTGCTCTGAAAATTCTACTTCCACCACATCTGGAAAAGAAAACAAAGGCGGAGGCTGCAAAGGAGACTGTGGAGAGAGTCCTGGGGATTTGGGAGACAGGTCTCCCTACCTCCACACTGCATTACAGCAAGGCGAAGCTGCTCAAGTTAGTGGAGGCTTATGAGGATCTTCAGAAGCACAAGAAAGAGCTTCAGAAATGGCAAGGATGAATAAGGAGATCTTTCAAGGGGACCTTGATGACTAGTTTGATGTGGCACAAAGAGATGCCCTTGAGAAGACCAACAAACGAGGAAGACAGGGCCTTCCTCATCAGCCAAAGAGAGGATCGATTGACTACATTCATGACCAGACTAGACACTGTGTCAGCAAGGCTCCAATAGAAAAGGTGGAAACAGGCAGCTAATCTGGCGACTGCCTCCTTGGGCATAAGTCGCCGTACTTACCACTGCCTAGTACTAGGCTACTTTAAAATAGTAACTTGAAAAAAAAGAAAAAAACAAAAAATTTAAAACAGAAGAAGGCAAGAGGCAGGAAGCAAACTCCAGCATTGGGGGGAGGTCTGCCTCCCGCCGGCGTAGGAATGTGCAACCTACAAAAATATAAAAAAAACAAAAAAACACGAACTAGTTAAATAGAGGGGAGAAGGCCGGCCTACCCGCAAAAGTCTGTAAGTACACCAGTCAATGTGTACGAACTCATCCTGAGTACAAAGGACAGGCAGGAGCAACCCCACCCATCCCGGTACCGGGACAGGTAACGTGTGTGAAGATCACCCAGACTGGGAGATTCAACAAGAATGTGCTGAACTGTCTGGGGGGCAACGCAGTCTTTACAGTAGGGTGCAGGCGAGCGTTCCATCAAATGACTGTGCGTCCCACAAGTGTGTCCTGCCATATAGTCGGTGTGAGGAAGAGCGAAACGCTGGTCCAGTCGCCCAAGTCTCGCAGACTCTTTGGCACCCTCATTCCCCATAATTTTTATATGTTCGGGAACCCAGCAGAAGATATTCTCAACATCCGCCTGGCTTGCCAAAACAGTGGCATCACGGATATCGCGAACCAGGGGATACAAAGATTCCAATGCCCTGAGAGCACTCAGGCCGCTTTGTGAGTCGCTATAGATCACAATCTGGTCTCCAAACTGGGCATGGCGCGTAATCTCCCGTACCAAGTGGTGTATTGCCACCAGCTCAGCCATGAAGACAGACACAGCGCCTGGCAGAGCCCAGCTGACTTCAAACAGATACAGCATGGAAGCCGCCCCACTCTTGGGACTTGGAGCCATCTGTATACACTGACATGGTTCCAGTGTGACACGAGGTGTGCTCCAAAAATGGCGAACGCAATACTCCCGGCGCTGCAGAAGCTTTGGGAGCAGAGGCGTGGCAACAAATAGCCAAAGGTGGTCCCCTCCAGGGTGGTGTCCTAGGCAGAACCAGGGGCGCCACTGTCCCGAGAGATATAGTTAGCTCTCAAAGGAGTTTCCTAGCCCTAAGCCAAAAGGGCTTAGGGTATGACTGGTGTCTCTCGGTGACATAGACAGCGTCAAAATCAGCTGCGGATGCAGTGAGAGCTGGTGACGACTAAGGAAGATGCCGGGCTTGCACGTACAGGTGAATAATGCACTGTGCACGGCATAGTGAGTGGCATCTCCCCCACATCGACAAGTAGGCTCTCAATGGGGAAAGTGCAGGAGGCACTGGTCACCAGGCAAAGGCCAGTATGGTGGATGGAGTCCACCTTCCGCAATACACGCTCGGCTGCGGATGCATAAAACTTGCATCTGTAGTCGAGCTTCAAACAAACAAAGGATCAATAAAAAAGTAAGGCTGTAGCTCGATCAGTGACCCAACCACTGATCGTCACAGAATGAAGAATATCCATGGCACAGGTACAAGAGACCCTAAGGCTGCGAATATGAGCCTCCCAGGTGAGGCATCGGTCAAATACAAGATGAAGGAAACAGTGAGATTCAACCACTTCCAGGTGTACCCCATAAAGAAAAAGTCTGGTTCAGGGTGGAGCCGTGGATGGCAGCAGAGGTGCACCACCTGGCAGAGCAGCATCTTGGCTAGAGAATGTGGTCATGAAGGATTCCACTACGGACGCAGGGTCTGAGATTGCGGTCAGCGTGCAAAATGGCCAGACCTTCTAGGAATAGTAGTTAGGTCCACCGCGATGAGGTTGCCGGAGAACTCAACGGCCTCATCTACCAACCTAAACTCCTTTACTGAGATAGAGAATTCAGTCATTTCCTGAAATGCAGACCACTATGCCCATGCCAAGCACCACTGGAGTGGGCTCTTGGGCACCAGTGGTGCTTCCTCAACCAGAAATCTTGGACATCTTCCATGGATGAAGAAAGCCTCCTTCCTCTCCTGATAGGCGAGCTGTCTGAAGCAAGGAAGACAGCTTTGAGCAAGCTCAAGAGTGCCATTGAACAAGAAAGCCATCCAAGAGACGACTACAAGGAGTCCTTCGTTCTCTCCTCCATCTTCCTGGGAGGCGATATTGGGACGACTTTGAAGATGATGGCACCAGGAGCATTTCATCAAGCGAGATGGATGTCAAAAGGAATCTACACTCTCAAGATTTTCCTCTTCAGGTCTAAGTTTCGGCTGACCTCTCACAAACTTTGAGCCATGGAATAGGTGTCCCTCTTCATCGCCCTCCTTTACGCCATTCTGTGGATAGAGGAAATGGTTCCTTCCCATGCTCCCTAAAACGATCTCTTCATGAGGGAACTTTGCAGAGGAATCCCCAATAAGCGCATTGCTGAAGTGGCCCTAAAGGCATTCAAGCACCATCTCGGGTACATGTCAGAAGACTTGGTGGCTCTCTCTCTCTCTCTTAGACAAAAAGGTTATAAAGGAAGAAAAAGCCTCCATGGTCCCGAACATGAAGAGGGAGGGAAAGGGACTGAAAAGTCTGGATGGAAAGGCCTTCAATCCCAACAAGCCTCTTTCAGGCTTCTTCAGTTCCCGCTGGATCTCTTGCTCCCAGGACAAGGAGAGGAACTGGCCACACTCTTGGCTAAGAGCCCCATCAATTGGGAGGAGGATCCTCTCTTCTGCAAGATGAAGAGGGCGATTGACTAGGTGAAGGTGGTCAATGACTTTGCCGAATAGGGAGTGGTCCTGATGACCACCTTCAATGCAGCCATCACCCAAGAAGAAGTTCTTTCTGAAGATAGTGGCAAGGACAGGAGAGAGTGCCCCATGACCTCCAAGGTAATCCTACTAAAGCCTAAACAATCGGACTCCAAATAAATTAAGGAGGTCCTTTCAGAACTGTTTTTTGTCTTGTTTCAGTTCTCAGTGATGTCATTCTATTTGTACTTCTCTGTGTGCGAAAGGAAATATATTAGAACTTCCTTTTTCATATTTGCGAACTTTTTGCTGTTGTTTTTTTAAATTGCCTTGTGCTTTGTTTAAAATGTATATCATTTCTTGTGCAAATAAATATTATTAGTTTTATTAATAGTTTTTATATTGATAGGTATTATTTAGTGAAAACGTATCATGAAATGATAGTGATAGTTCAGGTGATATAATGCCAACAAGTCTACATATTTGAAAAAGTAGCCATATTTTGGATGCCAAAATGTCACCACTGAATATCAGAGACAAAAAACAGCCCTCAAAATAAAAGGAAAATTAACTGTTCATTTTATCAAACTATAATTAAAAATATTTGGTTAGATAATGTATGAATTTGTCCTTGGAAAAATTTGCTTTTTATAAATGTTTTTCTCACTAAAGCTTTGTCCCCAAAATATTAGGAAATAGAACTCAATATTAGTTAACACGTAGTCGTCAATTACAAGTTTATGTGATTGGAAGTCTGAATATTGGCTACGTTATCAAAAATTGGAAAAGCTAAATAGAAAAGGTTTCTAAAAAGAAGTTTATTTTACAAGTACCAAATAGATTGGCAAACATTAGGATTCCACTTATAAAAAAAGTGCTTTGTTGACAGCTATAATTAGTGCTTAATGGAAGGCATATGCTTTATGTAAAGTGTGGTATGGTGTACATGATGAGAGGGTTTTGTTTTGGGGCAGGTGGGTCATTAGCTGATTTTACAGATGTCATATTGGTTTGTGTTGTTGATTTATTATATTGTATTGTTTAGTTTAGGTATTATATCATGTCATTCAGTTTGGTTCTGTCATTTATGTTGTGCATATGTGATTTGTATTGATGTCATTTAGTTTGGTTGATATATTGTTTTATGCTATTTAGTTTGTGAGCATGTCAGTTAAAGGACCATATAAAGGGTGAGTTCACTGGGTATTTTTCTTTGTTTAGCTTTTGAGGCAGTCATGATTGCAACATCTAATTGGAAAGTTAACTGATATGATGATGCAATTTGACAGATCAGGAGATGTTGTTGAACGGTTCAATAAGTTCTAATTGGTAGTTAAGGTTGAAAGATTTAAAGGAATTGGAGAATATAGTTCTGCTCTTTCTTACTGGCAGTGTCATTTCTATTTATGGTGAATTGAGTGACAGTGATAAGAAAGATGTTACTTTGATCAAATCTGACCTTATGAAGGCTTTTGCTATCAATCTTTTTCATGCATATGATCAGTTCCAAAAAATGGTTTGGTGAGATGAATCAGTTGATGTTTTCTTAATTGATCTGTATAGCTGATATTCAATCTAATAAATTGTTGATGAGGGCATTTGTTGTGAGATTACCATCTGTGATATCTCATGAACTTAGAACCATGCCAAGTGTTGAAACTAGTGTAGTGTCTGAAATTGTTAAGCAAGCAAGGTCACTTATGGCAGAGCTTGTAGAGAGGCCGATAGTATAAGTTGCTTATGAGAGAATTGGAAGTGGTTGTAATGGTCAGAGTAAAATTGGCGCAACTAATTGTTGATAGAATCAGTATGGTGGACCTTATCTAATGAGGATTTGTCCAGATGCCCCCAAACAGCCCTTCTCTTGTTGGAGTTACAGTGAGGTAGGTTACATAGCAAAACTTATCAGGGAAACGGGCAAGGAAAAACATTTGTGCCAGCAGTTCTTACGAAGGCGGAATAAGCATGCTACCTGTTATCAATGTGGTTATAGGGAAAGGAAAGTGAGAGCAATGGTTGATACAAGGCATTCTAAACCAATTCTAGCACTCTTGGTGCATAATGTTAAAGACTGGAAAGATAAAATATATTTTATAACTGGTGTTGATGGAGGAAAGGTTACATGTAAAAGTGAAGCTGTTGCAACCTTGCAGTGAGGTTGGAATTCATTGTTATTGAAAAGCTTCTGCATGGTGATGATGCGGTCTTGGGCATGGACTTGATTAATTAAATAGGTGGAATTACACTGGTGGGTGGTAAGAGTAATAACACTGATTTGGAGCAAAGTCAGTAATGGTGAAAGAGCAAACAAGTGGTTGTTGTCTCATCATCAGAATTAGTTAGAGGATGTAGATTTTGTTACACGGTTTGATTGGTTTCTCTCGGTTTGTTCAATGGCAGTGGAAGGATAATTAATCAGCCACATATTCTACATAACACGATCAACTATTAAAAGAGTACAGAATTACCCCAGATAAAGGACAGGTTTGATCAAGAAGTTGAAATTAGGATAGGCATGATATTAGAAATATGGTGGTAAATGATGCTGAGAACCGGAAAAAAGTGTTGAAAGAACTGCTGCATGGCAAATTTTGTTTTCTGAAAATGGATCCTTGCACTAGACAGAATTAATTATTTTGCTATAAATGTCCAATTTGTAGATAATAATGCATTAACCATATGTACATTGGCAGTGCGGGACACACACAAGCTCAGCATAGAGGTGACTTTATATGAAACCTAATTGAGAAAGTTCTTAAAGAGTTTGAAATTAGTAAAGAACATGTCTTAGGAGTAGTGATAGATAATGCCTCTAACATGACGAATTCAAGAGAGAAACAATGCAGACCCAACTGAAGATGACAGTGAGTTCTCTGAATGCCAGTATATAAAATGGTGAAGGTGAATCAGAGTTAGATGAAACATTAGTTGGTGCTCTGAACAGCATAACATGTTTCCACTATAGACCACATGTGGTGTGCTGTACATACGCTACAACTTGCTATTTGTGATGGTTTGAAATAGAAGCATGTCCACACACTAATAAGTAAGCTATGTCAAATTATCGTGATTGCAAGAACACCTATTTGATGCTATATTATTAAAGCACCAAGTAAGAAAAGGTGCAATAATAGATCAAACCACAAGGTGGAACAGTACTTACTTAATGACTCAGTGTCTTTTAGAAATAAAGAATGCCAATTGATATGGCACATCCTGATATAATGACTGGATTTCAATGGAAACAAGTGAAAGAACTTGAAGCAATACTTCATCATCCATACCTAGTTACTAAAAGATTACAAGCATAACATAACATAACATAATTTCACAGATGACAAAAGCCACAAGGGACTATCAAAGGTCATCCGCATCCATCAAAACCCACCCACATAGGACTATATCAGATCATGCAGCTACTTTATAAACAATCCATAGGATTGTGTCAGATAACGCGGCCATAATATCCAATTTAAACCAGACACACAAGCGGATCAAAAACAAAAAGCACCATCGCCAGGGACAGACAAAATCAAAGCCCCCCAACAATATAATATAACGGATGAAAAAACCCACAAGTGGAGTTGATGCCTTGTTCATTTAATAGAGAATGGAAAAATCTTATTTTTACATTCAAACTGGTGGCATGATTGCAGATGCAATTAAAACATCTATGCTGCATAGAGAGAAAAGCCTCCTTGATAACAGTTTTTTATTAGGTGCCATATATGTTGACTCAATGTACCATGTTAGTCTAAGTGAAGAACAGTTTAATAGGGGAAAGGCAGCATTGTGCGATATAGCTGGTTGAATGCAACGAGGACCAATATCATCAAATATGGAAGACCAATCATTCATTGTGAGTGAGCCTTCAACAACCTCTTCTGATTCTGGTTCTGAAGGGGAGGTAGATTTTGAATGAAGTAGAAAAAAGAAAAAAGAAACTTTTGGATTCCCAAGGTTAGAATCACAGTAAAATCCATTATAGGCACTTGTAACACCTGTAAAAGGATTCACAGCAGATCCTTTAAAAAACCTGATCCTCCTAACAGGCATTGATTATACTGGGGCACTTACAGTGGAACTTGGGGGCACAAAACAAAAAGTGTACATCATTCTTTTCACTTGTGCCTTTACAAGAGCTATAAGTCTTGATCTAGTGGAAGATTTAACAGCTGACTCCTTTATAGCTTGCTTTACAAGATTTTGTACCAAACATTCTACACAAAGTATAGTATGGACTGACATTGCTCCCTATTTTAAAGCTGGAGAGGAATTTTTAAAAAAACTAATTGAACAACAAATTTCACATTCACAATCAAAAACAATAAACTGGAAAAATATTCCTGTTCAATCTCCCTGGTATGGTTCTATTTGGGAGAGAAACATACAGTCAAAAATTGTCTTAAAAATCTATTGGTAAAAAACAGATCACTCTGTTTGAGCTATTCACTCTTCTTGCAGAGATTGAGAATGAAATTAATAATCGTCCACTAACTTATATAGGTACATTGTTGGAAGATTCTGAACCCTTGACACCCAATCATTTGCTTAACAAGGAGTACCCTAGAAGACCTTATGGTCCATTCAATGAGGGTACCTTTGGACTAGCTGTCAAGCGGGCACATCCCCGCTCAATTGCCTTACATCCTCCCTAAACAGCAACTTTTCAAGACTTTATCTAGTCTTGTTTTGAACTGGTCAAGAGAATTGCTGTTGACAACCTCCATCGGAAGTGCGTTCCAGCTACTGCAGATACTGTATGTGAAAAATTTCCCACACAGATCGCAGTTGTAACGCTTCAGCTCAAGTTTGAAGCCATGATTTCTTGTTCTGCTCTCATTAAGGCTAAAAATATTCCTGTAGTCAATATTGTCGAACCCTTGAAGTATTTTGAAAACTTAAATGAGCTGACCATGCAGTCTATGGGTCTCTAACAAGAACAGATCTAATTCCCTTAATCTATTGTCATAACTTTTGTGTCTGATGAGGAAATCAGTTTGGTTGCCCTGACTTGCACACGTTCCAATCTTGCGATGTCCTTTCAAAATGAAGGACTCCGAAATTGTACGGCATACTCCAGGTGTGGTCGGACAAGTGAATTGAACAAACATAGTACTATTTCCTTGTTCCAATATCCAAACTGTCACTTTATATAACCTAGCATCCTTTGGGCTTTCTTCTCCGCCTCAATACACTGCCTCGAGAACTTGAGATCACTAGTTATAGTTACACCCAAGTCCTTCTCAGTGTCGGTAGATTCAAGAGCAGTGCACTTAAGGATATACTGAGATTGGGGGTTTCAGTGGCCGATATGCATCACTTTGCATTTGTTCATGTTAAAAGGCATTTTGCCACGTGTCTGACCAGTCCCCAATCTTCCTGCAGGCGGGCAGTATTTCCATCCTTTGCAACATTCTTACCAAGCTTGGTATCGTCAGCAAATTTAGAAATCTTGGCAACCATGTCACCGTCCATGTTGTTGATGTAGATGATGAATAGTATTAGTCCCAGGACAGAACCTTGAGGCACCCACTCAGAAGCCTGTCCATTCAGCACCACCCAGTGCTGTCTGCCACTTAGCCAGTTCTCTATCCAGCCTGTTACTTTTCCGTCTATGCCCAGCGCTCGCACTTTCCGGAGAAGGCAGCGGTGTGGTACCTTATCAAAGGGTTTTTGAAAGTCTAAGTAGAACACATCCACCGCCTTGACCTGATCGTGCTCACTGAAGATGAAGTGGAAGAATTCCACAAGGTTTGTCAGGCATGACCATTGCCTTCGGAAGCCATGCTGGAAACTCCTCAGTAGCAGCTTTGACTCTAAATGTGACGTCATTTTGTCCACCATCATGCTTTCCATGAGTTTACCGACTATCAAAGTCAGACTGATAGGTCAGTAGTTCGACGGTTGGCTACGATCTCCTTTCTTGAAGATAGGAGTCACTTCTATTTCACGCCAGTCTCTAGGAATGCATTCAGTCCGGATTGACATGTTGAAGATTGTGCTCAGGTGTCATGCCACTTGATTGCGCACTTCTTTGAACACTTTAGGTAGAAACCCATCCGGGCCAGGTGATTTATTCGTCATTAGGTCAGTGATCTTTTCTATTTCTCCTTTGGTGAAGTCCATATCAGCCAGCTCCCCCCCCCCCCAGAGTAGGAATCGGTTGGCTGGGGGATGGGAACCAAACTCTTCAGTAAACACTGAAGAGAAGTAGTCATTGAGGAGGTTAGCATTTTTTGCAGCCGAGCGCTTTAATGTCCCTTCCTCATTCCTCAAAGGGCCAATTGTTCGATGGATTGTTTAACGGCTGTTTACATATCCAAAAAACTCCTTGGGATTCTCTTTACAGAGTCTCGCCACTCGGAATTCCTCAGACTGCTTAGCCGCCCTTATGCTAGACTTCACTCTCCTGGATAGCCTCCGGTATTCTTCAAAGTCACCCGAGATCTTCGATTGCCGGTACACATTTCTCTTCTCCATAAGCAGGTGGCCAATTTCTCGATTAAACCACTTAGGTTGAACAGAAGACCGACGGGGCATTTCAGATGGATGAAGCGCGATTAAAGACTCATGAATGTGGTTTTGAAACTGTTCCATGAGTCTTCAACAGCCCCGCACACTTCTAGCCTTGTGTCAGTCAGTCCAGTACGAAGACCTGCAAAGTCTGCTCTTCTCAAATCAAGGTTCCTGAATTTAATAGTTGCAGGCCCTGCCTTGGGGACTTTAACTACAAATCTAATTAGTCGGTGGTTACTACCATCGAGCTCATCGCCAACAGAGAGGTCCTCAACAATGTCATCCTCAGAGGTGAAAACCAAGTCGAGGATATTGTCTCCTCTCATTGGCTCTCTCACCCATTGAGTCAGGAACTCATTCACCAACTCCAGGAGTAGTGCATTCTCTAGTTTCCCAGTCAACTTGTGTGTTGAAATCCCCCATGACGATACACACTGTCTTTTACAAGTTCGCCCAACAGATGGTACAGACTCCTGTCCTGTTCTAAGAGTTGGGCAGGGGGTCTGTAAAGCACTAGGGTCCTGTATCTGGCAGGACCTATCTCTAGGTCAACACCTAGTGGTTCGTGGTCGGATACGATGTTGCAATCCGTCAAATTGAGAGTATCCTTGACATACAACATCACACCGCCACCCTCTCTGTCTGGCCGATCTTTCAGGAAGAGCTGGTAACTAGGAATTGTGAATTCACCTTCAAAATCTTGGCTTGAGGTTTTTATCCATGACTCCGTTATGGCCACCATCTCAGGTTCTTTTGCTGCTACAAGGCCACGAAGTTCAAGAAACTTGTTTCTGATAGACCTTGCATTAAACAGAAGAACCTTGAGGGAGTCCCCGACTGTAGGACTCCCTATGCTCTTCCGTTTCCCGCTTTGTTTCTCTGTGGCGGGGTCACTCTCCTCTTTGTGACCTCAGAAAAGGTTGTTCCTGGAGTAACACGGGTGTATGTCCTCCTTTACTCGGGGCCTGACACTTCTTTGGGTCCACTCCACAACATCCTGGATCGTGTTTGCAAGTACAGCTTTCCCTTTAAAGGAAAGATGCACTCTGTCCCTTTTGTACAGTTCATTTCTCCCGTAAAAGGTGCGGTAGGGGTCTACAAAAAAAAGACTCCTTCCGCCGTACAAAGATCTCCCAGGCATTGGTTTATGGAGACGTTCCTTGCCTGAGAATTGCAGGATAGACCTCATCTTGGGAGTATCCCGACCATGACATGTCTGCAGGTTTTCAGCCCACAGTCGTCAACTGCTCCCATAACCGTGGTCAGAATCTTCCTGCTGGCGCTGACTAACTCCTCGTAGGTAGAGATTGTTGCCACTTGCCATCAGGGTAACTACTGAGCTTTCTCAGCCTCTACCCTTATTTCTCCGTTCCCTCTTCCAGGAAGGCATCGCCACTAGCAAGGGTTGTAGATCCCGCACACATTTGGGTTCAGAGGACAGAGGCTTCCCTTTCAGTAGAGGCTCTTTCAATTTATCTTTCTTCCCCTTTTTTGTTTTTTTTTCTTCACTTTTTCTTCCATTTCTACTTTCTCTTCTGTTTTTTCTGCTGTCTTTCCTTTCTTCTTTTTGATGCCCTGAGTAACCCCAGCAGCAGCTGGCTCTGGAACGTCGGATGGGTGGCCTGTCTCTGTTGACGCGGTGCTTGAAGGCTCAACAGAGGAGCCACCTGCGTTGTTGGGAGTTTCCTGTTGCTCTATCTTGGTGGCTGTCATCTCTGCAATGCTGGCTTCAAGAAGACAGATTTGACTCACATGCTCAGATTCGAGGATCTTCACTTTTTCTTCCAGCCATTGTGATTTTTCCTCAGAAGATTTGAACAGTTCTTTAAGCTCCTGCAGGTCTGCCCTTAGGATGCAGTCCATGCAGATACTTCCAGGGTGGCATTTTGAGAAACACCCCTCCAGGAAATCTATGCACCTGTTGTCCTTTTAGCATGTGGATCACGTATATTTAAGCTCATCAGATCCTTTCTTTCCAGTCATGCTGAACACTTTGACCACTAAATAAAAAAGAAGGGGGGTGGTGAGTTCGCCCTGCATGAGTCACTCCCGCCTATCCATCGGAGATGTTTTAGATCTTTCAGAAGGCATGCTCCATGTACTGCTGTTCATCCGACTGAGTCGTCAAACCTCGATATGCCATGGCTCCCAACCAAGCAGTACTGACAGTCCCCGAAGGGGCCATCGATTTCTCACCAGGTGAACAATGAAGCATGCCCCGCACTAAACTCCTACTAGTTCCCTTCACGACAGCCAGGATCTCGGAGTAGCATTCAATGTATATCCCGCCATACCAAGAGACTCGACCCAAGGCTTTTTATTGGCCTGGCAACCAACCTGGGAACAAAGGGTCGTCACCTCCGACTGATGCTACCAGAGGCACCTGTCGACAGTCACTGGGAAGGGTCAATAATTACGCGCCAGGGAAGGGGTTAATGGGGCACTACCCTCATCCCATTCATCGTGCCCCAACGCTTAGGACACCTCTAGTCCTAGTCTCTCGCAACCAGTGAGCATCAATTGGCATTGTTTATAGAGGTTCCAAAGCCTCTCTTCTGATGCATGAGGTAGCTGCCAGGTCCTTATAAGTAGATAGAAGGAAAAAAAGGGTAATAGTGACATGATAGGAGTAGGGGATAAAAGTGAAAAAGGAGAAGGATAGAATAGAAAAAAAGGAAGGAAGGGCGCACTTAGTCTGGAACCTCGTTTCTGACCAATTTGACAAGGGAAGCCCTACCAGGGGTACCCAGAAGAGAGGTACCCCCGCCAGCATAGTTCAAAAAGTCAAAGGTACACACAAGCTCTCTGGTTCTGATCATATCCCTGATTGGACTCCTGTCCACAATAATTTAAGAGCAAAATTTCAAATTGTAAGTAAAGTCAAAAAGGACTTTGTAGCTAAATGGGAATAAGAATACCTTACTGGACTGATAGAGGGGCATAAAAAGACATCAAACCAGGAATGGGAAACTTCAATTAAAGTTGGGGATGTAGTTCTTATCCGCAGTGACATTCCAAGAAAATTTTGGAACCTTGGGAGAGTGAAAGAACTGAAACTTGGTCCTGATGGTGTGGGCAGAGTAGTGAAATTAAAGACCATGTCTGGTGAAACTACTAGAGACATTTCTCTCCTCTATACCTTAGAATCAGACCCCTATACTGACAATGATTCTACTAGAGAACTTGTTAAACAGGAACCACAGACACAAAGTCAAAAAGAATCCAAAAGACCACATAGAATTACTGCCGTGAAAGCTAGAGATCTTTTGAAAGAAAAAATAGCTTCTGGTGTTTTGTAAATAGCTACACCCAAATTTGCATTCTACGGATGATTTTATTAAATGCTACATTTCTTCTATGAAGAAATGAGGATAAATTTCTGCAAATGTACTATTAAGGTATAATATATATATATATATATATATATATATATATATATATATATATATATATATATATATATATATATATATATATATATATATATATATACGAGGGCAGTCAATAAGTTTTGCGAATCGGTAGGGCAAAACAGAGGAAGAGGGATGACTGTTTGTGGGAGTGTTAGGACAAGTTATGACAAGTCAGGACCTGCAGCCGCATGCTCCTGCCTCGTCTATTTAAGAAGCAGTAGCTGATCGCAGATCGTCAGTCACAAATTTTTCAACAATGGAGAAGGTTGAGCACCGCGCAGTGATCAAATTTTTGACCAAGGAAGGCAAGAATGCAAGAGAGATCTATGAACGCATGGTTGCAGTGTACACCGACATCGCCCCTTCCTATGCAACCATTGTTCGCTGGAATAGGGAGTTCCGCCATGGTCGTGAGTCCCTTGAAGATGACCCCCGTCCAGGACGCCCGTCAGACATGACCAACGAGGACAATGTGGCCTGTGTGGGGAGGATTTTTTAATTTTTTTTTAAGCTCATCTGGCGACTGCCTACTTGGGCATTAGTCGCCGTATTAAAACTGGCCTAGTTCTAGGCTACTTTAAAATAAAATTAAAGAGAAAAAAAACAACACCCCAAGAAGGGGAAAAGGAAGCAAGCTGGTGCGTCAGGGAGAGGTCCCCCCGGCGCAGGAGCGTGCAACTAAAGGAAAAAAAATGCAAAAAACAAAACAAAACAAAAAAAACAACCTTGCTTAAATAATAGGGAGAAGGCCGGCCTCCCCCAAGAAGTCAACAAGTCCAAAAGTCAATGTGCACGAATCTGTCCCGAGTACAAGGGACAGGCGGTAGCGACCCCGCCCATCCCGGTACCAGGACAGGTATCGTGCGCAAAGATCACCCAGACTGGGACATTTGACAAGAATGTGCTGAACAGTCTGGGGGATGACGCAGTCATTGCAATAGGGCGCAGGCAAGCGCTCCATCAAATAGCGATGCGTCACACGAGTGTGTCAGATTCGGAGATGACAGAAAGCACGTAAAGAACTTTCTAGGATCTTTGTTGCTATGCTGAACTAATTTAATTTCTGACACCCTTTTGTTCTTCTTTATAATCTTATTTAACTCATTCCTAGCCATTCTATAATCACTTAAATTTTTCTAGCTATCTCCTGATTCCACCATAATGGTTTCCTACTTTTGTTCCTAATGGCCTTCATTGGGATACATTGCTCTTGGACTACATTTATTATATGCTTGAAAGTATCACACATTCCATAAGCATTTTTACCTCTGAATTCTACATCCCAGTTCATATCTGACGGTAGCATCAGATATGAACAATTACAGCATTATATTTGTTTATATATGAGTATATACTGAAGGGCTGTGCCCCCCAGACCCCCCCCAATTGATTGAAACTCAGGATCATCGCAGGGTGGTCCCCCCACAGTGATACCTCCCCTATGAGCAGTCCCCTTGAATTTACTGGGGGTTTTTCCTCAATAGCTTTACCTCCCCTATGAGAAGTCCCCTTGAATTTACTGGGGTTTTTTCCTCAATAGCTTTTTACTGACAGAAAAACCTAACCTTTAGTGTAAGCAATAAGTGCTGAAGTCATTCTAAAACTGTATCTGGCGCTAGTTAGGCCTCATCTAGACTATGCAGTACAATTTTGGTCACCATATTATAGGAAGGATATTGATTTGCTTGAGTCTGTGCAGAGAAGGATGACAAAGATGATTGGTGGGCTAAGGAACTTACCTTATGGTGAAAGGCTCAGAAAACTAAATCTACATACATTGGAAAGGAGAAGAGTCAGAGGGAAATTGATTGAAGTCTTCAAATGGGTAAAAGGATATAATAAAGGGGATCTGGGTAAGGTTCTTATACTTAGTGAGCATGACAGGACACGTAGCAATGGGTTTAAGCTTGATAAGTATAGGTTTAGGAAGGAGATTGGGAGGAATTGGTTTACAAATCGTGTGGTAGATGAATGGAATAGGCTCACTAGACATGTGATAGAAGCCTCCTCTCTGGGTAGTTTTAAGAATAGATTAGATAAATATATGGATGAAGCTGCTAGATGGGACTGACTTTTTTTTATGTACAATATGTATATATTTTTCTAAGGAGTGGGGAGATTATATTTTGCGGTTGCATGAATGGACATAATCCTCTGGATGCATTTTATGTATATTGTAGATTAGATCTGACGAACTCCTGTAAAGGGTGACAATGTTGATGACTTTTCTCTGGTAAGAAATCTTTTGTGTGTTGAATGGAACAGGAGCTGCCAAGTGTAGGCCATGAATGGTCTTTTGCAGTCTCCTTCTTTTCTTATGTTCTTATGTAACCTAATGACAAACAATACTTACTTTTATAGGTTTCTTGATTAGTTTATGCGCCTCTAAATAATCTAAAAGTTTTTTGCAATTATACAAAATAAAGCCGAATTTGAATAATGAAGAAGCACATAGAGAGCACGAAAAGACCATAACAAAACAAAAATATTTGCAAAACGGGTCTTATTTATAAGCTACGACGTTGCCAGTAAGAAACTGTTATCATTCGCAGCAAAAAAAAATACGAAAACAAAACAAAAAACAATAAAAGACATCAAGAAACCTTACCTAACTTAGAAAAAACTAGAGGCGGAGATATTTAGTAAATAATACAAACTAAAAGTTACAAATCCCCAAAAGAACAAAAAAATATAACGCCGAGATTGGTCACATCTGATGCTACCGTATGACATCATAAGAGATATTTTAGACTACTAAGAGCGCCACCTACCATGCACCCTGAATCTGAAGTATTACCAAATTTTGTCTATATAGATTTCAGCTCCAAAAAAGTAGCTAGGAAAAATGGTAAATATGTAGATTGGCAATTCGGCCGAAAAAGTGGATTTTTGTTTGTTTATATTTCATTCATCCTGCTTGAATATTCATGCACACTGGAGTCCTATTTGAAATATACCCAGCACCATTAAGAACATAAGAACATAAGAAAAGAAGGAGACTGCAAAAGACCATTCATGGCCTACACTTGGCAGCTCCTGTTCCATTCAACACACAAAAGATTTCTTACCAGAGAAAAGTCATCAACATTGTCACCCTTAACAGGAGTTCGTCAGATCTAATCTACAATATACATAAAATGCATCCAGAGGATTATGTCCATTCATGCAACCGCAAAATATAATCTTCCCACTCCTTAGAAAAATATATACATATGTACATAAAAAAAAGTCAGTCCCATCTAGCAGCTTCATCCATATATTTATCTAATCTATTCTTAAAACTACCCAGAGAGGAGGCTTCTATCACATGCCTAGTGAGCCTATTCCATTCATCTACCAATTCCTCCCAATCTCCTTCCTAAACCTATACTTATCAAGCTTAAACCCATTGCTACAGGTCCTGTCATGTTCACTAAGTATAAGAACCTTACCCAGATCCCCTTTATTATATCCTTTTACCCATTTGAAGACTTCAATCAATTCCCCTCTGACTCTGGGGTAATACTACAGATTTGGGGCACACAGTAAGTGGCGCTGTTAGTATGCCACAATTTTGGGCTACAATATATCTCTTATGACATCAGACGGTAGCTTCAGATGTGACTAATTACGGCGTTATATTTTTTTGTTGTTTGGTGGATTTATAACTTTTAGTTAGTATTATTTACTAAATATTATCTACTCATTTATAGTTTTTTCTAAGTTAGGTAAGGTTTCTTGATGTCTTTTCTTGTTTTGTTTTTGTATTTTTTGTTTCACAGTGAATGATAACAGCTCCTTACTGGCAATGTCATAGCTATAAATAGAACCCACTTAGCATTTGTTTCTCTTTCATTATGGCTTTTTCGTGCTCTAGTTGTGATTCTTCGTTGTTATTCAAATTTGGGTTTATTTTGCATGACCGTGAAAAACTTTTTGATTATTTAGAGGCGCATAAACTAATCAAGAAACCAATAAAAGTAGGTATTGTTTGTCATTGGGCTAGGTTTTTTGCCAGTACAAAGCTGTTGGGGAAAGAGGTAACACTTCAGTTTCGGGGCGCACGGTAGGTGGCGCTGTTTATAGGCTACAATATGTCTTATGACGTCAGATGTGAACAATTACGGCGTTATATTTTTTTTTGTATACGAGTATATACTGGGGGCTGCGCCCCCCAGACCCCCCCAATTGATTGAAAATCAGGATCATCGCAGGGGGGGGTCCTCCCGCAGTGATATCTCCCCCACGAGCAGTCTCCTTGAATTTGTTATTTTCCCCAACAGCTTTTTACTGGCAGAAAACCTAACCTAATCTAATAACAAACAATACTTACATTTATAGGTTTCTTGATTAGTTTATGCGCCTCTAGATAATCTAAAAGTTTTTCGCGATCATACAAACTAAAGCCGAATATGAATAACGAAGAAGCACATGGAGAGCACAAAAATGCCATAGCGAAAGAAAAGCATTTGCAAAATGGGTCTTATTTATAAGCTACGACGTTGCCAGTAAGAAGCTGTTATTGTTCGAAGCAAACCAAAAAATACGAAAACATAATAAAAAACATCAAGAAACCTTACCTAACTTAGAAAAAAACTATAAACGAACAGAGGCGCAGATATTTAGTAAATAATACAGTAAAAGCTACTGTTTTACGTCATAAGAGATATATTGTAGCCTACTAACAGCGCCACCTACCATGCGCCCCGAATCTGAAGTATTACCGGGAAAAAATCAGTAAATTCAAGGGGACTGCTCATGAGGGAGATATCGCTGCGGGGGAAGCACCCTGCAATGATCATGAGTTTCAATCAATTGTAGGGGGGTCTGAGGGTATATATTCATATACAAAAAATATAACTCTGTAATTGTTCACATCTGACATCATAAGACATATATCTTAGCCCAAAATTGGGTAATACTTCAGATTTGGGGCGCACGGTAGATGGCACTGTTAGTCAGGCTACAATTTTGGGCTACAGTATATCTCTTATGACAGCAGACAGTAGCTTCAGATGTGACCAATCACTGCGTTATATATTTTTTTTTGTAACTTTTAGTCTATTATTTACTAAATATCTGCGCTCTGCTCGTTTATAGTTTTTTTTCTAAGTTAGGTAAGGTTTCTTGATGTCTTTTATAGTTTTTTGTTTTGTTTTCGTATTTTTGGTTAGCTTATAAATAGGACCCGTTTTGTAGATTTTTTCTTTTGTTATTGTGTTTTTGTGATTTCCATGTGCTTCTTTGATATTCAAATTCAGCTTTACTTTGTATAATCGCAAAAAACTTTTAGATTATCTAGAGGCGCATATACTAATCAAAAAACCTATAAAAGTGAGAATTGTTTGTTATTAGGTTAGGTTTTTCTGCCAGTAAAAAGTGTTGGGGAGAAAAAAAAAAACCAGTAAATTCAAGGGGACTGCTCATGGAGAGATATCACTGCAGGGAAAGCACCCTGCGATGATCCTGAGTTTCAATCAATTGGGGGTGGGGTCTGAATATACTCATATACAAAAAATATTACGCCGTAATTGTTCACATCTGACGCTACCATCTGACGTCATAAGATATATTATAGCCAACTAACAGCACCATCTACCGTGCGCCCCGAATCTGAAGTGTTACCAAAAATATTACACCATGATTGTTCATATCTGACGCTACCGTCTGATGTCATAAGATATATATTGTAGCCCAAAATTGTAGCCGACTAACAGCGCCATTTACTGTGCACCCCGAATCTGAATTGTTACTCAAAATTGTAGCCTATAAACAGCACCACCTACCGTGCGCCCTGAAACTGAAGTGTTACCCATTTTTTTTTATAAAAATGCCCAAAACTAACCAAACAAAAAATGCTATACTGGTGGGGCTGTGCCCACAGCTCCCCCCCCCCCCGATTGATTCAAACTCGGGATCATTGTAGGGTGGTCCCCCATTGTTTACCCCAACACAAGCCATCCCCTTAAATTTACTCCAAAAACGTGCAACATATTGGAACACGGACGAAATAGTTTACGTTCCATCGTTCGAGCCGCCAATCTACATATTTACCGGGAAAAATAGCCCAAAAATAACCTAGGATTCAGATCCGGCCATACTCTACACAATTACCAAGGATTCACCTACTCTTCCAAAGAAACATTTACGAGGTGGCCCTGCTCGAGGAAGAGTCCGAAGAAAGAATTGGATTGCTTCCTTAGAGTCCAAGCTCTCTGGGGTAAACTCTATTTACAAAACATACTCGACATTCAGAAACACTTGGCCTTCTTTTAGTAGCACAGAATACGTAGGTACATATTCAGCTCATTATGCCTTTTATGGTTCTCAAATATATCCTTACAGCTAACTCTATCAATAGTCAGAGGAGAGTAAAACAAAATATTAAAAAGGTGTAACACAAGTAAAGGAGTCAAACTCAGAAAAATACCTATTTGTGATAGTCATAGGTCATACGTCAATTAAGATTTCGATTCTAGTCTTTAAACGTATGTAAGACTATAAGACAAAACTATCCACAAAGTAGGGTCGGTGGGCTTCAATCGGACTAAAACTACTAGCGCTAATTAAATCCCTTCTGTCCGTATTCAAACAAAAACCACCCCATCATTTTATCCATGCTAAATATATTTTAAATTGAGACGAGAATATATGTACTTTGGCCAAACACTCATTCTCATTGACTTACCATTGACTTACCATCCCTGACTGGGGATGCAATCACATCACAGGCGGACGGTTGAAGATTAGTGTAGAAAGCCTTTTCTCGTTCTTGAGTTGCCCCCATATACCTAAATAGTTTTTCTAATTTATTCTTAGAACCGCTGGGTAAAGAAGTATTTTTTGATGTTTAGCTTACACCTCTCCCTATATAAATATATATATATATATATATATATATATATATATATATATATATATATATATATATATATATATATATATATATATATATATATATATATATATATATATATATATATATATATATATATATATATATATATATATATATATATATATATATATATATATATATATATATATATATATATATTTTTCAGTAGTGGGCGAACCAGAGATTTGTGGAGACTCGCGATGTTTCGCATACTTTTGTCTTCTATCGTTCTTCTGGTGCTTCCCACTATTTGGTTAGCCTTCTTTACTATTGTACTTATATGGCACCTACTGTACAGGGTGCTGCTGATGATTACGCTTAGATCTTTCTTTCTCTGTGGTAGCAGCGACCACTTGGCGTCCTCCCAGTGTGTACTGTTACTGGGGGTTATTGTAACCTAAATGGAGGCATTTGTATTTATCAAGGTTTAATTCCATTTGCCAGTCATTTGACCATTTTTCAACGGAGCGCAGCCCATTCTCTGAATGTTATCTATTCCCTCCTGGCTCGATATTTTATTAAATAACTTTGTGTCATCATCAAATTTTAGCATTTCACGGGACAGGTTTTCATCAATGTCATTTATATACATGAGGAACAGCAAAGGACCAAACACCGATCCCTGTGGGACAGCGCTCAAGATATCTACCCAACCTGATGCCTTCCCTCTAACAACCACCCACTGTTTCCTGCTTTGTAACCAAGTCTTGATCCAGTCTGCTATTTGATGACCTATTCCATGGGCTTTAATCTTGATATGATACCTCCTGTGTAGGATCTTGTTGAATGCATTAGAAAAGTCTAGATATATCATGTCCACTGGCATTCCCTGGTCTATATAACTGGTTACCTTCTCTAGGAAAGTTAGGAGATTAGTCAGGCATGACTTCAAAGGCAAAAATCCATGCTGGGTCCCAGTGATCAAATTTTGCTGCAACAGGTGTGCCATTATGCCTTCTTTGATCAGCGATTCGAGGATTTTGCTGGCTTGGGAAGTCAGGCTTATTGGTCGAAAATTTAAGCTCGACGTTTAGATCCCTTTTTGTAGATTGGCGTAACATTAGCTTTTCTCCAATCATCAGGTACTTCACTTGTGTCCATGCTAGAATAAAAATTATACTCAGAGGTTCAACTAGTCTTTCTGCCAGATTTTTCAGTATAACTGGGTGAAGAGCATCATCCCCTGGGAAATCTCTGGGTCAAGTTGTTTCAGTTTCTCCTTTACTATATTTAGTGACAGGTCAATCGAGCTGAGCACAGTGTCTCTGTATGGTTGACATGGTGATATGTTAGAAAGGTCATTTTCTTGCGTGAAGACTCCAGTGATCTGTTCATTAAGAATATTTGCCATGTGTTTTCATCATATATTAGTGAGTTGTTAATGTCGATCAAGGATCCGACTGATGCCTTTACCACCATTTGCTCTTACCATATTTATAGTAGGCTTTGGGTAATTTTTTATGTTCTTGGCTAGACGAGCTTCATATTTCCTTTTGGCATGTCTGATTTCTCTCCTAGTTCGTCTCATTACACATTTATACTTCTCTTAGTCCTGCTGCTTGTGGTACTCTTGAAATATCTTCCACCATCTTTTCTTATTCTTTGATGCCTTCTGTATTTGGTTGTTCCAGCATAAAGGTTTTGGCTTATTGTTTTTCCTTATTCTTCTAGGCACAAATTCGTTTACAAGGTTGGTGTAGACCTCAACAAATGCGTTCCACTGGTCTACGGCGGACGTTCCGTCAAGCATATCCTTCCAAATGATGTGCTTCAGTGCTCTCCTCACTTTTAATTTTATAATTTGGGAGCCAGAGAGTACTAAGATAAGAATTTTGTGCCCTGGAACAGTCATTGAATGTTTAATTCTTTTTCCAGGAGGCCTAAATGAATAGATCAAAAGGCTGTATTTGCTGAGCCAACTCAGCAATCTGTAAATGATGGAATGGGTCATGTTAATTAAAGGGAAAAGGAGTGAGAAAGAGAGAGGTTATATTTTGTGAAGCTAATCAGTATAGGTGAAAAAAATTGGGGTCGATGTGAGATTGAATAGCGGGTTGAAGGAAGATAACCAATTCCATTTAAGATGACTGAAAGTGTGACCTAAGACAGCCCAATTTCTCTAAGGTATTTGCGAAAAGTTTCGGAGAAAATAGAAATGTGAACAAGTAATAAGATATAATAATTTATCATTAGGCTAATATGAATTATTGAAAATGTTGTATGGTGTCGTGGTATGACATTACATTATATCAATACCATATTATATCTATAGGGGAGGGACCAATAACTTAAAGGCGATCGGACAAGGGACGGAACGCCACGAGGTTCGACGCGCGGAACAGCGAGAAAGAGTGCAACGAGGTCAGGTAAAATTTGGGCAATGGCAAAGCTCAAGGTTATTTAAAGAGGCATGTTCAAAAATATAATATATTTACATGAAATAAGAGAATTAATAGGAAAAATTACATGGGTAAACGAGGAAGGAATTGCAGAGTTATGCGTCAGACTCTGAAGTAAAAAATTAATGTATTACAGAAGGAAACTATTCAAATGGGGAGGATTAACTCAATTGGGTTGCTAAAGGGGGAAAGGGGTTGGCTTACGGAGGATTCCGGGTGAGGCATCAGGGTAAGGCTTCACGGATGTCTTCTGCTGGCAATAAACGTGAGGCGAGGGCGCTCGGAGCTTCTGAGCGGGAAGTTAACGTGATGAAGGTTCTCCAAAAGGGGGCGGGGGGTAACGTCCGGTCCAGGAGAGAGTATCTCGGCCACCCGAAAACGAGGGGCGAACGAGGAGGGCTGCGACAGGAGTTGATGAGTGGAGTCGGAGAAATCGCTCGGTAGCGATCGTCAAATAGAATTACCTCGCTGGTTGGGGCTAATTCCAACACACAAAAAGTTCAGTCATCACTTTGCTTTGTTGTTAGCACCTGACTTGGAACTAGGGGAATCTCCTTGGGTCCGGGCGAGACTCCTCAACTCTGTTTCTCCCACATGGAAGACGAGCCCTATATATTTCCGAGGCTCCCCACGCGGGGGTGGGGGAAACAGCGCTACTCTCGAATGGCCTCGAATCTTCACCCGAGGCGATTCTAACCCGCGTAAAGGTGGTCCGTGGTGGACACGGTTCGAAGCCACCGTTTGTGGATGGGGGGGGCGGCTTACCAGTTTAAGCCTAACCAAATTCTAGAATCTTCTCCGGCGCATGGATGTCACTTCCGTGCTGGAATAGAAATTCCACGTGGATTTCCCCCACATATTGTTTCTGGTTAGTTGGGGCACTACTCACTTGCATAATCAACCGAACTTTTGCATGTTCTTCCAACCCTTTCACTATGATCGGTTGTTGTCAAAAACAGAAGATCACCTAGACACCGCTCCGGAAAAGTGGACTGGCTTCTGATGCCTTCGAGCTCGCCAGTGACTATCATTCTGATCTTTATGTGCAATTCACTTGGCCTCCTAGCTTTTCACCTGGCTGCCTTGCTTCCTCATAGAAGGTTGCATTTGAAGAAGCGCTCTGACAGATTTGATATTCATCATAAGTTTGAAGTGATAATTTGATTTGGCTGTGTAGTATTGCATATTTGTTTGAATAATACAATTATGTTGGTGAATAATACATTTGTGTTTAGTATTTTTTTCTTTGTTCGGAAGATAAACATTTTATGTTGTTTAGATGTGTTATGTAATTTAACTCATATAGTGAGTTAGAGTTCTTTAAAGTGGGATATAATGTGCTATTCTTTCAGTTTTGAGAGTGTATTCCTTTTTTTATATAGAAATCAAAGACTTTTTCTTTTTTTTAAAACAGTAATTAAGTTATAATGGCCGAATGCGTTGAGTTGAGAGAAAGGTGGTTGGTCGAGGGTAAGCATGAGTGTGGGTCTTGTGATGCTTGTACTGGATGTGGAATGCTTGTGTCGTGTGTGGGCTGCGGGAGTGTGTGCTGGAGTTGGAGGATGGAAGCTCACGGGATTTGGAAAGAATAGCTATCCTGGCAGAGTTAGTCACTGAGTTTAGGAAGGATCTCAGCATAGTCCCAATGGAAATTTTATGGATCGTAAGGTTAACCCATTTACATGAGCTAGGAGTAAAACTAGTAGAGAGAGTAGTGACTGAAGGGTGGTAAATGGAGTGTAATGTAGTCATTATGATATATATATATATATATATATATATATATATATATATATATATATATATATATATATATATATATATATGTGTGTGTGTGTGTGTGTGTCTTTCAACAAGGACGCTCGAGCTTTGTCAGGCGATAGTGGCCATGTTGTTAAAGCGACATCTGGAAACCTCACTGTGAACTGTTCAGTAGTACTTGGCAAGTCACGATGGAAGGTTATAGCGTTGAACAGCGTGTGCAAATCATCAAATGTTATTATCCAAATCAGTGCTTCGTTCGACAAACGTTCCGCGCATTACGTGATTTCTATCCTCACCACAGCGACGAGGCCCATTTTTGGATGAATGGATTTGTGAACAAGCAAAATTGTCGGATTTGGGACGAAAACAATCCACATTAGATACACCAGCACCAATTACATCCCAACAAAGTCACTGTTTGGTGCGGATTTTCGTTTAACGGAATCATCGGGCCGTAATTTTTGAGAACGAAGATAGGATTGGCATAACCGTCAACGGCAAGCCCTACAGATCGATGATAAGCAACTTCTTGTGGCCTCAAGTGGATTATATGCCTGATATGGAACCTGACGACATGTTCCAACAGGACGGCGCAACGTGACACACTGCGCACGCCACGATAGACATTTTGCACCAGCGATTTCAGGGCAGGGTTATCTCGCGCGGCGGCGACGTCAACTTGCCACCGAGATCATGTGATTTAACGCTATTAGACTACTTTCTTTGGGACTACCTTAAATTGCAGGTCTATGCGAATAATCCGCAAACAGTTGATGTCCTCAAAGTCAACGTAACGAACACCATCCAGCAAATTCAGCCAGATTTATGCGACAAAGTCATCGAAAATTGGGCCTTCCGAATCCGTTCCACAAAGCGAAGCCGCGGCGGACATTTAGACGACATCAAATTCCACACTTAATGCCATAAAATGTACTTTCAAATTTATAATATATTGAGTGCATATAATACACACAACTTGTTTTATTTACATTTAGTAACCTAGCGACCTTATTGAAAGACCCCACTCTCGTGGTATACGGCCGAGTACGTATGTATGTTTGCTTCGTACATGGGTAACTCCGTTCCACTTTTCTCTAAGAGTGCTTTACTTTAATTTGTTTCTTTAACCAGGGAGGATTTGCAATATTATTTATCGATTGCCATTTGCAGCGTTTCGAGTATCTAATTAAACAGCTCAGATAAAAATATACTTTTAATTACATAAAAAAATGAAATATTAAAACTTTAAATATACTAATGCTATAATAAGAATATCTAATAACAATTAATACTACCAATGAGTAATACGCGATGGTTGACTCAAAATTCACTTTCGCACGGAATGGTAACTAACGAATATGAATAAGTTTTGGATTCTTTTTCACCTTTAACTAAGACGGAGTCTGGAGTTGGATGACCTTGAACGAGAACCTCTTCGATGCGATGATTCGAGACGTGTTTTACGTGAACTTTCTCGCTGATGTGAGACTGACTCGGAAAACACCTGATCGTCTCTCTGGGAGAAGTAGACGCTTGGTGAGTCGATTCAGGAAAACCTATGGGGGGGGGTGCATTCTTTATTTTCTGTTTATCTTTATTCATCTATGTTATTCTTGATCATCTTGATTATCTCTATATTGGCTGTAATTGCCCCTTCAAACATTTTGTCTTCCCGTAATCTGACTCTTAGTATTCTTTTAGGCTGAGATTCCTTCTTCTTTATTAATTTGGCTGGGTTAATTCTTGATATTCGTAATTCTTTCTTGATGTATCTTCAAATAACTTGCATTTATCTCGGTATAATGATTCCTTCTGATGCTTCTTGATGACGTGATAATTTCTTCTTGAATTTTTGATGTGTTGAGACGAGTTAGCCCTTGAAGTCGTTTTCTTCCCGTTTTCCTTGACAGCAGTTTTCTCTTGAGTTGTCCATAAGGCGTTTTCCGTTTTCTTCTGGCATCTTCTCCTTTAAAAATTGTGGATTGTCTGCGATCGATCTCGGGTCTTAGAATCCAGAGGCTAGCACTCTACCGTCACGCTACAGCCAAGTCCGTTCTGACTTGGTAATTTAATGGGCTATTTATATTATCGCTTTTGGAAGGAAGTTTTTCTCTTATACATCTTTGCACCCCTACAAACCAACTGCTGCTAATCCCAAGGTAGGTTGGGAGCGAGTGGCGAGGCTTCTTAACTTGAAGATATAAGTAAGGGGATTGTGGATATACGGGTTATTCCAATCCCTGTGTTACACTTGCGGGCTTCTCGATGATGAGACTTGACCAAGAGGTGAATCTTTTCTAGAGTGGGAATTCACGTTGGTATTCCTCAATGGTGAGGGTTATCTCTGTTTTTATTCAGAAAAACTGATATACTGGTCTACTCTTCTAAGTGACCAAAAGAATGCCCTCGGGAAGAAAAATCACGCTCGGCTCCGCTGTCTTCTTGATTTCCTGTTTTACTCAGGGACTGCTCTTCTTCTCTTGCTTGCTACTCCGATTCCCCTTTCATTTCCCTAGATCGAACTATATATACGTCGATTATCCCCTAAGGGGAGTGAAGGGAAGACGAAGGCCCACCTTTAAGCCTCTCTCCTAGAACATAAATTTTCAACGTTGTGACCATTCGCCCTTCTGGTTTACGCACGGAGAAGTGAAATTTTATCTATTGGTGTAAAAATAGGCATAAACAATGTGAGGGGACAGTCAGCCTGTTCATAGATTTTTATTATAAAGGTTGTCACACCCTTCTATGTTTATATTAAATGAGTACGAAATCTGCTGATTGTACTCCTTCTTTGCGAGCGACGCTCGAGGATCTTTGGTGCAGCCCGACAGAGGGAAGGGGTTGGGGTAAAGTATCGGCTTCTATGGAACGCAACCATTGACGCTGTATAAACAAACTAGCTTGTGTTTGTCCTCGTGATATTTATTCCCCCACATTTACTCTCTTCTAAAGAAGGTAATGGATGGGGGGGGGGGGTACTCAAGTGCAAAAAAATAAATTGACAAAAAAAACAGTTGACTTGGAATGCAATTCTAAGTCCGACTGTTACCATGAAAATACAGTGGTCAACCAACATACTAAACTAAGACTTATTGAAATTTTATGTACACGCGCGCACGTACATAGACAGGTGAACGGAGGATTTTAACCTTGTCTCGTAAGGCCAAGCAGTCTGGATCACACAACTCAATTTTTACAAAAAAAATCCCCCAGCAATTACAAAAAAAGATCAAGAAAAAGAAACTGACTATTAATCTGTACATAGGCAGTTAATTCCTTACACAAATAAACACTTAACACATTAATATATACACCACCAAAAAATTGGTTTTAGGAATAACGGGAGTTTAATTAACCCTCTGTGGGGTTTCGGCTCAAGTTATCGGCTATACAATTATCGGAGCCTTTTATATAGTTTATGGTAAATTGGTATTACATTAACAATAGACTCCATCACATGAGTCTGCCGTTCTGGCTTTTGCTGTTACGCAAATATGACAGTGGCCGGTGTTTGGATTCCACGTTAAACTCACGACCTATTAAATAGAACTTGAATTTCTTTATTCCCCAAAATGATGGCTAACACTTCCTGTTCTATAGTTACATAAGCTATGGGAAAAGGAATACGATTGTCTTCATCTTGTACCAGGACACAACCAATTCCTTCACCACCGACATTGGTGCGGATTCCAAACTTCTTTTGGGGATTGGGGCTGAAATTAATTTTTCCTTCACTCTAGCGGACACTCGTGAATCTATGAGCGGGCCAAGGTGGTTGTTTAAATCTAACTCCGTAGACGGGTCGTCCTGGGGGAAGGATAATGAGGGTAGAGGATATTCGTTATCTGACTCTACGTACACCGAGTTTACCACCTGAAGAGGTTCACAGGGGTATAAAGTTTCCCTGGTTCCACCTTCATCCAGCGTCACATTATTATTAATACACGCTCGGCGGTGATACTTCTTGAGCATGTTTATGTGATACAGTTTATGGCCTGAGGGAGTTTCAATCACTTAATCAAGGGGGCCACAAGCTTCTATGACCGGGAAGGGACCCTTCCATTGGGAGAGTAACTTATTTGTCTCTGTAGGCAGTAGTAACAATACTTCGTCGCCAGGCTTTAATTTTCGATCTTTTGCTTTTAAGTCGAAATAACTTCGTATTTTTCTAGGTTGCACTCCGCGTTTGAGCGCGCCAACTCTGCACATTTCTCCAAGAGTTCACGCAGCTAGATCACACATGTGTAGGAGGTTGTAATTTCTTTATCTAATTGGGGATTAGTGAAAAGCTCTTAAAGATGCTCATAGGTCCTCGGACGTTACGTCCGTACAACAACTCGAAGGGGGCAAAACCCAGATTTTGGTGAGAGATCTCTGGCACGCGAAGAGGGCGACTGGTAGGTACCGATGTCATTTTTAATAGCCGTTGGGAGTAACACCGTGGAATGCACAAAACTTTATCCGACGTGAAGGTTACTTCAGCCGTCGTCCGGAATAGTAGTGAATTCTCCACCACGTATCTTATTCGTTTGTTCCCGCGAACAGATTCTACTTCATTTTTCGCTGCCTTCTCCCACAGGGGTTGGAGAGTCAGACAGTCCTTCTGGGCGGTAACGAAGGTTTGGGAATTAAGTTCTTCGTATTGCGTGTTTTCAAGAGGAGATAAAGGGGTCGGGGCCGCGGACCTCTTAGTTGCTTGGATCCTTGTGACTACAGGATGAGCCACCGGATTTGGGGAGAGATGCGTGCTTTGGCCTATTAAGACGTAGCATAATTTAATAGGCGCTGCCACTACCTCAGTCAAGCCAGCGAAATACTGACACTGGATGTGGCATCTGACTACGGGGAACTTGCATGATCTACCCAGGAAATCCTGGACGACCACGAACCCCTGGTACTAGGAGCTGACGGAGGGAAGCAATTTATCTGATACGACGATATAGGTGCACCTCGTATCGCGTAACAATGTTGAGACTCGGCAACCATTTACAGATCCAGTCTCGAATTTTAGTCCTCCAGGAGAACTTTTATTAAACAAAAAGTTCACCTGTTGGTCAGGGGAATTCGATGTGGATGAAGGAGACGCTGAAGCAGGAGGTTGATCTTGGGGGAGAGAGCGGTTATGTTGTGCACTTGTTTATTCGAGGACAACCTAAGCCTCGAATTTTGAGGACAATGGAAGCTAATGTGACCTGGGGTGCAACAATTAAAACACGTAACGGGGTTTCTGGTGTATGACGCGGACGAGGGGTTTAGATTAATTAGGGGCTTAATTTCTCTCTGATCCTTAGATGAAAAGAATTTGGGTTGGGGCGGGGGTCCGGAGGTCTTGACAAATTTACGGGGGTTATTTTGCTGGTGGTTCTGGGAATACCCACCTTTCTTTGGAGACAGGGACTGGTTCGTTTTAAACTCTCGCGGATATAGTTTGTAGTTGGAAGCATGCAGATCCGCTTCTTCCACGCAGTCATTGAACGTAACGGCTCGCCTGTCCTTGACGAATGCTCGTATCTCTGGGAGCAGGGTACACAACAATTTGTCCTTAAGAATGAAGTCGAAGAGAGAGTCGAACTCATTTCCCACTTGTGCTGAATCTAGCCAGAATTGGAGATGTCTTCGCAGGCTCAAGCTAAATTGACGGAATGTTTGACCAGGCTGAATTCTAGCATGTCTAATTTTCATCCTATACTCCTCGGGATTTAGATTAATGGCTGCCAGTAGCTCGGACTTAAAGGTAGAATAATCCACAGAAGCCTCGGATGGTAACGAGATGAATATATCACGGTGACGGGTATTAAGAAAAGGCAGTAATTTGGCGATTCCATTTGTTTTTATGTCCCAATGATTCACCTCAAAGATTTTCTCGAAGTGTGTCAGGTAGGAACACAGGTCTTTGTTATCTTTATATGCTGAGAGTTTCATCGTAGGTACCTGCGTAGCTCCCGGCCTGGATCCAACGGAATTGACTTCCACCTGATCCTTGTGCAATGCCCTTTCACGTGCGCTATTCGTTCTCTCTCTTCTGCTTCCCTCTGTATTCTTCTTTCTTCAGCTTCTCTTTCCGCTTGCGCTTGTTCTCTCTTTTCCTCCCTTTCCGTCCTTTCTTGTTTCTGAACGTAGGCAATTAGTTCTTTGCCTGCTAGTCCAAGAGTTTGGCCTTGTTGATGGAATCTTTTGAAAGACGACATTTTGCCTATGTCCGTCAAAAACTCATTGATGTACGCTGATGGTACTTATGCAACCACCAAGCAAGTAGCGCTCTGCCTAACCCAACCTTACCACCCACACTTTCTGGTAATTGGAATACCACTACCAAAAAAACCCCAACTAATCAACACTATTAACGGACTAACTACAATCAATTAACAAAAAATTATATACTGACTTTATCCTCTTATTATGTTTAATTTTCCTTGAACGCTTAGGCACAAATTGGTTACTAATCAAGGGGATGCAACACAATCAACTATTAGTGAGTTCTTCCAAATACCCCAAAACCTGTCACCAATTTAATGTCGTGGTATACGGTAGAGTACGTATGTACGTTTGCTTCGTACATGAGTAACTCCGTTCCACTTTTCTCTAAGAGTGCTTTACTTTAATTTGTTTCTTTAACCAGGGAAGATTCGTAATATTATATATATATATATATTGCCATTTGCAGCGTTTCGAGGATCTAATTAAACAACTCAGACAAAAATATACTTTAAATTACATAAAAAATGAAATATTAAAACTTTAAATATGCTAATGCTATAATAAGAGGATCTAATAACAATTAATACTATCAATGAGTAATACGCAATAGTTGACTCAAAATTCAACTTCGCACGGAATGGTAACTAACGAACATGAATAAGTTTTGGATTCCTTTTACCTTTAACTAAGACGGAGTCTGGAGTTGGATGACCTTGAACGAGAACCTCTTCGATGCGATGATTCGAGACGAGTTTTACGGGAACTTTCTCGCTGACGTGAGACTGGCTTGGAAAACAGCTGATCGTCTCTCTGGGTGAAGGAGAAGCTTGGTGAGTCGATTCAGGAAAACTAACTGATGCTTATCCCATGTAGGTAGGGAGCGAGTGGCGAGGCTTCTTGACTTGAAGATATAAGCGAGAGGATTGTAAATGTACGGATTATTCCAATCCCTGTGTGACACTTGCGGGCTTCTCGATGGTGAGACTTGATAAAGAGGTGAATCTTTTCTAGAATGAGAATTCACGTTGGTATTCCTCAATGGTGACGGTTAAATCTGTTTTTATTCAGAAAAACTGAGATAGGGGATTTCTCTGGACGAGAATGATATTGGAGTGTCTCGATACCACTGGTCTACTCTTCTAAGCGACTAAAGGAACGGCCTCGGGAAGAAAAGTCCCGCTCGGTTCCATTGTCTTCTTGATTCCCTGTTTTAATTAGGGACTGCTCTTCTTCTCTTGCTTGCTACTCTGATTCTCATTTCATTTCTCCAGATCGAACTATATATACGTCGATTATCCCCTGGGTCGGGGTGGGAGGGGGGAGACGAGGGCCCACCTTTAAGCCTCTCTCCTAGGGCCTAAATTTTCAACGTTGTGACAATTCGCCTTTCTGGTTTACCTACGGAGAAGGCAAATTTGATTTATTTGGCGAAAATAGACATAAACAATCGGAAGGGACAGTGAGCCTGTTCATAGATTTTTATTCTAAAGGCTATCCCACCCTCCTATGTTTATATTAACGGACTACGGAATCTGCTGATTGTAATCCTTTCTTGCGACCGACGCTCGAGCATCTTTGATGTAGTGGGGCAAAGGGAAGGGGGGGAGGTGTAAAGTATCGGCCCATATGGAACGTAACCGTTGACGCTATATAAACAAACTAGCGTCTTTTTGTCCTCGTAATATTTATTCCCCCACACTCACACCATTACGATATTTATCTCTCTTTATTACATCCCATTTTTTTTCGAGTTTTATGTTTCAGATAATAAAGTGATTGCTTTTAGACACTGCAAGTTATCAGCTGACTTTTATTGTTAAGTATATGGACATTATATTGGCATAAACAAATCAAATTTATTATCTTGTGGAGTAAAAAATAATATCAGGTGGCATATGAAAAGTATTTTGGCATTCCCATAGGAGACTAGAAGAGTCAATGAGCTCCTCTTTTAATCAGTGGTAGCTGCAAATCTACAGTAGAAGGGTGGACGCCTGGCATCAGAAATGGACACCCTTTGCTATTCCTAGAATTTGACGAGAACTGACATGCCCTCTAATCGACTGTCATTTATGTCTAGTAGACCTATTACTTATAAATATCACAGAGTGTGAAGAAACTGGATTATCCAAACATCCCATCTCAACTACACTAGTGTCACATTACTGAATAACTTCCAATTCCAGCTGTTCCGTCTTTTGAATCCATAGATGAATTCGACATCGAAATGCCTGATCATGATAAAGATTGGGATGAAGAGGGCGCGACATGCTCACATGGAGAACTCCACTTCCCAAACTAGCAAAAGCAGCTTGATAACCACATAAGATAGTTGAATCTCACCAAATTTGGTGCATGCTTCTGGCATCCAAATTGAAGGAATGGAACCTGTAGCGCAGTGTCGCTCCAAGTGACAATAATTTATTCTTAATAAAAATGAATATTTTTTATTATGTTTCAAAATTGAATGTTATCTTCTACTCACTCGTACTTTGCCACTCTTTATATGTATATTTCGGTTTAGTTATTGTATGTGCTGAGTAATTAAAAGTTTCCAAAATGTAAATACCAAGATATTGATTGTTTTCTTTGTTTGTAGAGGGCATATTTGACTTCACATCACTTCTATTTGCATAACTTATATTAGATTTGCATCACTTGTATTTCATTTGCATTATATGAATTCCATTTACATTACTTGCATCCATTTGCATTATTTGTATTCTATTTACATTACTTGCACTCCATTTGCATAATTTGTATTCTATTTACATTACTTGTATTCCAATTACATTATTTGTAATCATTATATAATATTTACCACATGTATTTGTTATAACTATTTACTATAACCGCCCGCCAGAATTATTTACCACAACTATTTACCATCGTTCATACTCTCTTGTCTTATGTTCACTCTAGAATAATGATTATTAAATTGTATTTTTTTAGAGATCTTAAGTATTTTCTTTCCTAAATCAATATTTTTACGAATGTAAAGACCAATTGTTGTCTAGAATACGTTGCCTCACGGATAGATAGATGATGATTGCTGTTGCAACAATCATCATCTATCTATCCACGATGGTCATTCCGTCACTTACAAGAACATGAAGGAAATGTCAAAATCTTGCTTGAAAGGATCAAATTTGATGACCACAAGTAGAGTGTATGTTGCGATTTTAAGATATTTGAATATATGCTCCGAATGTGGGCGGATATTTTAAGAACGATTGTTTTTTTGTGTTAATGGGATAACAGAGATAGAGCAAACCATTACGTAAAGCAAGAATAGCAAGAAAGATCCGCCAAGCAGCTAGGTACCAACAATGTAAAGTGTGCCTGGAAATTATTTGCAATACTCTTTAAGAGTCTCAGCATTTTCCCGAAAATGTTTATGCAAATTTTGTTTAAAATACGTTTAGGAATGTAATAAGCACAATTTATATACTCATAACACTATTTATCTCAGGCATTACATACATAGTTTATATTCGATGTTTTGAAAATTGATTTCAATGACCGTACGAATATCTTTTACAAAAGCATTTTTTTATAATATGTTCATAAAAAAGACTTTCCCAAAGGAGAAATATTATATCGTGAAGGAATTACTCGTAAGTAAAGAAAAGTCTACCCTGCAAATTTCATAAGATTTGAAGCGTGATCATCTTATTGTGAAGAAATTTGTAGAGAAAAGCATTCAGCTAAGAAAGAAAAGAGTTCAATCAGAAATGTGTTGGATGGTTGAGTAGGACGTTGCGTTGTTAATGAATACCAGATGAAACATTTACCTCTTGACAACCAGTAAGTGGTTTTATGATTTGGGCTGTAATTATTGGAAACCAACCAGGAGGACCTTTCAAGGTGGATAGTGGTACCAAAATGAATTTTAATGCGCAATGCGAATTCTAGGAGGAAAACTTACTAACTTGATTCAAGAGACCACCGGCGAGGATATTGCTATCAGGTATGCTTTCAAGTTCTAAGAATTGGTTATATTCGAGAGGATTTGTAGGAGACTCAATCTTGGAGTGTCTTCTCAACAGATGCGAATTGAATCCAATAGAAAATAAATTTATTGAGCATCCTGAAGAGAAACACTAACGCAAATATCAGGCAAAATGACCGTTGAGAAGCCATCCAAGAGGCTGCAAACAATTATTTCTCCTTATTGCATTTAAACATTCATTTTATCAGTAGGCGACATACTGTTCAACGTTGTTCAGAAGAAGGGCTCCTTTGTCTAGTAGCTCTTGAACATTTCCTATTTAAAATTGTTTCATCTAATTTCTCTTCATGGTATTTCTTAAAATCACTCTATATAAGTAGTTTAAATTTAGTATAGTTTGTTATTGTATGATTTTTTTTATACATTTACGTTGCCATTACTATGTATTCCACTAATTAAAAATCTGTAAATAATCTCTTGGTGGTAAAATATTCAATCCAACAATAATTTGCCTTATTTCTCTCTCATATCACATTGAGATTCCATGTATTTACATTATATTTTCTGCTAATGATTGTCTTATATTCCTAAATAAAGTTATGCAAAAATGCAGAAGATTTAAGGGACCTTTAGCTATTTTAAATATTTGTTCATAAAAATACACTTTAAAGTTTAAAGCATAATGCCCTTGTACCCCTGGATAAAATCCTACTACTTTAGCTCCACATTAAACTGGGTATGATAAAAGAATTCTTCATAATATTAGATCGTATTGTTGAAAACTATGCAAAAAATACATGCAATGTTTAGGAAGTTGTCTGACGTAAAAGTGGATGTCGCTACGTTTGTTGGTAGACCACATGTGAAGCAGCCGCTTGCATCCGAAACTATGGAGGGGCTGATAAAAAAACTTAAAATGCGTTAAAAATTGTCAATGGGTTTTTATGTCATAAAAAAGGCGCGAGAGAATATGCGTTGGCTATTGCTAAAAACACTCAATCTAAGCAATTTAAACCTGAAGATAAAATGTCGTACCTCAATTATCAGGACAGTTCTATAGACATATAAAAGTGCTGTCCGTCAAGATGCTACTAAAAAGTTCCTGAGGTTGAAGATATGGATCATGTGAATCACTTATTCATTGAACCTTTACCAAAGCCTCAAGTAGCGGAAAGGCTTGAGGTTCCAATAATTCCAAGAGCGATGGCGTGGGGAATTTTAAACTCCTGACAGGGTCACCCGAGGCGGTAAGGTCGTAGATGAGATTCCAGACTAAACGCAACCAACAACAAGACCCCAACGGCGGGCAAAGCAGACATAGGCCATATCAGATACCTATGTCTGACTCCAGGGGAGAAGGGCAGCGCTCAGCGGGCAGTCACGACAAAGGCGAGCCTTGAAAGACCAAGAACCCAGCAGCCCGATGCTACCAGCAGGGCCGAAACTGCATGTCTCAACCTTTTGAGCCGCAGTGGACGTGTTACTGGTCATTTGCACGCGCGTGGCCGTCGCTCAGCCACGATCGCCCGAAACAAATTCCTCAGCGAATGACATTCGTTTCTGTTTTCTTCCCAGCCTTCTTTGTCTCCTAAGTCATTTCCGACTCAAACATCAGCCGAGGAGACCAGATAACTTGCGACGAAACCGATGCTTGGACACGAGCTGGAGCCGACGACGATGGCGACGAAACATAAAGAAACTTTTCATGAGAGCTTTGCCGAAGCATATGATGACTAACATATCGATAAGCCGGCCATGCACTGTGAGGGATATGGCAGAGATTGCCGATTGGATTTTCACTAATCAGAATGTAGACTGACCTACCGTCTCCGCTGGCAATAATTATATTTATGTGCGGGTCTAAGGCGCGACTACGTTTTCCACATGCCAATGAGGGTTTAACAAAATAACGATCCGTCTCTCTGGACAGCATCTTCATAGAAATGATGGTAAAGGAGTTTCGTGACATAAAGTTACACCTGGCCCACAGGCAAGATTATCATCACGACTAGACAAGAAATTGCGGGATGAGTAGCTTGTCCTCTCGCAGTAAGAGCAACCATCGACGGCATTCCAGCACGAGAGGTGATGCGCAGCATTCTTCATTTTCTTCTTCTGGCTATCCTCGACATTCTCATTTTCAATTAAAAACATCAGATCTGTACTGCTACTAATAGGTAATAGAGCTTCAAAGTGTAAACAGCCATGCCAGTAGTTCCATTCTAGTAATTATCCGCCATCTGCTTCATCATCTTCGTATTCACCTTCCACTCAGACATCACAGTTAAACTAGTAAGGTAGGTGGTCATGAGTCAACCACCTCTGATACTTTTTCATCTTGGCATCCCTTTACGCATATGTGTCCTAATTTGTATTATTTTATTCCTGTTATACAATAGCGCTGAGTGCCTCTCGATGTGACAAAGCTCGCTCTCCTTCGGATTTGTTCATCGCGCGGGCAGCAATTCTGATATTACGTCCCATTGAAGGCGTAACCTTCAAGTTTCTCTCGCCCTCCGTCATTTATTGATGAGGAACAGGGAGATAGGTCATTGTCATTCACGAGTGACTGTCCTATTTTGGGCATAGATTTTCTTTCTGCGTACGACCTTTTGGTCAGGTCTCGACGTCGCAAATTTATCTACCGCACAACATCTCTCCCTATCTTTTGATCTCTCCGGTTCAGCCTCACTGCATGACTTTCCTGACCTCACACTTCCTCATTCGAAGGATAAGACTATGGAACACAATGTGGTTCACCTAAATGAGATGAGAGGAAAACTTGTTTTGCTCGTCATAGACGTCTCGCCCCAGATAGACATTATATTTATGTCCGAAGAGGGAAAGATAACAGTGCTTTCTTTGTCCATATGTCAGATAAGAACCATTTAATTAACTGGAGCTCGGCCAAATTTATTTATCGTTCCAATGACCATATAAAAAGGAACATCATTGAATGTGCTTTTATAAGCCAATGTGATAATTTTAACCTTTCCCCTGGTTTATATAAAATAGATGCTATAATTAAAAGATTAATACTCAAAGAAATTAGTTTTGTCTTGCGTTCCTAGTGTTTTTTTTGTATATACATTCTTTAGTTATGTGGCCCCTATTTTATTTTATTTTTTTTTATTATTCATTTATATTTTTTAATTGTCACTGTTCTGTTTTGTACTTTGTATCTTTCCCCCTTTTGCTCATCGTGTCTTATAATCTCCCTCGTTAGGCTATCTCCATTTCTTTGAATCTGTTACCCTTTCCTTCGATTTAGTTTGACCTTACTACCTGCTTCTTGTAATCCTTAATGTGTTTTTTTACCTTCCCCCTTCCCTCTTCCTCATTGGTGATTTCTTGTTTTTGAGGCGGTCTTTCATATTTTTCTTTCGTATGTATACCTCTAATATAATACTATTTCTTGTAGTTATCTTTGATAAGGAACTTAATAAAGTTCGAAAGTACTTGGAAATACCTTTTAATTTTTTTCCTGCGGGATATTGCATTTATATATATATATATATATATATATATATATATATATATATATATATATATATATATATATATATATATATATATATATATATATATATATATATATATATATATATATATATATATATATATATATATATATATATATATATATATATATATATTTATAGCTGCAGAGCTGCTACAATTATAAAAGGAGATTATAACACAAATACTGCCGTATTATGTTATCATTTTTATTTTGTCATATTATTGGATCATTACTAGTAGTATATATTAGTAAAGGTTAATATTGTTAGCGGTAACTTATCTCTTGAATCGCGACCATTTCTTCTGTTGTTCAGTACGTAAAGTATTGTAGTGAATAAAACTTAAAACTCACTTGTGCATTTCAGTTCAGTAGCAATTTCCGTCCATAAAGCAGTAATGGCATCCCGATCTCGGTGCATAGGATGGCAAGGATCATATATAGCACGGGATCATTGGGCTCAATCCTTGGCGGACTCACCGTGACTGATGAAAAAATAGGACCGTGTGAATCATTGAATTAGATTTGCCATTATTCTTCATGAATTGATTCGATTCGATTCGCTTAGTGTGAACGCAACCTAACCGTAGACATATTTTGAAGAGTCAACGGGTTTTTTTCAAGTCAGTTATGTGAGATCGAAACTTCTCTCTACTAAATACCTTCATGTTATCACGTTTTACTTTCAAAAGCAACTTCTTAAATAGCGGATCCATTAATTAAGTTTTATGAAAAGATTCTATAATTTGCTCACTTTCCTAAGTCGAGTAATGTAATGGGTATTAACTATTCAAGTCGCATGCACATATTTCTGCAATAATATGATTATTTTAAGAAACACGACACTGACAAGTTCATAACAGCTGAGTATACTCATAGCAGGATTTGTGAATTTTAACAGTAAATACTATTATTTAGCATTACTTAAGTAAATAATATTGTTTTCAAATTTATCATGAAGTTTTAGGCTATTTTCTATATAGAGAATAACTTTAAGTATGAGAAGTTGCATTTTCTTTTCATTATAGCCTATACTGTATCTACTAAATAACAAAATATTTACGAATATCATAACCAGCTGGTAATTTACGGTCTGGTTACATGGTACTAACATGTACTGAAGAGTCGATTCACACGTTTGGTGGTTCATTTAGTTTGTTTGTTTAATTTCCGGCGGAAAGGAACAAAAAAGGAAGCCTATTTTAGTGACACACCGTGGCCTAGCCTTTTTTACCTTTAGTAATTGGATATATTAAAACTCAACGTGTTTAACTAACCTGTGGGAATCATGTTGTAAAATAGGTAGGCCTGTGGCACCTAAATTGCAGGATTTAATAGACCCAGGGATGAACTCTACAAATAGACGCTCAGTGAATCTGTGGAGAGCATTGCCCTGGCACTAAAGTTGCACCAGCAAAGTGCCTCTCAAGAATATGAATAATTGTAACAAACGTCCTCGCGTATATAGAAATATATTTATTTGTAAACCGGTCAAGGAAGTAAGAAGGAAGCCGAGAATTCAGATAGCAGTAAAATTTGGCGATAGTGTAATAAAAACGAACATTTTTCGTCTGGAAATTAAATTAAGCCGAGACAGCTGTCTGCGTCTCAGCGATAATAATAATAGGTATTTATAATGCGCTCTTCAGGGCTGTTAACCCTCACAGAGCGCAGGTTGGGTAGCGAATGTAAAGAAAGTTTACAGGGGAGAGAAGGCAATTCTGAAGAGTTTACTTCAGGAGACGTTTAAAAGTAGCATTCCAGAGTCTAGGGGCACAAACTGAGAAGGAACGGTCACCCATCGAACAGAGGACAAAACAAAGAGTGTTCAGGATGGGGGCGAGGTTAGACCGGAGTGCCCGGGGAGTTTGACGACGGGAGAAGGCAGACGAGAGATAAGGTGGAGCCTCGAAGTTTAGGGCCTTGTAGGTGATGAGAAGAATTTTGTAGTAGGTACGGAAGCGAATAGGTAACCAGTGTAGCTCCTGTAACAGGGGCATCGGAGGAGAGAACCGGGGGCGGCGAAGGAGGAGCCGGGCAGCATAGTTTTGAACTAGTTGTAGGGGGCGAAGTGACGAAGAAGGAAGATTCACTAGAAAAGAATTGCAGTAGTGTAAGCGTGAGGTGACGAAGGCATGAATAGCAGTCTCAAATGTTCGCCGATCAAAATGGGATTGACCACGTGAAAAGTTGCGGAGGAAACTGAGGGAAAACTTACAGATACGATGGATGTGCGGTTTAAACGAGAGTTGCTCGTCGAAAATAACACCAAGATCACTGACGGTAACAGAGAAGGCGATATTGGTTTCCCCAAGGTTAAGGGAGGGAAAGAGAGCTTTAGATTTCTCTACCATCAAAGTGGTATCAACAAGGAGAACTTCAGTTTTATCGTGGTTAAGTTTGAGAAAGTTGGCAGAAAGCCATTCGTTTATGGAGGTGTAGGCTGAAAGAAGCTTGGTAATTGATTGAGAGAAGGACACAGCATAGAGGTGGAAGGACAGGCACAAATCGTGAAGAAGGGAGCCAAGAGGAAGTAAGTAGATGCGAAAGAGGAGGGGACCAAGGACTGAGCCCCGAGGCACCCCAAAATGAATGGACGCGGGCTCGGAGGAAAGGTTATCGAGCGCAATCGAATGAGTGCGGGAGGAGAGGTATGAGTGGAGCCAAACAAGTGTAGTGCCTGAGAGACCAAGGAAAGTTTGAAGATGATCAAGGAGGACAGTGTGGTCGATGGTGTCGAAAGCAGAGGAGAGGTCTAGGAGGACTAGAATGGACGTACAACCCCTATCGGCAGCTCTACGTAAACCGTCTGAAACATTAAGAAGAGCGGTTTCAACAGAGTGCTTCACTTTGAACCTCGACTGGTACGTTTCATCGATATTGCAGTTATAAATATGGTCATTAAGGCGATAGAAAACCACTCTCTTGAGGATCTTAGAGAGGAATGGAAGCTGTGAGATAGGGCGATAGCTAGATTGTTCAGAGAGGTTAAGGTGTGTTTTTTTAAGGATAGGACGAATTGAGGCTTGTTTTAAGGAAGAGGGAACCACCCCTGTGGCAAGAGAAGTGTTGACGAGATAAAGAATCAGTGGGAGGACAGCAGGGAGAATTTGGTGGAGGAGTTTGGGTGGAAAGACGTCCTTAGGGGATTCAGATTTGTTAGAGCGTGATATCAGGGTAGTTACTTCCTCAGAGGACGCTTGAGTGAGGACGTTAAGCGGCAATAGAGTATGGTCGGGGAGAACATCATGGGCTTTTTCAGAGGACTGTAAATTTATAGGTGCCATTAATCGATGACCTTGGAGACCATGGGATAAGGAATATCTCGCCTAGTGGGTGGAGCTAAAAACACTGTTATCTCAGAGGCCACGCTTCCTGTACTATTTATAGAAGAAAAATGGAGAATTCGAGAGAAGGAGATTCATTCCCACTTGGGTAGACAGTTAAGGCGAATAGACAATCGATAGTAAAGACCGAATTGCGGTTCGTTTAACGTAGCGAAGCCCCAGTTGTACCCCCTAAGTCTTTTTCTCGTAACATTCGCTTTCCTGACCGATCGTGAAATATTCCTTGACTGTAATCGTGTAAACGCGAGCCTCCTTTTGCTTTACTGGTTTTGTTTGTTGGAATTAAACATTTGGTTTTTTTTACGTGATTTGTCTCAGCTTTTTATCGATCACAAGCCTTCGGTAAGCCCAGCCAAGCTGGAATATTATTTGAGTATCTTTTGGAGTCAGATACGAGATTAACGCTACCTATTACTCCATTCCTGGGACTTTAGAGACCTCTCCAAAATATCCGCGTCAGTTTAACCTTCAAACTTGTGACGTCCTTCCTCTCCCATAAGCTGGGTTTTCTCATTCCCCCAATAACTGGTGACGGTTAACTTTACCTCCTTGCCATAAAGTTGGTGAACCTCCTGCCATAAAGTGGTGACTTGAGCCCACCCTATAAAGTGGTAACCCCTACGTCGCGAACGGTGAAGGTATCGAAAATATACACTTGCAATCAACCATCAGATAGGACAAGGTGAACGGGAATTCGTGAACGCCATTAACACCAAGCCGCCCATCTTCAATGAATCAGCAGTCTCAGGTTGGTTTGACACTGTGGAGGCGCAGTTCACATTTCTGGGCTAAAAAGTTGGAGACCAAGTTCTTTCTCGTATTAGCCTCACTTCCGCCTGAGAGTGTTGACCGTCTTCCGGCAGCCATTTTGGCTGAGCAAAACTACCAGAGTTTAAAAACGGAAGTGATCGGCCTTTTCAAGAAGACCAAACCTGAGCTATTGGAGAAGCTGATAGCATCCTCCGTACTCACAGGCCGACCCTCAATCAATCTCGAAGAACTGCGAATAAATACCCTTCAGGTAGGAGTAAGCAAGGACCTCGTGCCTCATAAATTTATACATTCCTTACCGCCTAACATTGCGCCTATAAGTGCTACACAAAAAGAACTAACGCTGGCTCAATTAGGAAAACTGGCGGATGAACTTACTGCGGTCGATAAAGAGCGGTGCCGTATCCGCGTTCAGTGCGTTTTCTAACAAGGCGAGTGATAAGTGCGTAAATAATTCGGCGGCTTTTGCACGATCGGTGCCTAATGATAGTTACAGTGCGCGTAATTTACCTGAGGGATTGCGACCATTCCGGAGAAAAGGGAAACCTGTGGTTTGCCCCTCGCATCTGTACTTTGGTGAGGAGGCCAAGTTTTGTAATCCCTGGTGCAGCTGGCCAAAAAGAAGAGAACGCCTGCAAATGCAACCTTCCTCCAGGGCATCTTCGCCAGTCCCATAGGAAAACTAGTCAGGCGTGCCTTAGCAGGCGTGGCCGCTGGTATGCCATTAACTTTCACCGTCACCGCGAGAATATATAATAAAGAGTGCCCACTGCCCAAGGCAGATTGCTCATAGTTCGCGGCAGGTGCTGCCTTGCACCAAATGGTTGACGGATACCCATGACTAGTTGCTTTCTTCTTGAGAAAGCTAATCCGGACGCAGTAAGCATACTCCACCTACGACAGAGAGCTCATAGCGGCGTATCTTGCTGTCATCCATTTCAAGCACATGATTGAAAGGCGCCACGTAACTTTGTGCACGGACCACAAGACATTAATGTCTGCTTTTTCGTTGCCATTGGGCGCCAAAATTGATAGGCAACAACGTCGTTGATTGCCTTTCAAGGGACGTCAACTCAGTCCAAATTGGCAGTTTTGACCTGCAAGCCTTGACAGCAGCGCAGAGAAATAAGGAAGAAACCAAGGGGCTATACTTGCAGTTAAAATCTTTCCCTTTACAGGGGAAGTTCAGCTATGGTGTGAAATTACATCAAGATACCCACGACCATTCTTGCCTATGGCGTGTAGAAGGGTGATTTACAATCAACTACACAGTTTGTATAATCGGGAAATCAAGGCTTCACTTCGTCTGATCAAAGCATGATACTTCTGGCCCAATATGGACAGGGATATTTGCTCCTGGACAATGGAGTGCCTCGCGTGTCTATCCTCGAAGATTAACCGTCACACGAAATCCCCGATCCTGCCCATTAACATTCCATCTTCAAGGTTCGAAACTGTGCATATTGTTATAGTCGGACCGCTCCCACCATGCACACTACCGGGTCAATCATTCCCCTCGCACCATTGATATTTACTTTCATGTATCGACCAAGCCTCAGGATGGATAGAAGCAATACCGATCCCGGATATAAATGCCACAACAGTTGCTTTGACCTTCCTAGACGGGTAGATGTCCAGATTTGGTGTCTCGCTCTACGTTGTAACCGAGAGAGGCGCCTAGTTCGAATCCGAGCTATTCAAAGAGTTGTCAGCCCTCGTTATTTTTCATCGGCTCCGCACTACATCATACAGGCCGTCTACGAACGGGATGGTGGAAAGGGCCAACAGGACCCTGACGGGCTCCATAATGGCCCGTCGACAAGGCTGGATGTTGGAAATGCCAATAATCCTCCTGGGCATCATTCGTGCCTTAACCACCGAGTCGGGATTCTGTCCTTTCACTGGAGTAACGGGCACCACACTATGTGCCCAAAACCTTTAGTCTCGTCATCATCATTGAAATCAGATGCTTAGTTTATCAGAGAGTTGGCATTGGCAATGGAGCAGATCGACTTCGCGAGAGTATCTTTAGGACACCTGCACTCGGTGCCTAAGCCTTTCGTGCCCGGAGACCTGCAAAATGCAACACATATTTGGGTCCGGATAGACCGCGTTCACAAGTTACTCGAAGTGCCATATGTTGGCCCCTTTCCGGTAATCGAGCGTATCAGCAAGGTATTCAAGCTGGAATAGCCTGATGGAAGAAGGGACCCTGTCTCAATAGACCGATTATCTCTAGCGAAATTGCCCACCTTACGCGATGATGACGTGCCGGGTAATCAGCGTCTCGCAAGGAAACAGGATGAGCACATGAGGACTAGATGCAGGCATCTACGTGGATAAACTCTATCAAGAGAAGATGCGACCTCTGGCAACGCGCAAGACGTCACAGCGAGAACCGGGGAAGAAAACGAGCAACCGGGAATGGTAACCGCTCCAGGAGAATGATCTTGTTTGCCAGGGAAATTTGCATTATTATTATTGAACATTGCGTAATTATAAATAGATCGCCACTCTGGTATGTCATAAAAGGCATAAATACATATACAAGCCTTGCTGACCCATGTTATTTGTTTTATGTACCTTAGAATTTGTATTCTAAAAGAGGAATAAATATACATACATACCTCGCTGAACCATTTTTGCCCTGTAACTTTGAACAATGTAATAATTATTGTCACTACTTAGCGATATTTAATGTATTTCATTGTGGGAGGTACGTTTTACATGCCCTCTCTGAGCACAGTTGTATCCATGTATAGGTGATGTAAATTTCATTGCCCTGTGCGTATGGTCAAAATGTACCTGCTTGTCTACTTAGGATGTACAATTCTTTTGTAACTCCGTTATTGGCGGGGAGTTCTGTGGAGAGCATGGCCCTAGAACTAAAATTGCACCAGCAAAGTGCCTCGCAGCAATAGGAAGCATTGTAACAAATGTTTTCGTGCATATACATATATATTTATTTGTAAACCGGTCAAGGAAGTAAGCGGGAAGTCGAGAATTCAGATATTTGTAAAATTTGTCGACAGTGTAATAAAAACAAACATTTCTCGTCTAGAAATAGAATTAAGTCGAGACAGCTGTCAGCGCCTCGTGAATGATAAAATTATATCGAAAAAGTGTAATTTGTAGGCGCCATTAATCGTCGGCGACTATAGAATAAGGAATATCCCGATCAGTTGGCTGAGCTAAAAACGTTGTGGTCTCAGAGGCCACGCGCCCTGTACTATTTATAGAAGAAAAATGGAGAATTCGAGAGAAGGGGGTATATTCACACTTTGGTAGAAAATTAAGTCAGATAGACGTTCGATAGTTGATAACTAATTGCAGTTCGTTTAGCATAGCAAAGCCCTCGTTGTACCCGCCTAAGTCTTGTACTCGTAACACTCGCTGTCCTGACTGGTAGTGAAATATTCCCTGACCGTAATCGTGTAAACGCGAGCCTCCATTTTGCTTTGCTTGTTTTGTTTGTTGGAATTAAACAGTTACTTTTTTTACGTGATTCCTCTCAGTCCTTTTGCGATCACAAGCCTCCGGTAAGCCCAGCCAAGCTGGGATATTATTTAAGTATCTTTAGAGTCAGATTCTAAATTAACTCGTGTGACTTGAAGGACCTCTCCAAAATATCCGCGTCATCTTAACATTCAAACTGATGACGTCCCTCCTCTCCCATAAACTATAAACTGGGTTTCCTCATTCTCCCAATAATTGGTGACGGTTAACTTTACCTCCTTGCCCTAAAGTTGGTGTTCCCCCTGCCATAAAGTGGTGACTTGAGTCCCCCTATAAATCTTTCTAATCCTGAAAATGCCTATTTGTGTAAATTAAGGAAATAATATGCCACATGTAATAAATAAAGAACCAAAGAGAATTAGAAAAAGAAACAAGATATATATATATATATATATATATATATATATATATATATATATATATATATATATATCAAATTGTACATCTATCAAATAAATATAAAAACAAGTGGTTCGTCTGATTTAGGTGGGAACATACAAACATACGCTTGATGAGAATAGTTATCAGTAAAAGGTCACAACGGGAGACAACAACAAGCTGAACAAAACAGGCTTTGGTCAGTAAAATTTCACAAAGAACTGTAGGAGGCAAGCGATTCCATATAATTAAGACAAATCTGAGACATGGTGAATATGTATGTACAACAGATACAGATAGCTGTCGGAACTCCGCCCAAGGGGTGGCAGTAACGAACAAATTAGATCACTGGGTCCTTCCCACGGACAAGCTAAGGTCACGCCCCTTGGAGCCGGCACACGCTTTAAAAAAATGAGAGCTCATCTGGCGACACAATATATATATATATATATATATATATATATATATATATATATATATATATATATATATATATATATATATATATATCAGGGAAAAGAGAGCAAGTACTGGATATAACCTATATTGCCAACGTTTCGGGCTCTTGACCTTTCTTCTAGGTTAGAATATCAAAGATATATATTCGAACAATTGTTTAACAATTATAAGAACAATGATTATAATTAATGGCTTTGGGCTAAAAATGTACTAGGATGTAAAACAAAGAAAAAATAAAAATGCAATATAAAGGACAAAAATCTGTATATTAAGTTAAATAATAAATAAATTCAAACGAAATTAATAAGGTTCTAATTGGAAGAAAAGGAAAATTAAACTAAATATACTAAAATTTGTTACCCGATTCGGAGAAAGCTGTGAGCTGAATGAATGAAATTTAAAAATTCTACTACTAGGAAAGATGATTTAGTGTTAGTTGGTTCTCTGATCTATATAGTTGGTTGGTCGAAAAAAATGTTAGCTAGTTGGTTGTTTAAGTGGTAATTAATTAATCAGACAATATATAACGGTGTGGAAGTAGAGTCCTTATTTACCTGAGGCTGATTGTATTTAATTAAAGGGACTCAATTATGAGAAGGTCAGATTTAGATTTTGATGCAGATAATATTTAAAATTGATTATAATCTATAGGTATTTTACATGAATAAGAATGAGATCGGACAACCGAGTTTTCTTTTACGGAGAGATCCATTCCTCTTTTGTAACTGACCCCACGATGAGCATCAATGTGAACCTTGAGAAAACGTTCTGTACATCCAATGTACGTTCCCAAAGAACATTTAGAACAAGTATATTTATATGCTATTCTGGAACACAAAATGTCATAAATGGGGTCCTTTACAGTGAACAAAGAAGTATTTTTTAAGGGGTTTACAAAAATTGGCGTTAAATTAAAATGCAGATAGAATTTTTTCAAAATATTCGACAATTCCTTACTAAAATTATTAGTTTGTTATCCAATAAAGGGAAAGGAAATGTATAATTTTTTGCGGGGAACATTTTAATTATTTATAGGTTTATTGACATTATTTAAAAAGTTCCTAATGCAATTTATAAAATATGGGGTGAGTAGTTGCTAAATTTTAAAAGTTTTAAGTTTGATCATTTCCAAATGGAATAGGGTCCAGTTCGAACAGATATTGAAAGCAAGGTGAATTAAAGTTCTACAAGCATTTACTTAGAAATGATAGGTGTAGAAGCTGTAAAAGTTTAAACCAAGGTTACTACACGTTGGCTTTCGGAAAACTATAAACTCTTATCTGTTTCTGGTTCTAGCTGTCAAAGATTCTTTTTTCACCTTTAATAAAAAAGTATACAAGCAAGTTGATGGTATGGCCATGGGTTCTCCACTTGGACCAACCGTCGCTAACATTTTCATGTGCCATTTGGAAACCAAATTTTTAAATGATTGTCTTAGAGAATTCAAACCTAAATTCTATAAAAGATACATAGGTGACACTTTTACATTATTCCATACCTCTGCTCAATCGGAACTTTTTAAGAACTTCATAAACTCATATCACCCTAACATTTCATTTACAATAGAACCAGAAACAGAAAACAGTTTATCGTTTTTGGATGTAAAGATAGAAAAAATCAGGGTTACTTTGTATTTTCTGTTTTCCGAAAGCCAACGTTTAGTAACCTTGGTTTAAACTTTTACAGCTTCTGCACCCATCAATTCAAAGTTAATGCTTGGAGAACTTTAATTCACCTTGCTTTCAATATCTGTTCGAACTGGACCCTATTCCATTTGGAAATTATCAAACTTAAAACTTTTTAAAATTAAACAACTACTCAACCCATATTTTTTTAAATTGCATTAGGAACTTTCCGACCAACCAACTACATAGATCAGAGAACCAACTAATACTAAATCACATCTTTCTTGGTAGTATAAATTTTAAATTTCATTCATTCATCTCACAGCTTTCTCCGAATCAGGTAACAAATTTTAGTGTATTTATTGAGGTTTTCCTTTTCTCCTAATTGTAACCTTTTTAATTTCGTTTGAATTTATTTATTTGTTAACTTAATATACCGATTTTTGTCCTTTATATTGCATTTTGATATTTTTTTTTGTTTTACATCTTAGTACATTTTTAGCCTAAAGCCATTAGTTATCATTGTTCTCATAATTGTTAAGCAAGTGTTCTTATATAATTCTTTAATATACTAGCTTAGAAGATGGGGTCCAGAGCCTGAAACGTTGGCAATATATGTTATATTCAGTACTTGCTCTCCTTTTCCTCCGGAAGATCCGGCTTGCTAGAAGCAGAAACATACTCTCATTTAATTAATTACAACGTTTCAGGTACCTTACCCATCTTCTGGTCTATAAGATAGATTTAGAACAAGTTTAAAATTTCGAAAATTATAATGCACACAAGAATTAGCAATAATTTATTTAGTTAATTGAAAGGAACTTAATAAAGTTTGAAAGTACTTGGAAACACCTTTTCATTTTTTCCTGCGGGATATTTCATTCATTTGCCACCCTCACGTGATACTTTGTGAGTTTTTCATATATATATATATATATATATATATATATATATATATATATATATATATATATATATATATATATATATATATATATATATATATTGTATATTATATGGCATAATGAATAGACCCGTTTTGTTGAGTATAGATGTATGTGCTTACGAATAACAATGACCTGTATGAGTGTTATAATTCTGTTAGACACTTGGCTTTCCTGAGGTACTTGCACGTACTTAATATGTATCTATGTATGTATTTATAATGCGTTATTTTTCAGTTACTCCTTAACTGGCAGGGGACTCTCTGTGGAACTCATGTTGTAAAATAGGTAGGCCTGTGGCATCCCAATTGCAGGATTTAATAGGCCCAGTGAGTCACTCCACAAATGGACGCTCGGTGAATCTATCAAATCTTAAAAATGGTTATTTGTGTAAATTAAGGAAATAATATGCCACGAGTACTCCTTGAATCTCCAAAAATACCAGCTGGATAAGAGCCGCAAAATTTACCCTAATCTCTTATGAAAAAGACAAGTTACTAACTTTAACAACATAGCCTCATAGTGATAAATTTTGAATGAAGCGAGCCCAGTCTTAGAACAAGTTTGACAAAGGAAAACATGTGGTGTTTTTTATAGTCTTTTGATTTTCTACTTGAATTAATTAAGTATTCAAGAAGCGATCCTATTTAAATACAAAAAGTCAAATTGGTATTATAAAGCCATCTAAATTTAAATATCAAAAAAAACCCCGGCAACCTGATGTGTAAACCACCCGGCCTTGCTGGGAACAAAACCCAATCTGGCATCGATGCTTCAAAATGTTGCCAGTGGCCAAACATCAACAAAGAAAAACAGTATTGAACTTTCTCTCACATTTTTGAGAAATTGCTAAAAGTCTAAATTATTTGAGAAATCCTTAAAAAAGACATTGGTCGCTAAATCGATAAACTTAGACGCTAGAAGCCTTAAAAACTCTCTAAAGATCCCAATTAGGAACTACTGCTCCTCAAATTATATGGTACGTCATAGTATTAATGGGGATAAAAGAAGAGGTAAAGTGTGAGTAAGCGATAGAAAAGGTTGAAAAGATTGTGTAAGTGAGGGATGAATGGTGGTGATGATATGAATGAGGAAAGATTTTGATTGTGACAAATGATTTTTAATGAGGGCGATGGTGATATACTCGTATGCCGGGTTTCCTGGCTAACGCTTTCGCTTTACATTGTGATTTGCTTTTTGGTTATATTATTTTATTTACAGCATATGAGCCTTTGAATGTTTTGATTGCATCTGGTTGTTGTGGTTGCACTTGTTTATTGGGATTGCATCTGATTCTCGTGATCACATATGAATGTTGTGATTGCGTCTGATTGTTGTGATCGCATCTGATTGTTGTGATTACCTCTTGAGTTTATGATTGCCTCTGATGGTTGTGATTATGCCTGTTTATTTTGATTGCCTCTGATGGTTGTGATTACGCCTGTTTATTTTATTGCATCTGATTGTTGTGATTACATCTGAATGTTTTGATCGCAGCCAGCTACCGTAATCTCGAGGGGCGTCGAGGCAGAGATATGGCCGCAGAGAGCTACTGCCATGCACATAACCAATCACAACGCCGCTGTCTCTTCCATCTACCCTAGCTTCGCAGATGCGCATTCCTCTTCCACCTCGGAACCTGTCGAAGGGCGTTTACCGTCCACACTCCCCATTGGCGGAAAGATTTTTCTCCTAAAAATACAAAGCGAAAATTAACGAGGGCAACAAACACAGAAAGCGGGTAAGGAGAGATTGGCAAATAAAGTGGGAAAGGGAGAGGAAGTGAAAATGCGTGGAAGAACTCTAGATTTTTGCTGCAGGCATTGGGGGTAGGGAGGTAACGCATTTGCCCCCATTCGGGCTTGTAAGGCACGCATTCTTATAGATGTCAGATGCATCATGGTTTCTCATGCTACGCCAGGCACTCCCTAACGGGAGATAATAATAAAAAAGAGATATGGGGGAAAGTTGAATGGAGACCTTCTCCCTCCCACTAGGGATGAGTAGAGGAAAGGTGATTGGCGACTAGCCTACAAAATTGGCCAAGAAAATAGGTGAGGAATTCTTACGAAAAGTTGGCGAAAAGAGGGTAAGATGGGTGATGTGGAGAAAGAAAAAAGCCCAGTTAGTTTCAATCTAGTTTGAAACTACGGGAACCAGAGGCACGTGGAGTGCTCATCCAGGTGGCAGGTGTAAGTCTACACAGAGCAACCCCCTATGGGTTCCACTGGGAACGGATGGGTTTTACTTGACCCACGTAGGGCCGTCTGGTGGTTGATTTGTGTGAAAACAGTTTTATTGCATAGCGCCCCCCCCCCTCCCCTAAACGAGGAGAGGCCTATGGTGTCCACTGGTTTGCCAGCGATTGTCCTTCTGATCTTTATGCGACTTTCTCTATCCTGTCTGCGGACTTCGTCCATGATTGAAAAGGGACCAGTGGCGCAATTAATTACAAGAAATAATCGCTCGTGAATAATGTTGTTTGGGTCTTATTTTAGTGTCGACGCATCACACGGTGGCTTGAAATCAGCGGCCTAACTCTTACAACTTAATAAAAGACAACACAAATTAATAAGGCCTGCGCCTTGTTTGCCATTATGCCCCCCCCCCCTCCTCTCTCTCTCTCATCATAGGAAAGGTAATAAAAGAACTTTTGAACAATTTAATTGGGTTCCTTTTCTGTCAATACACGGGTGGGGTTGCCTCCTTGAATTTTGTTTGTATTTTTTGCGGATCCTTAACTTAATATACAAGCTTTTCAGCACTGATATTCCCAGCGGTCTCTTTTAGGGAAACTTCAATTTTTCCTATATCTAAATGACTTTAACATCAATCCTCAAGGAAAGGTATCAAGGTAAGCAGATGATAGTAATTTAGATACTACTGAGGGTAATATAGAAATATTACAACTGCTGAGTGGCTTGGGTAGATTGGTGGCTCTGCCATCCAAGTAATAAATAAAGTTCAATGTTAAAAACATGTAAATCAATGCATATTGATTAGTAGGAAAAGTGAGTTTTCGTTATGAAAAGGAAGGGCTTTGGTTAACCTTCACAGTACTCGTAGAAGGAAGGGATTAATGGTTTTGCTTGACTTGTACAGTAGAAGGAAGGAATTTATGACTTTGGTTGACTTTTAGCGTACAAGGAATGGATTAATGGTTTTGGTTAACTTGTAGAGTAGATGGAAGGAATTAATGGTTTTGGTTTACATGCACAGTAGAAGGAAGGGATTTATGGCTTTGGTTAGATTGTACAGTAGAAGGAAATGATTGATAGGTTTGGTTGGCTTGTACAGAATAAGAAAAGGATTGATGGAATTGGTTGCCTTGTAGAGTAGAAGGAAGGGATTAATGGCTTTGGTTGACTTGTACAGTAAAAGGAGGGGATTAATGTTGTTTGTTGACTTGTGCATTAGAAGTAAAAGATTGATAGCTTTGGTTGGCTTGTATAGTAGAGGGAAGGGATTAATGGTTTTGGTTGACTTCTACAGTAGAAGGAAAGATTAATGGTTTTGGTTCACTTGCACAGTAGAAGGAAGGCATTTTTGTTTTTGGTTGACTTGTACAGTAGAAGGAAGGGATTAATGTTTTTGTTGACTTGTACAGTAAAAGGAAGGCATCAATGTTTTTCGTTGACTTGTACAGCAGAAGAAAGGGATGGATGTTTTTGTTGACTTGTAAAGTAGAAAGAAGGGATTGATGGGTTTGGTTGACTATAGAGCAGAAGGAAGGGATTGATGGGTTAGGCTGCCTTGTAGAGTAGAAAGAAGTGATTAATGTTTTTGGTTAACTTGTGCAGTAGAAGGAAGGGATTGATAGCTTTGGTTGACTCGTATTGTAGAAGGAAGGGATTAATTGTTTTGGTTGACTTGTGCAGTACAGGTAAGGGATTGATAGCTTTTGTTGACTTGTATAGTAGAGGGAAGTGATCAATGGTTTTAGTTGACTTGTACAGTAGAAGGAAGTGATTTATGATTTTTGTTTATTTATACAGTAGAAGTAAAGATTAATGGTTTTGGTTCACTTGCACAGTAGAAGGAAGGCATTATTGTTTTTGGTTGACTTGTACAGTAGAAACAAGGGATTAATGGTTTTGCTTGACTTGTACAGTAGAAGAAAGGAAGTTATGGCTTTGGTTGTCTTGTACAGTAGAAGCAAAGGATTAATGTTTTTGGTTGACTTGTACAGTAGAAGGAAGGAAGTTATGGCTTTGGTTGTCTTGTAAAGTAGAAGCAAAGGATTAATGTTTTTGGTTGACTTGTACAGTAGAAGGAAGGCATTATTGTTTTTGGTTGACTTCTACCTTAGAAGGAAAGGATTAATAGTTTTGGTTGACTTGTAGAGTAGAAGCCAGGGAGTTATGGCTTTGGTTGCCTTGTACAGTAGAAGGAAGGGATTAATGTTTTTGGTTGACTTTTACAGTAGAAGGAAAGGATTTATGGCTTCGATTGACTTGAAAAGTAGAAGGAAGTGATTTATTCCTAGTAACCAGTAATATTCCTAAAATATTGAAAAATTATTTAGAACCATGGTTATATTAAATAGATTGATTGGGATTGTATACACAAATGTCAGTTACAAAAGGCGTCCAGAGGATTCCTGGAATACTTAGGTACGATGAGAGATCGCTTTAAGACAGTTATGTTTCAGTTAACAACTGAATCCTAGGGTGGGTGGGATTTGATTCAAGAATTTAAAATAATTCTAAGATGAGTTGACATAAGTTTTGATACTTAAGAAAATAGATACATAGAAAGAAAATAATGACTTTCTTACTATTTCAAAAGAATATGAAGATGATTTAAAATTAGATTTTAACTACTAAGGGTATATTATTTATTTCACGACTTATAATCAATATAACTATACCAATTAATATTTGTTTATATTCCGTTTTCTTCCTTTTGATTCGGGGAATATATGATCGCGAGATTTTTCTTGAAATCTATTGGCACTCCTGTTCCTAAATGGTTCCAGCACCAACACTCGGCTCGGCAATTGACAGTGCTGTCTTGGACGTGTCATTGGTCTGTTGTGTTGCTCGGGTTCCATCTTCTCCCTATTTTTTATAATTTTTTATTACGAGGGTCAGAGTTCTAAATCAGATTTTGAGAACATGTTCAATAAAATGTAATACTCATTCCCATTATTTATATATATATATATATATATTCATTTTTTATACTTTATTATAATAGTGGAGGATATGCCCTCGTTGAGCGCCACCAGCTGAGATTGCTAAAATGTAAAAAAAACCCTTTTTTTTATATTGAAGTGTGGTTTTGTGTTTATATCTAAATGTTTCTTTGTCCTCCCCCAAATTGAGGAATACTTGTGTAGAAACTTCGAAAAAAAATAATTTTGGTAGGGGGGAGGGGGGATTTATTATATTCATGACCTTTAATGAGGAAAAATGGTGCAGTCCATCATAGCGGGTCTTTGAGCTAAGTTCGGTTTACAACTTTATCTTTCAGAAGATTTTGTTAATTTATATGTCAAATTCTAAAAGCTCCACTCTTCTTCCTCTGAAGGCTAATCGATAGCGTGGTAGTCTGCGAGTAATCCGGACACCACACATTAGTAATTCACGTTTGTTAAACATCAAAATAGAGCATTAGGATCCCACTTCATCGTCTGGAAACCCTAGACTGAAGTGCGTTTGTGCATTTGTCACTGGAAAACAAACATCTTTCCATAAAATTTCATCGGATTATTGTGCATCCAACTCTAAAACGAGAGTGCAAAGCACCACCCGGATGTAACGCCCTTTCTTACACTTGTTTGCTTCTTTGAAAGAGGGTAAATATAACTAATTCCCCACCCCCATTCGTTACCACGTGGCAATTTCTGTTTGATTTAATGCCAAATACAGCAGCTGCTCATCCAGAATCACCCTCTTGGACCACTCGATGATAATTTTGAGCCGATTTGTTGTATTCCATGAAGAGTTATGGTGGGGTGGAGTTCGATCAGGTGGGGAGCAAGGTGGTAAGATTAAGGATGGCGTGCATTGCTTTTGTTTGAATGAAGAGTGTCATGATGCGATGGTTGTTGGTGCGAACTCGAGTATTATGCGGGTAAAGCTGAGATTTACAGGAGAGAAATTTGACGTGGCTGTATCGCATAGAGCCTGTAATGATAGAAGTCAAGCTGAGAAGAGAAGTTTTTGGAATGACTTGAGGGATGCATGGCATTGCAAATGGGTATCAGTTGATGGTTGTGGGAGATATGAGTGGGCAAATAAGTTACAGAATGAGAGACGGAAAAACTGGAGAATTTGGTACCTCTGGAGAGAATAAAAATGAAGACAGGGTGGTAGGATTCTGTGCTGAAAGAAACTGGTGTGTGACGAAAATGTTCTTTTAGCAAAATGATGTACATAAATCAACATGAGTGGGAAAATGAGAAGGGAGTAAAATTTAGAGTATCATTGACCTGTGCCTGGTAAAAAATAATATGCTGCTGGATGTATTTGATGTGAAAACTGTAAGAGGTGTATGTGTATGGGAGTATTTGATCGCATGATTATGTTGTATGAGGTTAAATTGGTTGGTGATGGATGAAAAGACGAGAAAAAGGTAGAGACAAGTGAGAATCAGAAGTGAAAGATCAGTGAATCAGAAAGAAAGAAAATAGTATGTGAGAACGTTTGGCAGTGGAAAAGAGGAAATAAGTGTGAACATGAGGATAGGGAATATTTGAAAGCAGTTAATGGAACTGATAGTGGGTAATGGAAGGGCTGTATGGGGTATGCTAGAACTGAAAAAGGAAGCAAAACGCTGAATAGTGGAATAGCATCGTGAACTATGAAGTAGAGAGCAAAAAGGTGACTTACTTGCAAATGTTTAATAAGGCAGATGCAGATAAAAGGATGCATGGGCGAAGAGAAAAAATGAGACGAGAGATTAACCAGAAATCAGTAAACGAAGCATTTAAATGGAAGATGAATGAATATCGTGATGGCAACAAGAAGTTATTTTTGAAGGAAAGCTGAGAAACCGAGAGAAGAATGGCTGGTTGCACACTAAGGATAAGAAGAATGGTAGGGTACATGTGAAGAATGAGGATATCAAAAGTAGATTGCGAGAGTACTATGACGAGTTTTATATGTAATGTAGGTATGAAAGATGACGTGGATGCATATAGGTTTGGCTTCGTTGTGGTAAATCGGTTTTTGTTTTGGGGGTATGAAAGTGATAAATATGGAAGAGATTGTTAGGGCTGTGAGAGTTTTTAGAAATGGAAAAACAGCTGAAGTAGATGCTAAGATCCAAATTAGTGGCAGTGATTATGTTATAGAATGGGTCTGATGGCTGTGCTGTTAGGCATTTGAAAGTGGAAGAGTATCTGAGGACTAGGAGAATGCTGAGATAGTAGCATTATTTAAGGGTAAAAGGGAGAAATGGAAATGCAAGAACTATATGGGATAAGTATATTAACTGTTGTGAGTAAAATATATGGAAAAAATCTCTTAACGCGTATAAGGAAAATACCTGAAGGAGTGATTTGGCATGCATAGGGTGAGTTTAGAACGAGTATGGTGTGTGTGGATCAAGTATTTACATTATGACAGCAAAGTAAATAAAATACGGATAAAAGATGATAAGTATATGCTTGATTCATCAATGTGGAAAAAGTTTTGATCGAGCAAATAAGGAGGAAATATGGCAGGGTCTAAGAATGTATGGAGTAAATGGTAAACTATTGGATAGTCTGAAGAGTATTTCTGGTGGCAGTCGGGCATGAGCTAGAGTGAAATCTGGCAGATTTGAGGGGTTTGGCAGAAATGGGGCAAGGGGGTAAGACATTAACTTGCAGTCTGACACCTTATTAAAGGCCTTTTGAAAGTCTAGGTATAAGATGTCCACACACCGACTACGATCGTATTCACCCCAAATGCCGTGAAAGAATTCTAGTAGATTTGTGAGACACGATCGGTTCCTCCGAAATCCGTGTTGGGAATCCAGGATCAAGTTGTTTGTTTCTAGGTGCTTTACTATTTTATCTGCTATCATGCTCTTTAACATTTTGCCCACACTGGAGGTCAAACTTATAGGTCGGTAGCTACCCGGGTTTTTGCGCTCTCCATTCTTAAATATGGGGGTCACATCCACCGTCCTCCAGTCTTCTGGTACTTCCCCAGTTTCCAACGATTATTTAAAGATCGTAGTAAGTTGTGGAGCAACCTAAACGCTCACTTCACGAAGTACTCTAGGGAGAAAGCCATATGGACTTAGAGACTTATACGGGTTAAGTTTCTTTATTCTAGCCTCCACTTCCTCGTCGTCTAATATTATCTCGCTTAGGTTTTCCCCTTCATTGAGATACACCGCCGGCCTTGGGGTAAGACCATATTCTTCCATTGTAAACAGAGAGGTGAGGTAGTCGTTTAACACGTTAGCGATAGCCAGATTCGACTCTTGCAACATGCCCACGTCATCTCTTAGAGGGCCTATGCGCGCTGGCGAACTGGTTTGTACCTATGTACGTGCAGGAAGAATTTCTTTGGGTTCTCTTTGAGGAGGAACGCTACCCGAAGTTCCTCATTGCGTTTAGCTTGGCGTACGAGTGTTTTAACAGTTTTAATATTTTGTCTATACTGCATAAAACTCTCGTTGCTACCACTACTTCTCCATTTAGAGTAGCTCTTTTTCTCTTGTGAATTGCCGAGGCAATGCTGCGATTGAACCATTTAGGTTGAACAGATTTTTCATTCACCTCTTGTTGGGGAACGAACCTGGACAGCTGGTTCATGAAGCAGTCTTTGAATCTCAGCCAGTTGGCTTAGGCCCTTTAACCACTTACAGTCGGCTTATTAAAGTTAAAGCGGTGGTAATCGGGTTTGTAGGCAGCATCGCGAGAGGAACTGCCGCACGAAGCGCGTAAGGTAAATAAGATTGTTGGGTAATCGCTACCACCCAGACATTCACCCACGCTCAGTTCAGGGACCATGTCATCTTCAGTGGTGAACACGAAGTCCAACAAGTTCTCACCTCTCGTCGGCTCTTCGACCCATTCTATCAAAAGGTTATCAGCGAAGTCGATGAGTCGTCTTCCCTCCCCGTCGCACGATCTATCACCCCAGTAAACTCCACAACAGTTAAAATCGCCCATAATTAGGCTTGGGCGATTTTCCCCCAACTCGGCAAGTTTAGCGTACAAGTTCGAGTCCGCTTCCTCGGGCTGCCTTTGCGGCCTGTACCACCACGAGTTGGTATGGGGAGCTGCCAAGATTTACGTCTACCGCTACGATCTCGTAGACACTTCTAACTTTGCAATCAACCGCTGAAAAGCAGTTACGGACGTATAACAATACTCCGCCACCTTCTCAATTGCGTCTATCGCGGTGGAATATCGTGTAACCGGGAATCATATACTCACCCTCAAAATCTCCAGTGCCAGTGTGAAGCCAGGTTTCTACGATGGCAACTACGTCTATTGGGGTGTCACCGGACAATATGACTACAAGTTCGTGCCACTTGTTTCGTATTGACCTGACGTTAAGGAATAGGCATTTAAGAGAACACGGGCTATTCCTCAAGTCCCCTACCCTTAGAAAGAGAGAGGAGGGGGGGGGGAGGTATTCGGAATTGTTCATCGAGGCTTTTGACAGGGTATGGGTGAAGGGGGAGCTAATGAATAAGTGATTAGATGTTATTTGGGGTTAAGGATTGTATGGGTTGTGATCAGGCGCTGATCCAGGTGAGTGCTAATTAACTGGAACTCGGAAAAATTTATTTATCGTTCCAATGACCCTATAAAAAGGAATATCATTGAATGTGCTTTTATAAGCCAATGTGATAATTTTAACCTTTTCCCTGGCTTATATAAAATAGATGCCATAATTAAAAGATTAATACTTAAAGAAATTAGTTCTGACTTTTGTTCTTAGTTTTTTATATACAATATTTAGTTATGTGGCCCCAATATTTTTTTTTATTTTTTTTTTAATTTTCACTGCTCTGTTATGTATATTGTATTTTCCCCACTTTTCGCTCCTCGTGTCTTATAATCTCCCTCGTTAGGCTATCTCCATTTCTTTGAATCTGTTACCCTTTCCGTCGGCTTAGTTTGACCTTACTACCTGCCTCTTGTAATTTTTAGTCTGTTTCTTTACCTTTACCCTTTCGTCTTCCTCATTGGTGATTTCTTGTTTTTGAGGCGGTCTTTCATACTTTTCTTTCGTATATATACCTCTAATATAATATTATTTTTTGTAGTTATCCTTGATAAGAAACTTAATAAAGTTCGAAAATACTTGCAAACACTATTTCATATTTTTTCCTGCGGGACATTACTATATATATATATATATATATATATATATATATATATATATATATATATATATATATATATATATATATATATATATATATATATATATATATATATATATATATATACAGTTGCGATCGAATGAACTTATATGATACATGTCTAAAATACAGGAAAATCCAAAAAATAATTAATAAATTCAGTATTATACCTTAGCTGACGTCTTAAAATTACAATAGATTACAATTCCGAATTTTGTGAATGTGTGGAAACAAATTCGGATCTGAGAGAGCTAGTGCTCACTCCCCTGTGTTACACAGTTATTTATTATCAATGTTGTTTAAGATAACCATTATTAATGATCACTGCCCTTTTCTCAGATTACTCAAAGGGAGAAATTCAGGTTAGCTTCCCCTCTCCCCAATTTTTGTCCTGCACCCGCCACTGGTTGTGATATTACAGTTGGTGGTGTTGCCCTTGAACAAGTGAAAAGTTTTAAGTATCGTGGATAGTTCGTGAATGGTAGTTGCACAGAAGAATTAGATCACGACCATATGGTTTTAAAGGCTAGGACAGTGTATGAGGCGATATAAGCGGTAGTAATGGTAATACTTTGAATGTGGAATGTGTTAGGAAGCTGCATGAGGTTATGTTGGTGCCCACGTGGGTGTAGTAGCAAGTATACCACCTACCTACTTATGTTTATACACGTGAGTGGTGCTCTAGTAAGTAAAGATAAGAATAAACCTTGAGTGAGAACAGTGCAAATGGACATCTTGAGAGGGATGCTTGAGTAGCGAAAGGTAAATAATATTAGGAACGAAGAGGTAGGAGATGTTTATAGTAGAGTAGAGTGTGAACGAGCTTGTGACTTATAGTTCTGATAATGTAATGTCAGACAGAAAGAATGGATAGATAGAGACTCGAGAAGAGAATATAAGAAAGTGAGTGCGAAGGGTATGAAGACCGCGGAAATGTCGGGGTGGTGGTGGTTGTTTGAGTGAGAAAAGACTGAATGAGAAGGGAGTGATGATATTGAGTATGTTAAGTATCTATGAAGGGTCTTTGAGAAGGAGTGGGGTTGGGGCGTTCTGTGCTAGAGGGGCAATCACCCCATCGCTGTAAAAGGGGATTCAGCGGACCTAGTCCAATGGGGGTTTCTATAGGTCTAATAGGAAATAAAGGATGTGAGGGAGGATGGGTACTTTTAATGGTGTGGAGTCGCGGTCGTTGTGCGACTGGGTCTTTTTTAAGTTGAATTGTCAGGTTGAATTTTTTTTGCCCATATTCAAGTTCATAGGTCTTCAGACGCGAAAATTTTGTCGTTGGTAATTATTGATTATGAAATTCCGTCATTGTGGTAGGTCGGGTGGTTCGGGGGAAAAAATGGTCTACTATTTTGTAATCTATCGGGAGAAATTTGATAGATTAACCACTCCGCGGTTTTAGTGGCGTACAAGCGACTATGTCGGTCGGATGGTTACCATTTTACTTTTCAATGAATTTTTTAAAGTTTTGAAGGTAGTAAGGTCATATAGTCATAAGTCAGAAAAAGGTCATAAGTCAGTTAAAAGTAGTCAATTAAAAGTCATAAGTCAGTTAAAAAGTTTTCAAAATTATTGAAATACTTGAGAGCACGCGACTTAGGTCTGTTGACTTTGTTTTGCAGAACATCTACTTGCAATCTATTCTATGGGCCGATCTGAGTTGCCTGCTCGATTGATTCAGCGGGCAAAACACTAATTTCCAAGTGATTAGCACTTGAAAATAGTATTTTCCCATCCATCAAGCTATTATTTGCCGCGGTTAACCCTGTCGGTATGATGTCATAAGCCACAGGGAAAGAGAGAGCTTGGGTGCACTGATTCAACAAACACTCGTTTCCCACGAAGATGATTAACATCACATTTAATTAAGACGTGAATTTAACTACAATGTAGAAAGTTAGGGGTAGTAGGTTATTTAAAGATGTTTAGTTTTGCTGATTCTACAGATTAAAGATTAATATTCAGGCGAGAACGAAAGCACCATTGTATTCCAACCGTCGGAAAGATCAGCCATTTTGAACTAAAACTTAAGGCTATGCCACGGCAAGTTCGCTCGAATATGTTTCTTATTTGGTTACTTTCCGGCGGCAAAACAGCGCACAAAAACTTACAGAACTTACTATAAAAACCTAATCGAACCCGCAACCAACCAACCCCAAACTCTCACCTAATCCAAGCATTATTTGGGGGATCAATCACAAGATGGCTGCCAATCTAATTTTCTTTATAGAGCATCATAAGTATAAATTTCCAAGGCCTAATAGAACTAGTATTTTTTCGAAATACAAATATTTATAACAAATTGCCTTCGATTGCGTTTAATTTGTTAATTTGTACAATTACCAAATTCATTAAATAGCGTATTTAGTGGCTTTTTCCATCATTTCTTTGAATTCATTAATTTAACAAGTGTGTTTACAGCAGGTTGAAATGGAGACAAAATTGCGGCACCAGAATTGCTTTTTCTTCTCACGAATCGAATCGTGTTAATAGAAAGAAAAGTGGAGGAATGACTGTGGGAACCACAGAGATCAAGTAGTTAGAGAGGAAATGACGATGTAATAGAACGGTTTGAGGCCGCTTAATTTCAACCATTATCACATGTTGTTTAGAAACACGATGCTACCCACGTGCATCTTCGCCTTGAAGCCAGCGCGATTATCGAGCCACCTGAGTCAATATTTAACCAAGGAGGTATATTTCCTCCTCCGTTCGCCCCATGCGCCGATCCCGCCAGATTGAGTTAGGCTTATGGGCAGATAAAGTATTGTTCTCAGGTGCGGCTGTGCATTCCCTCGAAGCCCCCACTCCATTGTCCCCTACGCCAAGGGGATGTCTCGACTATTTATACGGGAACTTTACCACTAAGAGGAGATTCGAGATCCAGATTTTCTTCGCGAGACATCACTACGATCGAGTCTCACCTTGTGCACCAAGGGCCCCTCTACCTCGAGATCCACCATCATTGTCTAGAAGAGGACAATATCCCTTGAGTGCCAAGGTTCGAGCCTTCAAGACGCCAAGTCTACAAGGCTTCCCCTGTTGTTCAGAAAGAGAACAACGTTAGAACAGCCATTGTTCTTTGAGCCCGTTGACAAGAAACGGTTCTCACCCTTCTCCCCCTGTTGTTCAGAAAGAGAAAAACATTAGAAGAGCCATTGTTCTTTGAGCCTCGTTGACAAGAAACGGTTCTCCCCCTCCCCCCCTGTTGTTCAGAAAGAGAACAACGTTAGAACAGCCATTGTTCTTTGAGCCCGTAGACAAGAGACGGTTCTTACCCCCCCCCTCCTGTTGTTCAGAAGAGAATAACGTAGAACAGCCATTGTTCTTCAAGCCCGTTCGCCAAGAAACGGTTCTCATTCCCAAGACGCCACGTCAGGATCATTTAATTCCCCCCCCCAACCCTTTCGGCTGGAACTCGCCAGTGGACACAAGATTCCTTCACGTCGCCTTGCTCTGCACAACACGTGTAATTACGTAAGCTTAACGTTACCTTTGAGTATTTAACCCTTTTGTCAACCCTATCCTGTGCTTTAAATGGTTTAGCGAACCATCCCATCCCTTTAATTTTTATTTGTTTTACCTTTTTAAATCTCTTCCAAATCTTAATCCTCGGATTAGCTAGATTTCCCACGACCCTTTCCATTCTCTGTTTATGTCAATATTTTCCGTTTTGTGTGTTGTTGATAGTTTTTATTAATAAAACTCTATTTTATTAATGATAGCCATATTATTATCCTTGAGCTCAGTTCCACTTCTTAAGCATATTGAAGATAAATAATATCGGTCAACCCAGACACCACGCACTCTAAATATAAATGAATAGTTCCCTCAACGAATAGTTATAAATGGTATATCGTCGAGAGTCCATTCTACGATATATATATATATATATATATATATATATATATATATATATATATATATATATATATATATATATATATATATATATACCATTTAAATTTGGTATCAAGTGTGTAAGGTTCAACGCTATATCTTAGCAAACACTGGTCTCAGTCGAGTAAAGCATAGTGTTATACGTTATAAGAATAGAGCATAGTAGTTCCCTTTTGTTTTAACGATTGCTATCCCCTTTTTTGAAACTTAAGAAGCTGGAGTAGCTCAAGGAACTGCTATAATAATTTGTTTGTGTTTTTTTGTGTGATTTTAGTCAGTGGTGATTTAGATCGAGAAACCAATTACGAATAGGTCAGTGCCCATATTTAGGTAGGCTAACTCTCTAGAAGGCATAATTCTTATTGCAAGGAATTTTAGTTGGTTGACTATTGCGCCCCCAAGTGCAAAGATGACTCAGTTCGAAATCTTCAAAGCGCAAGGAGAATCCTTGGGACTTTCCGGAAAAGAATTAATTGAGTACGTTCAAGAGGAGCAAAGAACAGAAAGAGAAAGAGAAGAAAAAGAAAGAGAAAGAAAAGAAAAAGAAAGAGAAATCTAACGAGAAGAAAGAGAGGAACGGAAAAGACAAGCTGAGCTTCACCATCAGATTGAATTAGCTCGTGTTGAAGCCGAAATACAATCAGCCAGTTCCCGTTCAGAAGCCCCACCCAATCTCCCACTTAAGCTCCCCAATTTCAAGGATGGAGAGGATTTCGGAGCATTTTTAGCCCACTTCGAAAAGATCCTCGAGATCAATAACTTGGATCTGGAGGCTGAAAGTGTAGTCAGATTACTTCCCTTGTTAAATTGTATATTGCGCGAAATTTTCATATCTTTACCATCTGAATGTACAATTAACTACAGCACCTTAAAAGCTGAGTTATTGGCATCTCATAATATGACTCCCAATTTCTACCGCCAAGAATTTTGAGGAGGTCGTATTAAACCCGGACAGACGTTCCGTCAATTCATGTACATTCTTCAGAGGAATTTTAAATTTTGGTTAGAATCCTCAAAGGTTGATCCTAACTACGAGTCCTTAACAGACTTCGTGTTGCGGGATCAATTTTTGGCGTCTCTCCCGACGGAGATCCGCCCGTTCGTCAAGGATCGTCGGTGCCAGACCTTTAAAGAATGTACCGAAGAAGCGGATGTCTATGCCGCAAGCCATAGTTTATATCCCAAGGAGAATGGAACTTCTCACCAACCACCCAACCAGGAAAGAAGGAAGGATTCGCGCCCCTTCCCAGGAAAGCTGACGAAGTTTCCGGGCCCTGTAAAACCTAAAACTTCTTTCCCCAAAACCAACAACGGGACTCCAAACCTCCCGTTAAGATTTTTCCTCCATCACTCTTCCCGAAGCGACCAATCATATGCTTCACCTGTGGTGTAGAAAACCACATGAGCTGGAATTGCCCTCAAAATTCTAGGCTTAAAAGCGGACCAGCCCACCAAGTTCACCAGATTAATGCCACCCCGGCTTCCCCGGTGGTGCAGACCCAAACAGCAACTTCTCCCCCTCCGTCAGGCCACCAGGTAAAATTTATTTTTGACAAAAGTTCACCGGGAACTTTGAAATTTGAGGAGGGCAGCGTGAACGGCTGCCGAGTATCGAATCTCGTCAGGGACACAGGGTGTACGTGTTTCATCGTGTCCAACGAGCTCCTCCCCCCAGTGGACCCTAACCACGAAAAATTTGCGGTGGTACATGACTACCTTGGGCGGGCGAACCGATTCCCAGTCGTTAGATGTTACCTGCAGTGTCAATATTATGATGGCTGGGCTGAAGTCATTTCAGCACCCATAAAATTCTGTTCTGTACTTATAGGACAGAGCCCTCAAGTAAGCTCCGACCCTGTGTCCCAGGCCGTCCTTACTCGAGGTCAAGCTAAGAAGGAAGCCCAGGAGTCCGTCCCCCTTAGAACCCCGATACCGTCCGAATTCTCGGAGATCCTTAACCCGGACTTTAGGACGGCACAAAAGGAGTGTGAAGCACTCACACCCTTATGGGATAAGCCTCAAAACCAGGACACGGAGACTGTGCGTGGACCCAAAGTCATCAGGTACCTGGAGCAAGGTGGCTTACTTTATCGATCCGCCGAGGACAGTAATAACGCTGTTACTACTGTCCTATGCCTTCCACGATCCCATGTCCCTATAGTGCTCAAAGTGGCTCATGACAGCATTTTTTCCGGTCATTTTAGTCACACTAAAAGGGGCCAGCGCATTTTTATATATTTTTAATTGTCCGGGTGCTGCAGCTAACATCTTAAAGCATTGTCGATCGTGCGATGTGTGTCAGAAGACGTCCGCTAAGGGGCGGGTCAAACCTGCTCCCTTACAAAGGAAACCAGTCATTACTGAACCCTTCTCCAGAGTGGCCATCGACCTGGTTGGCCCTATCCACCCGCCTTCGAGCGAAGGACACAGCTACATTTTCACCTTAGTAGACTTTGCTACCCGTTTTCCCGCGGCTTTTCCCCTTCGCCGAATCGACAGTATTTCTTGCGCCGAGGCCCTCATTTCCATCTTTTCAAGGGTAGGCGTCCCCAAGGAAATACTCTCCGATAGAGGCCGACAATTCACCTCTGAGTTGATGGAGTACGTAGGAAAGCTGGTCATGGCAAAGCCCCTTTTTACCACCCCTTCCGGACACAGACAAACGGGATGTGCGAGAAATTAAAAGAAAATTTAAAATCCATTATTAAGAAGATCTGTGCCGAGCAGCCCCGCGAATGGCACCGATATCTCCCAGTCGCCCTATTCGCCTATCGGGAAATTTCCCACCGTACATTAGGTTTCACCCCGTTCGAGCTCCTTTATGGACGTAATGTACGCGGGCTACTCAGTATTTTAAAGGAGTTATTAATCAAGCCCCCACTTGATCAAGAACTCCAGTCATCTTACGCCTATGTCTTGGACCTACGCCAGAGGCTCGAGAAATGCGCAAACATCGCCTATGAAAATGCCGATGTCAATTTGGAGAATTACAAAACCTATTTTGATGTCAGGTTCGAAGATCGTAAATTTAAGCCCAGTGATGAAGTACTCCTGCTCCTTCCCACAGCCAGGAATAAATTACTGAGCCAATGGAAAAGTCCGTACTCGGTCCGCGAGGTACGAGGACCGGTAGATTATCTCATTGGTACCCCAGCAGGCGATAAGCTCTATCACGTCAACTTATTGAAAAAGTACCACCGACGCGCCCATGGAGCTACGTTCGTAGCACTGGACGAAACATCGGCGCTTGAAGAGTATTACCCCGCGGAGTCCCTTAATGTAATACAGACAGTGTGCATCCAACCTGATGCCGATTACCATCTTCCTTTCCTACCAGGCGAGCCTTTTGAACCCCCTGACCTGGATATTGACGCGCAGCTGACACCACATCAAAAGAGTCAGCTACAAGAACTATTATGTCAGTTCGACGACGTTATTTCAAAAAAGCCTGGATGCGCTACTAGTTTCGAGCATGATATTAAATTTACCACCTTAGAACTCGTCCGTTCAAAACCCTATCCCATGCCGATTCATTTACGTCAAGCCTTTAACGCCGAAGTTGATAATTTAATTAGTTTAGACATAATAGAACCTTCCACCTCTAGTTATTGTTCCCGAATCGTCATGGTCAAGAAACTTGATGGCTCTTATCGAATGTGCATCGACTTCCGGAAGTTAAATTCGGTAACTGTGTTCGACGCCGAGCCCATCCCGTTAGTAGACCAAAACCTCCACCTTTTTGAAAACGCCAAGTTCATCTCAGAACTCAATTTGTGCAAGGCGTATTATCGAATCCCCCGCCGGCCCGAGGTGAAAGCATATACCACCTTTGCAACGGAGAAAGGCCTTATGCAATTTAAGCGCCTTCCTTTTGACCTCGTCACTGTATGTAGCAACTATAACCATCTCATGAGAAGGTTGTAAGATGGACTTCCGAATGTATCCTTTTACTTCGATAATGTCTACGTCGCTACTCACGAATGGAGTCACCATTTAACCACCCTATTAGCTCTCTTCGAGCGACTGCACGAAAATGGCCTCACCATTGGCCCCAGGAAATGCCATTTCGCCCACGAAACCATAAAATACTTGGGTTTCAAAATAGGACAAAGCCAGTTAGGTCTCCAAGAGGCCAAGATTAAGGCAATCGCCGACATGCCACTCCCGATTACAAAGAAGCAATTAAGATCGTTTCTAGGATCAGCTTTTTACTATCAGCGATTTGGCCCGAATTTCGCTGCAATTTCGGCGCCCCTCAGCTCCCTTTTAAAAAAGAATTCCCCCGATCGTCTACGTTGGAATAATGTCGCTGTTTCCCATTTTAATCAGCTCAAGAGTAAGCTCATTTCTGCCCCCATTTTAAAGTTGCCCAACCCGGAAAAATCCTCCGGGATTAAGACCGACGCGAGCAACGAGGGCATTGGAGGTGTACTCCTTCAATATGAGGATGACGGAACGAGTCACCCAGTTGCATATGCTAGTCGCCAATTATTACCACGCGAAAAGAGATATGCCACTATAGAGAAGGAAGCTCTATCAATTATCTGGGTTATAGACAAATTCAAAATGTACTTGATAGGAAAAGAATTTCAGATAGGAACCGACCACCGTCCGTTAGCCTATATTAAGAATGTGCGACACTCCAACGGCCGAATCATGCGCTGGAGTTTACTCTTGCAAGAGTATCAATTTAAAATAAATTATATAAAAGGTTCCGATAACCAGGTCGCTGACGCACTCAGTAGGAATGCGTTACCGAATAGCGAGGAGTAATTGTATTCGTAGGATTAGGATCTCCATGTATGCATATACCGTCTTGTACGACTTAAATTAGATTCTCTTGTAATAGAACTAGTTAATGTATATGTCTGAATTTTGTAACGCTCAATTTCTATTTTTTTTTGTATGTATATTATTTGTACCCATTAAATTACGTATAAATTATTTTGTCCTATATGTACCAATTTTATATCATTTCATTGCTCCATGCCCCTTTTATTGATTAAGTTTGTATTAGAGGTAAGGTTCCCCTATAATCAAAAGATCAAAATAATCATATGTATTGAGGTAATACTAGTTAGGTGCATGAAGGTACGGTCGATACAAGAAAACGAGTTCCCCACAACGGAGCTCTATCGTTGTCCCTTCTCTCTTTTTTTTCGAAGTGACAACTTCCCCCGGAATGGAGGGGTGTGATAGAACGGTTTGAGGCCGCTTAATTTCAACCGTTATCACATGTTGTTTAGAAACACGATGCTACCCACGTGCATCTTCGCCTTGAAGCCGGGTGCGATTATCGCGCCACCTAAGTCAATATTTAACCAAGGAGGTTTATTTCCTCCTCCGTTCGCCCCATGCGCCGATCCCGCCAGATTGAGTTAGGCTTATGGGCAGATAAGGTATTGTTCTCAGGTGCGGCTGTGCATTCCCTCGAAGCCCCCACTCCATTGTCCCCTACGCCAAGGGTATGTCTCGACTATTTATACGGAAACTTTAACACTAAGAGGAGATTCGAGATCCAGATTTTCTTCGCGAGACATCACTACGATCGAGTCTCACCTTGTGCACCAAGGGACCCTCTACCTCGAGATCCACCATCATTGTCTAGAAGAGGACAATATCCCTTGAGTGCACGGGTTCGAGCCTTCAAGACGCCAAGTCTACAAGGCTTCCCCTGTTGTTCAGAAAGAGAACAACGTTAGAACAGCCATTGTTCTTTGAGCCCGTTGACAAGAAACGGTTCTCACCCTTCTCCCCCTGTTGTTCAGAAAGAGAACAACGTTAGAACAGCCATTGTTTTTTGAGCCCGTAGACAAGAGACGGTTCTCACCCCCCCTGTTGTTCAGAAGAGAACAACGTAGAACAGCCATTGTTCTTCAAGCCCGTTCGCCAAGAAACGGTTCTCATTCCCAAGACGCCACGTCAGGATCATTTAATACCCGCCCCCCCTTCGGCTGGAACTCGCCAGCGGACCGAAGATTCCTTCACGTCGCCTTCCTCTGCACAACACGTGTAATTACGTAAGCTGAACGTTACCTTTGAGTATTTAACCCTTTTGTCAACCCTATCTTGTGTTTTAAATGGTTTAGCGAACCATCCCATCTCTTTAATTTTTATTTGTTTTACCTTTTTAAATCTCTTCCAAATCTTAATCCTCGGATTAGCTAGATTTCCCACGACCCTTTCCATTCTCTGTTTATGTCAATATTTTCCGTTTTGTGTGTTGTTGATAGTTTTTATTAATAAAACTCTATTTTATTAATGATAGCCATATTATTATCCTTGAGCTCAGTTCCACTTCTTAAGCATATTGAAGAAAAATAATATCGGTCAACCCAGACACCACGCACTCTAAATATAAATGAATAGTTCCCTCAACGAATAGTCATATATGGTATATCGTCGAGAGTCCATTCTACGACAGACGGAAAGAACTAAAGAGGTGATAAGAATAGTTGAAAGGGGGTGGCTAGACACCGATGCGAGGTGTTTTGTTGTTTGTGATATAGTGTCGAGTTAGATTGGAGCGGTGGATGAGAGCGGGTGGGAATAGGGGGCGCCAGTAAGGAACGCAATACTCATGAAGTAGCAACCCATCTATAGATAGGTGTTGGCTTTGGGTGGTCTAGGGCTGCTGGGTATCTTAGTACCATTGCAGAGTGTTGCCTGGCATGTATTTGGGTGCATGTGGGGTCTCTCGCAAGTTTTCCCAGCGGACGTGTTAGGCGGGTATGGGTGTGTGTTGAATGGTGTGTTTATAGTTTTTGTGTGGTATAGACATAAGTGTGTAATAAGGAGAGCGACATGCGCGTTTCAAAGCAAAGTTCTAAATGCGTTGTTATTTCCTCTTCCAAGTGTGACTCACTGCTATTAGTGCAATTGTAACGTAAGTGAGAGGTCGACGAGCTATTTTTTTTTGTATAAATATAATTGTAGGTTGTCTGCCTTTTTAGTTCGTGCTTGTATGATAATCTGGTTTGCATGGAAACATAGGTATTTGTCAGATGTAACCCAGAGTATTTTCGTGTGAGGCCTGGATGTAAGTCTTGTGGAGGCTGGGTAGTTAAGGTCTGGTGTGTGTGTCTTTATATTTGAATGCTGTGCATGTAGTGATTACGCACGCTGTAGAGTGTCGCTCACCTGTGATGATAAATTACCGTTGTAATACAATAAAATGTGATCATGTTGCTAGTTTCCCCCTGGTGAGTCGATCCCGAAATCGCAAGGCATGTCATAAACAGAAAAGTTGTGGGTTTACTGCCACACATTGATATTGTGCATTAAGTGCCACTAACACCTGAAACATCATCGTCTGGACAACTTTAGTGGGTCCAAGATGTATCCATCTCAAAGAATCCACTATAGTCATTCATAGAGAAATTATTCTAGTGGATAAGTAGGCCCTTCCACGGCTTGCGCTTCCACGGCGCAATCTCCATTCTCTTCAGAGACAGAAGGATGCTAACAATATTAATTACAAACTCGTAGGTGCAAGATATACTGCAAAGCCTATCATTCCTACCCCATTTTTTGGATGTCATCGTCTGCTTACAAGCTCTTCTTACCTATGGAGAATAATTCGCGCAACAAAGGAAGACATTTAAAAAAAATTAAGATCAAGGGAGTTTTATGCAGAAAATATATCTGAATTTGCATTTCGTTACAAAATGTTTCTGAAACCGACGGAAACTGACTTATTTTCCTTTATTTGCGTTTTTTTCTTTCCCATGTAATTAAAAGAGTTCGAAAGTTTTCGGTACCTGATAGTATAATACAACAAAGCACTATTGCCTCGTTTACTACTCTTTCCTTTCAAGCAATTTATATCTTGCGAGCTAAAGTTCATCCACAAATTCACATTCAAGAACATTGGCCAAGGTTTCTGAAAACTCGTATATAATATTCTGTGCCTTTACTAGTCTTCATACTTCGATTATAGACTTAATTAACCATCCAGGAGAATCATTTGAGGAATATGAAGATACTAAGAAATTGGATGTTTTTTTTTTTTATTTCCACCCAATCCCCAAATAAGACCGTGCATCATATAAAGTCCGTACACTTTTACCGCTCCAATAAACTACACGAAACCTATCACGCACAAAAATACCTTATTTTATAAAAAAAAAAAAGGTTCCAAGGCTGACTCTCATTCTGACATGAACGTCCATGCAATTATTAATATGGGCAATATAACCACATAATTTTACTAGTGCTTGGACCTAAGAAGCATACTTAGGATATAAATTTTGTTCCATGTATTCGTCAGTTTCTTCATCAGCCATCCATATAATAAAAGTACATTTTAAGAACGACAAAATAAATGTCTTTTCGACATGACTATTGAATATCCGTGGCTGTTCGAATAATCTCCCAAATGTTAGATCCCTGCCCCTGTTTAGAATTAGCGCCTCTTGTCTCCCTTATAATCGAATCGCCAGGCAAAACCCGATTTCAACGTGAATTCTATAGCAGAAAAAATGTTTGCAATGATGATGAGAAGATCCTGGGAAAGTCTCTTCGACAAACTCGCATAAGGTGTAAAGGCGCAAATACAACCACTAATACCAGCGTGCAGACGGGAGGGGTATGCGATACTGCTAAAGCTTCCTTAGGGATGAACCACAGTTTCTAGAATTCATGAAGTGCATCTGGCTCCTTCCTCCAACGAAGATACTTTGGGTGAAAGTCTAATAAAGTTATAAAGTTCGGTGTGATCGGTTTTTAATTAATCGATTCGTAAATTCCTTCCTTTTACACTCGCAAAATGTGGCGTCTAGAACCATTGAATGTAAAAGAATTAACCAAAACATAAATGCAGCGTACAAAATAAGTCAAACATCAAGCGATTTATTTTTGCACTTGTCCTCCCACATAATGTGAAAACAGGAATAGATGTTAACTTTATTACCGTAGAATGATGCCTCTATAACCAGGCTCCACTGTCTAGGAAGCAGCTGCAAATCGCGAGAGCGTGTTCTAAACTTTGTTTTCCTAACCTCCTTAGCCAGGAAACTCTTTTGCTGTAGGTGGGAAGCCAGCAGCAACTTTTTTGTTTTGTCAAGTCGAGATCTCGAACCGAGTCACGGCAACTTTTTGAGAACTTCCCCGCGGTAGTTAATAATATTAATGTAATTCATCATCATCATGATCATCACTAACTCTATAATTTAAGAAGGGGATTTTTTTGAGAATTTGAATAATAATTTCATCTTAGTTTGGCTATGACTTATGTTGTTTTTTTTTATCAAAGTTCAGAAGTAAATATAAGTATCGAGTTTTTGTGAATTTTTTAAACCCAAATAAATACAAATGGTGAAGTTCAGAAAATTTATTTTTATATATCTTCTATAACTTTAGTTTTTAATCTTATTAGCGAAGCGCAAGCGCTGACGAAACCATTGCCTGGTCATATAAATTATATTATCTGGATCTTTTGAATCGGAAGAAGGTATTTCTGTTGGTGGTTAAAGGGCTGGCATTTCAGAGGTAACGGGCCACCGAATGCCTAGCACTTTCATTTTATTGACAATTTCACCGCATCAAATGTCTTCATGTAGCAAAGGCCTTATATAGACTCGCATGCAAAGCGTTATAACATTGTTCTTACCCATTTTTAGACACCAAAATACGACACCTTCCCTTCACCTTTTCTGTGAGGCGGAAGTCAATTTTTCTACATTTGATTTCAAGAATCAAGAAGTGTGAAGTATAGCCTAGACCAGTGGTTCCCAACCTTTTTTAGTTCATGGCCCCTCTTGGGATCGTTAATATTTCTGTGGCTCCCTTGGCATTATTAGCAGAAAAATAGTACTTCAATATTATAATACCTTCCATAAAAATATCAGTGTACATTAATTGTACAAATATATTCTCCTTTATTCTTTTTTTCTAACAGAAAAAATATTTTGTTGGTTCATTAAAAGAACCATATAAGATCATACATTATTTCTCTGATAGAGCAGCAAAACGAAACGTTCCATGACACCGAGAAAATAAGTAACCTTTAAAAAATTATTATCTTTTGACTTCAAGAAAATAGAATCCTTTAGCAATATTAGCTTTCTTCGTGTGTTTTTTTCAGTGAGATCCTCCTTGTGGCTGATGTAGTTGCGCAAGTTTTTCAATGACAGGGTCCATGGTTGTTAGAGATACGAAAATCACCTCTAGTTACAATTTCTAAGCGGTTGCGAGCTTTTGATAATAGGTGAGAAACTCGGCTAAAACCTGACTCAAATAGGTAAGACGTTGGAAAGGCAATAAAATATAATTTTACTTCATGCCAAAACAATGGGAATTTGATGGCAATTTCACTACTTGTCCATAAGTTATTGAGGCCTTGTTAAAATTTAGCTTGAGCAGTTTAATTAATCTGTAACTCAATGAGGCTTTCTGGTAGTATAATGCCAACATCAGCGGCATTTGTCTTAAATGGGTCTAACACCCAAATTGGAATGTTCATTTCCAAGAGATGTTTGAACATAATTTCCATATCATTGTGCAATTTTTTCAAGTGATCAATGTACACTAAAATATCATCCTCGTATAGCTCCTTTTCAATAGTGGTGAGGGTTGGGAAATGTAACAATTTCTTACGCCCAATATTAATCTTAAACAGATTAAGTTTTCCAAGGAAAGAGCTGATTACCTCTTTGGAAGTTGAAATATTTGTATTTTTACCTTGTAGCTGTTTGTTCAGTATGTTTAGCTTGTCAAATATATCTGAAAGGTAGAATATGTCACACTCGGCAGCTATGATTTCTTCTCCAAGTGCCTTACCGTTCAAAAATGGTACAACACTCTCCCGGAGTTCAACGAAGTGTCGCAGGCAGTTACTCTTAGAAAGCCATCTCACCTTTGTATGCAAAAGTAAACATTCAAACTCTTCTTCATTGTTTGCAGAGTTGTCTTGAAAGACGGTCTTAAGGTGGATTTGGCTTGATAAGGTTGGTAGCCTTGATTACATTATCAAGAGCATCTTTCAGACGTCCTCCCAAACTTTTTGCAATCAAATGTTGACGATGAACCACGCAGTGTATGCAAAAAATATTAAGCACAGTTTGTTTTAGATATGCAAGGAAGTCCCTGTATCTGCCTACCATAGCAGAGGCACCATCAGTTGCGCAAGCCATAATGTTACCCATTGGAACATTTTTTCTTGGAAATAGGCCAATACTTCTGGGAAAATTGTTTCAATTTTAGTATCTGCTACAAGACTGCGAGCAAAAATCATTTCCTCTCTGAGTTCACTATTATTATTTCAGATGCTTCATCAATTTGTAATGCAAAATTCTTTACTTGTAGAAGTGAAACTAGTTGATTTTCTACATCCTTTTCATTTAATCAATGTGTCTTAATACTGAATTGTTGCTTAACGGGATTACTTCCGTAATTTGTTTGGAATTATGTTGCATAACAGTAGAAATTACCACAGATACTGCGGGCAAAATCAAATCTTCACCAAAAGTATCAGGTCTTCCAGTTTTTGCTATTAGCTTGGAAATCTCGAAGATGTAATTAAACCTTTGTCTAATTTAGCTTTTCCTTGGCTAAGCATATCATCAATGGTACAACTTGGAACATGAATACTGACTGACTGAGTTAACAACTGCAACGAGTATTGGTGTCGTGGGTGTGGAACATAGATACGATGGTGCCAAACGTATAACTAATTCATTACAACGTTGTTGAAAAACGAAGAAAAAGAAACTCAATTTTTTAGGATTAGTAACCCGTAAATAGTTACTTATCACTAGATTAACTACATATAGTCAAATATGCCATATTGTCAAAAGGCCGATAATTAGATAATTTTCGAATTACTATAATAATTTTATAAGAAAATGAAGCTCTGTGGCCCCCTTCATTAGACCTGAGGCCCCGTCACTCCCAAAAATTTCCTGTGGCCTACCAGAAATTTGCCATGGCCCCAGGTTGGGAATCACTGGCCTAGACTAAAGTGACCCCACCATTTAACTAATGGAAAATGCATGGAGGGTAAAGAGAATAACTTAATATTAAGATACAACATGAATTTAACAAAGTAAAATGATAATTTACATTAAACAATGAGTCGGACCAACACTCGCAACGATAAATTTGAAGGAGTCCCTTAATATAATTAATTTCAAATGATATTCATAAAATTAGGATAGCAACGATGATGATAAGTGCAACGAAATACGGGAATTCGAGGATTATGCTGATTATTATAATAATGTTAATACAATGTCGATCAATGGAAAAGAGTAATTTCAGAAGGCGATACTAATTAGCGATGGAAAATTGAAAATGGATGAACAAATGAGCAAAAATAATGGAATTGCATGGAAATAACAAAGAGACAAAAGCGTCAAGCGTTCTCGGCGCTGATCCTTTGAACGGTAAAGCAAAATGCTTACATACAATTGCGACGCTTAAATAAAATTATTCGATTCTAACACCGCACAATTGGTAATATTCGACACACCTTAATATAATGAACGCGGTGAATGGCAGAAATGTACAGGATAATTAATATATATTAGGTTATCAATAAATTAATGTCTAAAAAAAAGGAAATTAATATAGAAAAAAACATTTATTCAGCAAAGTAATTTCCCTCATTATTGACAATACTATTGTTTAACTAATCAATAACTTTATTGAAGAATTCATTCATTTTTGCTGAAATATATAATATAGCTTTCCATATTCGCCTTAATATTAGAGTAAACTTTGCCATTTATGTTATGTTGTAAGGAAAATAACGAAGAAATTCCAAGCCTTACGCATTAATTTTTTTTCATGGTTCAAACGCGCCGAGTTTGGGAGTGTATTGTCAAAAAGTATATATATATATATATATATATATATATATATATATATATATATATATATTTATATCAGAGACAACAGAGTGGTTCCCGCCTATGTACAGCGGAAGGATACAGAATAGAGAAATATTCTCAAAGACGGGATTAAATACCGGATACGAAAGGTAAAGGCATATATACGAGTATAAGGTCTACTTCTGAGTACATACACATGCATTTATAAATACATTAAAATAAACAAAAGAAACAGCTAATTTAGTAAATCAAAGGGGTAAGATTTAAAATGGACAATTTCGTTACAAAAAATAGTGCTTTCTTTGTCCATTTATCTGAAAACAGTCCCCCTATCAATTGGAATTCGGCTAAATTTATTTACAAATCTGATGACTATGTCAAAAGAAATATTGTTAACTGTTCCCCTTCATTGATTCCTCGCTTAATTTTAATATGCTTCCCGGTCTCTTTAAACTTAACCTTGTAATTAAAAGGCTTATTTGTAACGAAATTATCCATTTTAATTTTCTGCAGCTTCCGGTGGATGCATTTTGAGTGTGGACTCAAAGTTCGCTTATGCTGTTTGAACGTTAACGACCAACAGATATTGCAAAAACTATACAGAAGGATTTTTTACAGGATCCTCTACGATTAATCACCTATTTTAAAATTTAAGTCTTTATATGCGGTCGGAAATTCTAACATTTGAATGCATAAAAATTCAATATAAATCTTCAAATTACTTAAAATGGAGAACGATAGGTATAAATGCAACCATCATGAGAAAACAACATAAATATCTCATCAACACTTGAATAAAATATCGATCGGAAGTATGCAGACCTTAACACATCTTCTGCCGTAGAACTTCACCACTTTGTCGCATTTTCGGAAGGGATTTAATTCCAATCTTTGCCAGGGATCTTCAACATTCGTTGGCTTGCAAGTCTTAGCCTTCTTACCGAGTACCTTGCATAGGCTTTATATTGGGTTTAAATCAGGGCTCTGCGCAGGTCTATATTTTCAGCATCTAAAAAATGCTTCCCTCTCTTTGCGCTGTGGCCCAGACTATTGCCCTTCATTATAACAAGCTCACATACTCCCGCTTTTCGGAGAGGTGCTCTCATGTTCCAGAATTTGCTTTAGTCGTTAAAAAACAACCCTTGACATTATCAGCACTCCACAGGGCATGCCCAGTAGCGAAGGCTAATCTAGCTGCTGTATTCATTTTTTCGCATGAGTGGTTTCTTATCAGGGGAACATATTATGATCCCAACCTCTCTCAGCGACGTTTCACAGTCTTGTGAAACATATTTAGGCTCAGGCTCTCGGCAACCTGGCGTCAAATATTGGCTACTGTCTAAAATTAATGTTTTATCGACATCCATTACCTGGGATTTTTTTCCGAGGGCAATCTGTTTTTCTCGTCGACTCACAGGATCTATCCTCATGGAGCTTAAATATGGCATGGCTTTTTTTAAATAGCATTTTTCGTATATTCAAAGGTTTTATCGGAGTTCTTCCTAAAATAGATTTTGCATTTTAATCAGCCTCCCAAAACAGAGCCTTGAGATGTCGGACATTGCCATTCCTTCACTCTCAATTGGACAACATGCTTCCTGAAGGATTTGTCGACCTTAACTCATGTCTTTATTTTAATAAATGAGTAATACCATCATTATAAGTCTACAATACACGTAGAACAGTGTTGCCATACATTATTTACGATATCTTTCGTGCAAACTGAGGTATTTATTTAGTTCTCTAGTTATGGAGGTCTCCTTTCTTGAATGAAACTTGGATACTCTCAAAGGCAAGATTATACGCCTATTCTTTCCATTTGTCATCACAATTAAGCGACTATTTTCAAGAGTAGGCTTTGGATTTCTTTCATCCATCGTCTGTCGTTTCTTAAGGCAATTTGTCCTTCCCATCTCTGCTTCAGAATATTTATTCTTTTTTACTCTTTTTGTCACCTGTGGTTGCGGTCCTTTAGGTAATTTTCAAGGGGAGCGGCGCACGATATTTAGGCAGGGTTTTTTTTGGCTAGATTTTAACAGTTTTTAGCTTTTCTTTAAGTTAGTTTCTAGGTTGTTAGTTTATAGAAGTTTCATATAATTACTTAAGTTGATAAAAAGCTTTAAAAAAGCTAAAAACAACTGAAATATAGCAAAAACCTCGCAGCAAAAATATCATGCGCCGCTCTAATTGAAAATTAGGTTTCCCTAACATCTCTCGTTACATGTTTATCTTAGTCATCCTCTTCTATTCGTCTAATCTCTAAGTTTCGCTTTTAAAGAAAGTTTAACGCCCTCTTTCACCGCCTGTTGGATCTAAGCATGCGCGGAAAAGATAGGGGGGGATTTAAGAGGTGCGAAGACGACCCGAGAGAGAGCACTAGTTCCTCTTGGAATACTGGGGTTGGGAGGGGGTGCTGATGCCCCAGGGTTCAGTTGTATCAGGGGACTCACCCCCGTTACACCATTCACCCACTTGTGTGGGGGGGGGTTAAAAACATGGCCCACTCTCCTTCACAACGCGCCAAATTTGGCCCTTGGGGACGGGATGACGTGCAATCTTACAGATGTCAGCTGCAGCAAGTTTCCTCTGCTATGGCTGAAAACTCCTTGCGGGGCTTCAACCCTGTGGTCTCGCGGTCTGTGGGACATTTGCTACAATCGTCGAGTAGCAAATGAGGAGGCTAAGGGGGAGGTTATAAGCGAGAGGGATGCAGATTTTCTGTATCAGGTCCATTTGTAACGAAGGGAGGGTGGACTTGTGGGGTGTCAATATAATAACACTAAGATTAAGTACTGGATTTGTTTATTATAACATTCTCCAGTCCCCCTCCTTTCATTATCTTTTCCTGATCCCCCCAATAAAAGATTTATAATTAAGCGAAGGAGAGTTGAGGTTTAATTTAAGCGCTCCGTGAGTGCTGAGGAAACGAAACATCCTTTATTTTCATATATACTGGCATGACTCATTGGATCGCTGTCTCCGAGACTCCGTTACTCCCTGAAAACTGGAGGATTCCATCGCACCTCATTTCAAACTCTGCTCGACTCAGGGGAAAGACCACTTCTTCGTGATAATCCTCCATTACACTATAATACGTATAGGAATGCAATTTTAGTAACAGTAGGAATTTTTAGTTTGAGGTATTACAAATTTCTGGATATGGATATAGTCATAGCCAAAAGTTTTGAAATTAGTTTATGGATAAGAGTATATTTTAATTTTGGATTTGGTAAAAACAAAAATAATTTTAAATGGTGAAGTTGAGAAAAAATAAATGCTTAACGAATGTTTGGGAATTTTTTAAAACAAAAAAATAAAAATGGTTTCTTTCTACTGTTGCTACGTTGATGGACCTCTGTCTCTCTGATTTCTTTGATTACTATGTTTATGGACCTCTTTCTATCTGTTTTCTCCGGTTGCTACTTTGATGAACCTCTTCCTCTCTTTTTTCTTCGGTTGCTACGTTGATGGGCCTCATCCTCTCTCTTTTTTATGGTTGCTACGTCAATGGAGCTCTTTTTTTCTGGTTTCTCCATTTGCTACGCCTATGGACCTCCTTCTTTCTGCTTTCTTCAATTACTACGTCAATAGACTTCTTACTCTCTGCTTATTCATGTTGCTACGTCGATGGACCTCTTTCTCTCTGGTTTCTTCGATTCCTATATCTATGGATCTCTTACTCTTTGTTTTCTCCGGTTGCTACGACAATGGGCCTTTTCCTCTCTGGTTTATCTGGTTGCTTCGTTGAATGACCTCCTCCTCTCTGGTTTCTCTGGTTGCTTCGTCGATGGACCTCCTTCTTTCTGGTTTCTTCGATTTATATGTCTATGGGCCTTTTTCTATCTTTTTTCCATTTTCCGGTTGCTACGTCGATGGACCTCTCCCTCTGGTTTCTCCGGTTGATACGTCGATGGATCTCTACCTCTCTGGTTTCTCTGGTTGCCACAAAGATGGGCCTCTTCTTATCTGGTTCTTATGTTTCTACATCGATGAACCTCTTCCTCTCAGGTTTCTCCGGTTGCTAAGTCAATGGACCTCCTTCTCTTTGGTTTCTTCGATTACTCTCTATATGGACCTATTTCTATCTGTTGTCTGTGGTTGCTACGTCAATGGACATCTTCCTCTCCGTTTTCCTTGGCTGCTACCTCGATGGACCTCTTCCTCTATGTTTTTTTCGGTTGCTACCTCAATGGACCTCCTCTCTGTTTTTTTCAGGTTACTACGTCGATGGACATCTTCTCTCTTGCTTGTCTGGTTGTTAGGTCGATGGACCTCTTACACCCTGGTTTTTCCTATTGCTGCGTCGATGCACCTCATCCTTTCTGGTTTGTCCGGTTACTACATCGATGGACTCTCTTCTCTCTGGTTTCTTCTATTACCACGTCGATGGACCTCTTACACTCTGTTTTCTCCGGTTGCTACGTCGATGGACCTCTTCCTCTCTGGTTTCTTTTGTTGCTACGTCGATGGACCTCTTCCTCTTTGGTTTCTCCGGTTGCTACGTCAATGGATCTCCTTCTCCCTGGTTTCTTCGATTGCTATGTCTATATAATTCTTTCTATCTATTTTCTCCGGTTGCTACGTCGATGGACCTATTCCTCTCTGGTTTATCCGGTTGCTGCTTCAATGTAACTCTTCCTCTCTGGTTTATCCGGTTGCTTCCTCGATGGACCTCTTCTTCTCTGGTTTCTCCTGAAGCTATGTCAATGGACAAACTTCTCTCCCTCCTTTCTTCGAGTACTATGTCAATGGACCCCCGTCTCTCTGGTTTCTTCTTTCTCCTCGTCAACCTCCTCCTCTCTTGTTTCTCCGGTTTCTATGTCGATGGTCATCTTACTCTTTGGTTTCTTCGGTTGCTACCTCAATGGACCTCCTCTTCTCTGTTTTTCCCGTTGCTACGCCGATGGACCTCCTTCTCTTTGGTTTTTCGATATCTATGTCAATGGATCTCTTTCTATCTGATTTCTCCGGTTGATACGTCGATTCACCTCTTCTTCTCTGGTTTCTTTTGGTTGAGTGGTGATTTAAATCGACTGATCTAGATGAATGGTTGATTTGAAGCTTAGTGCAGATAAAGGCATTTCCCATCTAAAGTGTTCATTTTTTAATGAACGAAATTAGGTGGTGCCTAAATTTTCTCTACCAAAGATGCTTTGCGGTCCTTTTAAAGGAGGTGCCTTTGTTATGCTAGCAAAGTCACATTTTCTTTTCCAATCGTTTCCAATCGCGGATGTATTCCTCCGACCGGATAATGAAATTCACATAAGGATCAGAAGAACAATTGCTGCCAAGCCCAACAGAAACAAAGGCCGATCCTAGTGATAGCGCGCAAGTACATGAAGAGCGGTACTACTGTGTTTTGCTCACAGCAAGAGAGCAAGGACTGATTCGTGGTCCAAGGGAGAGTCACCCGTTCCACGTTACGTGAGTGTGGCTATGGAAATGAGTGTTTGTGAAAGGTTGCGATCGTTTATGTTTGTTTGAGTGGGGGAACTGCCTGCCCCAAGTCTACGCCTCACCATCAGCCAACTAGCTCCCTACGAACATCGATATGTTTTGCTCCGCTTCTCGCTGGGATTGAACGCGGTCCCTAGACATTGGGGATCCAACGCCTTACCCACTGGAATAAGGAGAGCTCCAGATCTATGTATCTTACCCCCCCCCCCTCCTCCCCCTCAAAAGGAGGCCCCAATGTCCTTCCCAATTTACAGTTTTAAGTCGATTTTACAGCTGATAGTTATGGATTTCTCAAACGAGCAGCGATCTATGTGAAATTTGCACTTCATTTGCTCTTTTGAACAAAATAGAAGGTGTATTTTACTAAGAGAAAAGCTACAGTTTTCAAAGAGAAAAAGCTGTATTTTGTAAAGAGAAAAGTTGTATTTTATAAAGAGAAAGGCTGTATTATGTAAAGCGAAATGCTGTAGTTTGTAAAGCGAAATACTGTAGTTTGTAAAGAGAAATCTCTATTTTGTAAAGAGAAAGCTGTATTTCGTAAAGAGAAAGTGGTATTTTGTAAAGAAAAAGCTGTATTTTGTAAATATAAAGCTGTATTTTATAAAGAAAAAAAATCTGTTATATTGTCTCAACTATTTAGTATTTTTTCAACCTAACTCTTTTGATGACGGCAAAGTATTTGATTACCCGTGTTTGACTGTTTGAAAGAAAATATTGTGTGATGTTTCTTTTGTATGTCCTTTCATTTCTTATTACAATTGACTGTTAAGACGTCTAATGTTCTATTATGCTTGGATTAGAGATGCAATAATGCGATTGTACATCACGGTTTCCGAAAGATCTTTCGCTATTACCGGTTTAATTAGCAAACTCTCTCATATTATATAACAAAAGAAACCGCATCAGCCTCTCTTACATCACTTCTTGTTAATCTGTAGTGGGAATATTCAGAAACGATCTCAGACCAAAGACGGACTTTAAAACAGAACGAACGGTGATCACTAGCATCTGTCTTCCACCAAGGGCTTTACAAACGTATACATTTTCACCAACGTTGGCAGTAAATAGAACCGTGACAAAAATATTCTTTAGTGCTATTTTAAAGTATATCCTCTATGTACTTGTTAATAGAATCCCGTCGTAATCATAACAAATTTACGTGTTATTAAAACCCTGTTTTTATCATTTTTCGTTTAATTACTTATTTGAGTTTCTTTTATTGGCAGATATATTTATTGCTAATTTTGTATTCACAAAAATTCCATTCTTGGCTGGTAAAATTTAAGTTGCAAAGGAAGAGTTTAGTTCGAAAACGTAATAAGCGCCATTTTCAAAACTTTTATGTTCCCACAAACAAAAGTTTAATCTCTATTAAAAAAATCCATAAAGAGGAAGAACATCGAATTTTACGGAAAATTGAATATGGAAATTTGAATAGCGATCAAATGCCAAACTTTTGATGTCGGGAACGTGATTTTTTTAATGACCCTTACAGTAATATGGAACAGTTACATACATAGAATCGGTTACATGTATGACTGCCAGAGGGGAATTTTTTTTTGTCAGTTTCGATGTTAATTTTGCTGTTTCCAGATCTTTTAGGAACCGACTACCACTCTTCTTACTAGCATAGGCATCACTGCGGGTTAAAGATCTCGAAGGTCCAGAGAATAAATAACCGCGAGTACCTTCTCTCGAAAAGCATCGGCAACGGCCCTTGTCTAGTCAACTTCTGGTTCTTTCCCACCATCTTTCTTAAAAGTTCGATAAAGTGTCCCGGATAGGCTTCACATTAAGGACACAAATACATTTTCTTTTATAATTTCTGCAGATGTGCTTCGAGATTATTTACTTACTCTGTGGCCCCCAGTTTCTCTTCAGTCAAACTGGGCAGCACTCAGGAATGCCACCACGGCAAGCGGTCTTCTCCCGAGGTCTCTAATTGGGGTGACCTTAGTAGGTTCAGAGGCGTTAGAGGGATGGGCAGGTGCCGTTTGTCAGTTGGCGGTGGAGATTTATCCGGTAGTCGTTCAATGGCAAGGGGCAAATTGAAACAGTTCTGTGTTCGTTGCCAAAGAAGATGAAATATTGGGCATTTAGAAGATTTGCTGAAGGAATTGGCTGACAAAACTAATAAATTTCTTTCAGACAGTAGGAATTATGCTCTACTGACACGTAATGACTTATCTTAAAGGAAAAAGTAATAAAATTATTTAGGTATTTTGCTCAATGTTTTAGTAACAGGACATTGAGGTACATTTCATTAATTTGGGAGACGACTTACATTACCGCCCAAAACTAGAGAATAAAATACATAGATGTAAATTTTCTTGAAAACATTCGTTTAACTTCCAGCAGAGGAAAGGCTGTGTTTTATAATATTCCCAAGTGGGTATGACAGCACGTGAGGATAAGTTACAATAGAATGTCTACTTCCTAGTTATTGCGTAAAGCGCTAGCACGGGGGAAAGGGTATAAAATCCCCATAACATGCAAAAGCCACCTACACTGTAACCTGGTCCCTCAGGACAGTCTCAAAGACGGCGCGGCCCTACTTGATCGTGGAAACGTTGACGGGCCTACAGCATAGGCCGTAGGATCAAAGGATTTCTCCCTAAATCTTCCCCAAGCGGTGGGAGGGAGCAAAGATGCCATCTGATCCAGGAAAGCATTAAACAACAACATAACTTCCACCCAAATTGCACTGAATGTTCTATTCAAATTTCCTCTAACAGTGTGCAAGTTTCATTTTATAGAACAGCGGATAAAAAGCGTTATGAGAAAGGTAAAGATAATGTGAAGATAGGATAAGTCCCAACCTAGAGAACGATAAGTATAAATTCAGCAAAAAAACAGAAATAAACATAATTATCTCATAGACAATTGAACAAAATATTAATTAGATGCATACAGGCCCTTGTTAAAACAATGTGAGCGCATCTGCACTCGGAGGGCTTTACCAATTTGTCACTTTGTTCGGTCGTGATTTTAATCCATTCTTCTTTTAATCTTTGCCACAGATCTTTAACTTTCGCCAGTTTTTAAGCCTTAGCTTTCTCAGAGATTATCTTCCATTGGTTCCTTATCGGGTTTAGTCAAGGCTCTGCGCAGGCCAGTTAATCATGTCGATATTTTCAAAATCTAACGACTGCTTCACTATCTTTCCTGTGTGGTACGGAGCATTATCCTGCATAAAATGAGACTCACGCAGTCTTGATGCTTGGAGAGATGTGATCATATGTTCCTGAAAAAGATTCTTGCATACCGCATCTTTTACTTTCCCGTTTAAATGGACGAGAGGACATACTACGGCGGTTTAAAAGATGCTCTACACCATAAGGCTACCACCTCAAAATATATTTTTTTCGTGCATTTGGAATTCAATCTTTAACAACCTTTAGGACGCCTTCCATTTTGCTTCATATCCGATCCGAGCAAATTAAATTTGCTTTCGTCACTGAAAGACAAAATCCTCACATTTTAGCACTTTACAGATCGTCTGTAGCTAAGGCCAACCTAGTCGTTCTTTACTTCTGAGTGGTTTCATAGCAATGGAGCGTGCTATGAGTCCTACCTCTCTCAAGCCAAACGAAACAGTTTGACTAGACACAATCAAGTTCAGGTTATTGGTAATTTGACCTGAAATACCAGCTGATGTCTCAAATCAGTGTATCATCGAAATCCCAACGGATGGTTTCATTGTGTGAAAGGAATAAAAGGTTCGAATGAAAAAAGTGGGAGAGAGAGTTAATGATCGCCGTGCCCCCTTCCTCCCTGCCCTCCTGCCCTATGTGTCCTCCGATACGCCCATCCCCAGGAGCCTTGATAGGCTCCGATGGAGAAGAGGGGTGGGGGGGGGGGATGATTGAGAGGAAGTGGAAAAGTTAAGGATATAACAGTGGTAAGTCAAGTCACAGACATAACAGTTGACCTAGGTGGTCGATGGGCTTACAGTTTAACGTGGGATCCGAACCACGGTGTTTTAGTGTTTTGCCCCCCCCCCCTTCCGCCCTATATCATTGTATTATATTCTGTGTGTTAATGTTTGTCCCGAGGAATAGATAGCGGTAAAAGTGAAGGAAAGAAATGGAAAGAAGTTTGAGGTTTGTGAGAGTTGCAAGTTTGCGTGGAGTTCACGTTAAACTTTGTTCCCCAAGCTATTTTTAGAGTCAAGTTCGAAATGAACAAAGAGTAAGTAAAAAATGTTTGTTTTAGCTTTTTATTCGGCTTTTAAACCATTGTTAATGTTTTTCTTTGGTTGCTGATAAGCTGTATTCTGTCGTTTTTCCATGTTTTTTAATTTCTTGTTCAGGTATTCTTAATTGGGTTTTACACGTAAATCTCTTCTTCCCTTTGGTCCGCTTTGTTTGTAACACTCGGAAACAGCATATGTTTCCTGTATTTTTTTAAATAATTTTCTTAGTCCTTTACTGATTTGTTTTATCTAGTGGCTCTATTTTTGCTTCGTTTTGTAGATATTTCTGTTTCCGTCTTTCTGCACCTCGGGTGTTCGTGATTAATAATTTGCTTTGTTGTGTACACGTCGCATCTGGATATTGTGTACATTGCATTTATAGAGTACAGTAATGTAGGCTGTATCATAACTTGGTATATCCTTTTCTTGTTTGTTATAGTATGGGACTCAGGCACCCTCCCTAGGCGAGGCCCGCGTCGAGCTTGAATTTCTCACCTTGGTAATTTCTTGTGTCTTTGTATCTGTATCTTTCCTGTTTCTTAATCCAAGATCCAGAATTTTGTGTTGCATTCATCTTTGCCATACTTTATCGAATGTTAAAGATACGTCCCTGCATACTATATCTATGCTTCCTCTTTCTTCTTTAACCTTGTTTATTTTTAGTCGCGTGCGAGTCAGTTCACGAGCCATCTCGGGTATTCGCTCGGTCCCCTTTTTGTTTTGTTTTTTGTTTTTGTAATAACATTATAACTATTCGGTCGATGCTAACTAAATTTGAAATCCTTATGTTGTTTTACATTATCTTTCGAATGATATAATTTCCAAAGTCCTCCCAAGGTTAGCCCGGATATTATTTTGTTTTGGCAATAGCATCATAACTATTGGACCGATTCTAGCGAAATTTGAACCCCTTATATTGTTTTACATTCTCTTTCGAATGATAAAATTGCCGAAGTCTTCCCAAGGTTAGCCTGAGAATTATTTTGTTTTGGCAATAACATCATAACTATTCGGCCGATACTCTGCTGATCTAGGCTATAATCTGCTAGGCAAGCGTAGAATAGGCTATACTATGATAGGCTATTATAGGTTATGCTATGCTAAGATATAATGTACAAGGGTAAGATATAATATGCTAATTTAGGCTATGAAATGCTATGTTAGGATAGCATATAGTATGTTAGGCTAGACAATAATAAGCTATGCTTGACTAGGGTATAATAGGATAGTATAGGCTATAGCTGTCTAGCATATTTTAATGCTAGGCTAGGTTATATTATGCTAAGCTATGCTAGGCTAGATTGGGCTATTCTATGCTATGCTAGGTTAGGCTAAAGTATAATAGGTTAGGGAGGGCTATGCTTTGCTATGCTAGTTAATAATATGTTAGGCTACGATGGGCTAGCTAACCAAGACTATAATAGGCTAGATTATGCAAGGTTATTCTAATATTGGGTATGATATGATAAGCTATGCTAGTCTAGGATATACTAGGCTAGGCTATAATGGGATACGCCCTGCTATATTATGTTATGTGTGGTCATAAATCAGAATTAGTGAGGGCACGCGACTTTTTGGTCAGCCGACCTTGTTTCTTTTTCTGTAATAACGCTGAGAGCCATTTCTGTGCTTCTTTTCTTCCTGAAGCCAAACTGTGGTTCATTCCATAAGTTGTTTTCTTTTAGGTATTCATTCAGTTGTTGGTCAAGAATTTTTTCGAATACTTCCCCAATGAAGTCGAAAAGCGATATAGGCCTGTAGTTTTTGACATCAAAAGGAGGTTTTCCAGGCTTCAGAATGAACATCATCCTCGCTATCTTTAGTCTTCGGGGAAATATTTCATGTATAGGCAAGCGTTAAACATTCTTTAATCCCCTCCAGTATATTATTTGGGGCCTCATTATAGTTTTCCCTGGTGAGGCACGATCTTCCTGGCGCTTTTTGTTTAAAATTACCTCGTTTGCATATCTTTCCTGTTCTACGTTAGGTTCGTTCTATTTGTTCTTTTAGTGAATAGATTATTTAATTTTCAAAGTTGATATCAAAATTCTCATTCTTTTCCTCGCTTAAGCTGAACACTACATTCCAGTTTTCCTGAATAGTGTATCAATATCGTATTCCTCTTCAATTTTACTTCCATCTCTGTCTTGAATCTTTGTTTTCTCTTGGCATTTATTATTTCCCATTGGTTTTACTTTCTTCCCGAATTCTTGGGGCGTCAGCTCTTTTATTAAGTAATCTTTCTTCGGAGAGGTTTTTGAGGGCGACCTGTTTTTTTTGTTTTTTTGTCCAATTGCATGATCCACTATCCTCCTAGAGCTTCATTATGCGTGAAATCACACTTTTTCACCGATTTGAATGCCTCGAAATGTTAGGCAGTGCCAATCCTTCAATTTTCCAGGGAAGAACCTGCTTTCTAAAGGATTTAACGAACTTAATTCGCGTTGCCACCCTGATACTATTAGTGGCAGTCTACAAATACAAGCGGAACAGTGTTGCCATACATACTTTACGAATTTTTAAGTGTAAACTGAAAGATATATGTTATCGTTCATTAGTTTTGAACTCATTCTTTCTTTAAATACATAATTCTTTCTTCGTGAATTTTTTAACCGCTGAAATTAAATTTGAACACTATCAGAGGCAAATTTCAAAATAATATTCTTGGCAATTTTCGTGAAAAGTATACCTGCATTTTCACGAAAATCTAGATTTCGGTATTTTGTTCTCGATTTTGAAAGGTACTGTATACAAAACATCCCAAGATGTTTGGACGGGATTAACTTCAATCTAAATTGAATCGTAGTAGAAAGATTGGCTATATTGATTAATAAAACGGTTTACTTTCAGACGTATCTGGGGCCAATGTCTGTAATTTTATGAGTAATGAACGGGCCTTAAATGAATTTGGTCTTGGAGGACCTGAACAATATGAAAGAGTTTAAATTGCAAGTAACAATCGAACGTTTCGATATAAGAGGGATTTCAAAATGTTGAGCTTTTATTGGCAAAATTTCGATTACATGATTAAATTTTTTTCACCGAGAGTAAAAGGACGTTAAGAGGTCATATTGTAATGCATAGAGGTACTAAATCCTTATGAAAAATGGTTCGTATAGCTGGAATACGGAAATTATTTATATTAAACTGCAGCCATTAAAATATATTTATTGCCTGACGCTTTCAAACGGGCTCTGAAAACCGACCTCTTCTGTCAGGCTTTCAAGGTCTTGATTGGCGCCATATAGAACTTCTATCATTATTACTATTATTATTCCTGCATTTCGACGAAATCGGTGATATAAACTTTTAATGTTAATTTTAAAGACTTTGGAAGTGCTATCATGGGTCCTGCTTTCTTACATTTGTGAACAAAAATGTCAAACAGAAAAGGCGACAAAATTTTATTTTCAAATCGACGGAATCACATGAAGTTAAGACACCCCAAGCTTTATGGGATGCTTCTCTTCAGATGGAAAAAACTAGATGGGGTGGGGGTGGGGGCGCTGATCATTAGTGGTAGGTTTTGAGTTGTGAGTAGAGCTTAGAGCTCTTAGGGTAGGTGGGTAGTTTTTAGATATACTCATCTCCATATCATACACCTCTTCATCGTATAATAAGATATCTAAAGCCAAAATTACAAAATACAACTCATTTTAGTCTGATAAAACCAATGAACCAAAACCACTTGACCAAACGTACGAATCATATAATGACACTTTTTACATCTTAGTAAATCCAATATACCTAAACAACCTGATGTAACCTAGGAAACAGGAGACACCTGAGCTAAGAAAAGTTGGGGTCGCTTGTCTTTAGCCCTAAACATTAGGGTGGTTTGTCTTAAGGTGCCAAAATTCAGGGTGGTTTCTTTTAGGGTGCCAAAATCAAGGTGGGGGTCTCTTAAGGTGCCAAAATCGGAGGGGGCTTCTCTTCAGTTGTAGGTTCCGGCGTGGCTTATCTTCTACGATCCATCGCCCAGAGGGTAGGGAAGGGTATGTAACCAAAGTGAGATAGAGAATAAATGATTACTGTTTACTCCGGTTTAGTTCCAGTGTAAAAAAAGAATCTCTAGTCACGCTCAAATATATTTTTGGAGTCTAACTTTAAAAGAGTTGTAATAAATATCAAGAGTTTACTATTAAATGAAATAAAACCCTTATATTGGAGTGTTTAGAAAGAGGGACAAAATTTTGAAGAAAAATGTTGGTTTAGGGGCAGGGGTAGAGAAATTCTCGCCCGCGAGCCCAATTTTCATCGCTCCCAGAGTGATATATTGGTTTGTACAAAATTTCAATACTGAAATTTCTATAATATTTGTATGTCCAATTTCCGTGGTGGCAATCAATAAAAATGTTGCGTATTATTTTTTTTTAGATATTAATGCACGAGTCTATCGCACCATGTAATAAATTTAATCAACATTTACATGATACAAGAGTCAAATTTTATTTATGGCCCACCGATTTCTTTCATTAGAAATTTTTGCCCACGGTTCCAAAAAGTTTCCCCACTCCCGGTTCAGAGGAATTACAAATCTAGGCAAACGAATCTTGCATAATAAATATATAAAATTTCCAATCAATGTAACATTAACGAAAAAAACTATTCATTCAACACAGTCAGAGTTTAAAAAAAAAATACTCGCAAAAATCAAAGCTAGATTGTTAAATTACCCTGGCAAAGAACTACAAAGACCCACCTCTACTTCCCAAATTTTCATCACATATTAATGACATAAATCCTGTGTAAGATTTAATAGAGCCATTTAAGAATGAAATTGGTATTTAATTTCCGATTTTAAAAGCCATGCGGAAAACGAAAGGGAATTGAATGAATGCTTTTTGCCACAACAAAGGCGTCAGCATTCGAACGAGATCGACGCATTCAACGAAACTTCGAAGCAGATAGACGTCATGGACGAGTCAAGGACCAGAGAGAGAGAGGCAGTATACTGGATTTAAAACCATTTAGCCTACTCACTTTTAATAAGAGGAGGCTTTTGATATGCAATAGAAGGCCCACGTCAAAAAAAAATGTAATTTAAGTAAACAGAGGGTTTACAAGTTTTACTTTGAACTTTATGACAACGTCCGTTAGTTATGTAGCATTATTTTAACCTATAAACTTTAAATATTGTTGACAAATCTTATTTTCGAAAGAAAATTCACTGTGGATAAATTGAAAAGAGGATTCGAAGATTTAAGTATTATTCATAAAATAATCACTCGTCTATGAGCCATATACTATAGAAGTTTATTGTGAATTTAAACAGTTTGCAAGAAGCAGATTAGAATTGAATCTTGATAAAAAATATATTAGTCCATTTTTAAATATAATGTTTTCTTTTTAGGAATGCAGGAATTTGCTTTTCGAGGTCTCAAAGAAAGTGAACGATCTGAAATTAGAGGTAACTATATTAAGTTGACCTACCATGGAAAGCTCAATTTGGTGAAACACTGTTAACGCATTTAAAACCTGTATCTGTTTTTAGAGGATTATCAAGAACTACTCCCCTGATCGGATTAGTAGTGTTCTTTTAAATGAAGTGAAAGCTCAGCTCACAGGAGGCACTAATTTTGCTATTTTTTTATAAAACATCTGATGCAAGTTGTTTTTCTCAACATTTTATTGTGTTAATTGTTGTTAGGTGTTCAAACCGTTGTTAGTTCGTATATCTATTGTTGGTAATTCTATTATTCTTGTTTTACTTTGTATTTGTTCGTTGTAGAGTGGCTCTTTAACTATTTGAATTATGAATGTTTTGGTTGCGTTTTTCTTTTATTAGATCTTCTTGTTAGTTTGTTCCTCTGCAATCAAAGTTTTTTTTTCATTTTGCTAATAATCGGTAAGCTAAAGTTCGGTTTCCATATATAGGTTATCGTAGTTTGTTATCTTATCGTGGATTTTTGTCTTAATCGGGATTTAATCTTTGTCGTATCTGGAGTTTGTCTCTTTGTTTTCTATGTAAATATCTCTTCTTCTTCAATAGCGAAATAGGTCGCTGCTATGTATAATGGAAAGCGAACTCAATGGTGGGAAAAGCCATTTTTAGATATTTCTTGGCTCATAAGATAAATCTTGTGTTAAGCCAATTTGTTGCCACCTTTCTTTAAAGGCTTATAATCTTTAACATTTGTACAAGGCGAACTTCATTAATTGATAATATTGTTGAAAAGGTTTCTCAAAACCTGCCACAACGTGATGGAAATATTCATCTAGATTATTTTAAGCTGTCAACAAGAATAAGGAAACTTTGAAAAATCTTTTTAATTACATTCGAGAAAATAGAACTTTTGGCAATGAAACAAAGAATGTAGCGAGGTTTTTCTCGATCATTTCGATTTATTTTTTTATTAGAGGTATTTTGTACAATTTACCCACTGAATAAATATCTGTTCAAAATATTTTTTAAAACATTCCTTAAATAGAATTTTTTGCTCAAGTATGTACTGTTAAATTTATAGACGCCAGAGAAACAAAGTTTAATCACATATGAACGAAGTAGTAATAGTAATAGTAGAGGTTTACTTTCATTACGAAAATGAACGAACGATTCAAAGCCCCCAAATATCTAAAATTTTAGAGCTTTTATATTTTAAGAAATCTAATCAATATTAATAGCTTTCCTCGAGAAAGCATTTTAATTTTTGAATGATGACTAATATTCATTCTTTAATTTTTGTTTGTCTAAAATCTGACATAACAGTACATAGTGTTCTCATTTCAACTTCAAATGATATTAATAAATTTTTAGAGAGGTAAATTCGCTCTTAAATTTAGTTTTTGCCTTCACCAATCACAACTTCATCTTGTGAGCGACCAAAACGGAGCGTGCTCTCACTTATTCTGATTTATGACCTTACGACCTTCAAAACTTTCAATAATTCCCAGCCTAACCTTGAAAGGATATTGGCGATTCTATCATTCGAAAGAGAATGTAAAACAATATAAGGGTTTCAAATTTCGTTAGAACTTATCCTAAAATTGAGTAGCCTGGCTGTGCCCGGCCTAACCTAGCCTAGCTTAGTATATTCTAGCTAGCCTAGGATGACCTATCATAGTATAGCCTACTTTATCCTACCTTACCTTAGTATAGCCTAGCCTATCGTATCCTAGTATAGCCTAGCCTAGCCTAGCCTAGCCTAAACCTAGCTTAGTAGACCCTAATCTAACCTAGCATATTATAGTATAGCCTTGTCTAGTGTAGCATAGCTTACTATAGCCTAGCCTAGCATAATATAGCCTATTTCAGGATTGCCTAGCAAAGTAAAGCATATTATAGCCTAGTCTAGTCTAGCAGTTATAAAACAAAATCAGGCTTTTAAATCTTGCTAAAATCGGCTGAATAGTTTATGACGTTATTGTCAAAACAAAATAATTCCCGGGTTAACCTAGGAGAGACTTTTGAAAATATATCATTCAAAAGAGAATGTAAAACAACATAAGGGTTTCAAATTTCGTTAGAATCAGACGAATCGTTATGATGTCATTTCCAAGATAAAATAATGCCCAGGCTAATCTTGGGAAGACGTTTACAAATATATTATTTAAAAGAGAATGTAAAAGAGCATAAGGGTTTCAAATTTCGTTATAATCGGCCGAATAGTTATGATGTTATTGCCAAAACAAAAAGAAATCCCAGGCTAACCTTGAGAGGACTTTGTCAATTATAGCATTCGAAAGAGAATGTAAAAAAAACGTAAATTTTCAAATTTTGTTAGAATCGGCCGAATAGTAAAACGGGGAACGACCGAGATGTAAGAGTCGCTCGCGACTAGACTCGCACACGACTAAATACTCAAGGAGAAAAAAAGTTAGTGGATGTCTTTTATATCCATTGAAAAGTCTTTTCTCAAAAAGGACAATGGAAAAAAAAGAACAGTTATATGCCATTAAAGAGTTTGCAAAAAGTCCGGATACAATTTTTAATTCGGTTCATTTAAGCTAATATTTTAAAGAGGACTATTCTTTCATGCAAGTGTTGAAAGAGTTACTTAAATACAGAGCCTTTACACAATATGGGCTCTGTATACTTTTCAATAATAGAGAATTTGATGCTAGTCTGACTGCCATAGAGTACAAAAAAACAAGATGTCAGTCTTTCTTTAATTGCAAGAAATGCGCCACAACATTAAGGTGTGTCAAAGCCCAGGGATGAGCGGTGCGTGTTCACGGTAGATATCAAAGAGATGGTCTGAGCTAAGATTACGCGATGAGAACGCGCGCTCTCTCTCTCTCTCTCTCTCTCTCTCTCTCTCAAAGAAAGTAGAGGGAGAGGTAAAGCCCCCTTGTCGCTGGAAGAGAGCTTGTGTGTACCTTTGACTTTTCGAGCTATGTCGGCGGGGGTACCTCTTCTGGGTACCGATGGTAGGGCTTCCCTTGACGATTTGGTCGAAAACGAGATTCCAGACTAAGTGCGTCATTCCTTCCTTTTTTTAACTCTATCCTTCTCCTTTTTTACTTTTATCCTATCCCTCCCACTTATACAAAAAAAGAAAAAAAAGCCTACTCCTATCATGTCACTCTTTCCCTTTTTTCCCTCATGCGTCAGAAGAGAGGCTTTGGAACCTCTATAAACAACGCCAATCGACGCTAACTGGTTGCGAGAGACTAGGACTAGAGGAGTACATGGCGTTGGGGCACGATGAATGGGATGAGGGTAGTCCCCCTTAACCCCTCCCCTGGCGCGTTTTTATTGACCATTCCCAGTGACCGTTGACGGGTGCCTCTGGTAGCATCGGTCCGAGATGACGGCCCTTTGTTCCCAGGTCGGTTACCAGGCCAATAAAAAGCCTTGGGTCGAGTCTCTTGGTGTGGCGGGATATCCATTGAACGCTGCTCTGAGATCTTAGCCGTCGTGAAGGGAACTAGTAGGAGTTTAGTAGGGGGTGTGCTCCGTTGTTCACCTGGTGAGAAATCGATTGCCCCTTCGGGGACCGTTAGTGCTGCTTGGTTGGGAGCCATGGCATGCCGAGGTTTGACGACTCGGTCGGACGAACAGCAGCACGAGGAGCGTTCCTTCTGAAAGATCCGAAACCTCTCCGATCGATAGGCGGGAGCGACTCACGTGGGGCGAACTCACCACCCCCTTTTTTTTTATTGAGTGGTCACAAAGTATTCCCAGATATAAGTGTTCAGCATGACTGTAAAGAAAAGACCTGGTGCGTTAAAGTATACCTGCTCGACATGCCAAAAGGACAAGTGGTGCGTAGATTTTCCGGAGGATGTTTCTCAAAATGCCACCATGGAAGTATCTGCACGGACTGCGTCCTAAGGGCTGAACTTCAGGAGCTTAAGGAACTTTTTAAATCTTTTGAGGAAAAAACACGACGGCTTGAAGAAAAGGTGAAAATCCTCGAGTCTGAGCATGTGACTCGAAGCCATCATTGCAGAGGTTAAAGCCACCAATGTAGAGCAACAGCAACAAGAAACTGCCAACGACGCGGATGGCTCCTCTGTTAGGCCCTCAAGCATTGCATTGATAGAGATAGGCCAACCATCCGACGTCCCAGAGCCAGCAACTGCTGGGGTTACTCAGGGCGTCAAAAATAAGAAAAGGAAGAGTAAGAAAGGAAAAACAGTAGATAAAACAGAAGAGAAAGTAGAAACGGAAGAAAATACGAAGAAGAAAAAGAAGAATAAAAAACCTAAAAAAGGGGGAAGAAAGAGGAATCGAAACAGCCCATACTGAAAGGGAAGCCTCTGTCCTCTGAACCCAAATGCGCGAGGGTCATCGTGATCGGTGACTCCCAAGCGCGGGATCTACAACCCTTGCTAGCGGCCCGCCTTCGCACCAGTGGGAAGGTAAGCTGCCTTCCAGGAAAGGGGAACGGAGAAATAAGGGTGGAGGCTGAGAAATCTCAGATCTCTGAGAACTCAGTAGTTGCCCTCATGGCAAGTGGCAACGATCTCTACCTACGAGGAATCAAAGTAGGCGCCAGCGGGAAGATCCTGACCACGGTTATGGGAGGAGTTGACGACTGTGGGCTAAAAACCCGCAGACGTGTCGTGGTCGGGATACTCCCAAGACGAGGTCCATCCCGCAATGCTCACGCAAGGAACGTCTGCATAAACAAACGCCTGGGAGATCTTTGTACGGCGGAAGGAGTCTTTTTTGTAGACCCCTACCACACCTTTTACGGGAGAAATAACCTGTACAAAAGGGACAGAGTGCATCTTTCCTTTAAAGGGAAAGCTGCACTCGCGAACATGATCCAGGATGTTGTGGAGCTGACCCAAAGAAGTGTCAGACCCCGAGTAAAGGAGGAACCTGAGATGGTGGCCATAACGGAGTCGTGGATAAAAACCTCAAGCCGAGACTTTGAAGGTGAATTCACGATTCTCGGTTACCAGCTCTTCCTGAAAGATAGACCAGACAGAGAGAGTGGCAGTGTGATGTTGTATGTCAAGGATACTCTCAACTCGACGGATTGCAACATCGTATCCGACCATGAACTACTAGGTGTTGACCTAGAGATAGGTCCTGCCAAATACAGGACCCTGGTGCTTTATAGACCTCCTGCCCAACTCGTTGAAAATGACAGAGATCTGTACCAGCTACTAGGAGAACTTGTCAAAGACAGAGTGTGTATCGTCATGGGTGATTTCAACACACAAGTTGACTTGGAAACAAGAGAACCCTAAGGCGAGAACGCACTACTCCTGGATGTCGCGAACAACGAGTTCCTGACTCAATGGGTGAGAGAGCCAACGAGAGGAGACAATATCCTCGACTTGGTTTTCACCTTTGAGGATGACATCGTTGAGGACCTCTCTGTTGGCGAAGAGGTCGGTGGCAGTGACCACTGACTAATTAGATTTGTACTCAAATTCCCGAAGGCAGGGCCTGCAACTAGTAAATCGAGGAAACTCGATTTGAAAAGAGCAGACACTGCAGGTCTTCGTGCTGGACTGACTGACGCGAGGCTAGAAGTGTGCGATGTTGTTGAAGACTGGTGGAACAGTTTCAAAAATAAGTTCATGAATTTTCAATCGCGTTTCGTCCCTCTGAAATGTCCCCGTCGGTCTTCTGATCAACCAAAGTGGTTTAATCGATAAATCGGCCGACTGCTTAGGGAGAAGAGAACTGTGTACCGGCAATCGAAGATCTCGGGCGACTTTGACCAATACCGGAGGCTAGCCAGGAGAGTGAAGTCCAGCATAAGGGCGGCTAAGCGGTCTGAGGAACTCCGAGTGGCAAAACTCTGTAAAGAGAATCCCAAGGAGTTTCTGGATATGTAAACAGCCGTAAACCAATCCGTCGAACGATTGGCCCTTCGAGAAAGGAGGAGGGGGCATTAAAGCATTCAGATGCAGAAAATGCTAACCTCCTCAATGACTACTTCTCTTCAGTGTTTACTGAAGAGTGTGGTCCCATCGCCCAGCTAATGGATTCCTTCTCGGGAAAAAGCTGGAGGATATGGACTTCACCGAAGGGTAAATAAAAAAGAAGATCAGTAACCTAATGACGAATAAGTCACCTGGCCCGTGAGGGTTTTTACCTGAAGTGTTGAAAGAAGTGCGCGATCAAGTGTCACGACACCTGAGCGCAATCTTCAACATGTTAATCCGGACCGAATGCGTTCCTAGAGACTGGCGTGAGGCGGAGGTGACTCCTATCTTCAAGAAAGGAGACCTCAGCCAACCGTCAAACTACCGACCTATCAGTCTGACTTCGATAGTCGGTAAACTCATGGAAAGCATCATGGTGGACAAAATGATGTCGTATTTAGAGTCAAAGCTGCTACTGAGGAGTTCCCAGCACGGCTTCCGAAGGCAACGGTCATGCCTGACGAACCTTGTGGAATTCTTTTACTTCGTGTTCAGTGAGCACGATCGGGACAAGGCGGTGGATGTGGTGTACTTAGACTTTCAGAAAGCCTTTGATAAGGTACCACACCGCCGCCTTCTCCGGAAAGTGCGAGCGCTGGGCATAGACGGAAAAGTAGCCGGCTGGATCGAGAACTGGGTAAGTGGCAGACGGCAATGGGTGGTGGTGAATGGACATGCTTCTGAGTGAGTGCCCGTTACTAGCGGGGTGCCTCAAGGTTATATCCTGGGACCACTACTATTCATGATATACGTCAACGACATGGACGGTGACATGGTTGCCAAGATTTCCAAATTTGCCGACGACACCAAGCTTGGTATGAACGTTGCAAAGGATGGAAATACTGCCCGCCTGCAGGAAGATCTTGGGAAGATTGGGGAGTGGTCGGACACGTGGCAAATGCCTTTTAACGTGGGGAAATGCAAAGTGATGTATATCGGCCACAGAAACCCCCAATCTCAGTATATCCTTAAGGGCACTGCTATTGAATCCACCGACACTGAGAAGATATTGGGTGTAAGTATCACTAGCGACCTCAAGTTCTCGAAACAGTGCATCGAGGCAGAAAAGAAAGCCCAAAGGATGTTAGGCTACATAAAGCGGCAGTTTGGATACCGTAACAAGGAGATAGTACTTTGTCTGCACAACTCCCTCGTTCGGCCGCACCTGGAGTATGCCGTACAATTTTGGAGTCCTTCGTTTCGAAAGGATATCGCAAGGTTGGAATGCGTACAAGCCAGGGCAACCAAGCTGATCCCCTCTATCCGACATAAAAGTTATGAGGATAGACTAAGGGAATTAGATCTGTTCTCGCTGGAAACCCGTAGACTGCGTGGTCAGCTCATCTAAGTTTTCAAAATACTTCGAGGGTTCGACAATGTTGACTACCGGGATATTTTCACACTGAGTGAGAACAGAACGCGCAATCACGGCTTCAAACTTGAACTGAAGCGTTACAACCGCAATCTGTGTGGAAATCTTTTTACTTACAGTATCTGCGGTGAGTGCAACGCACTTCCAGTGGAAGTTGTCAACAGTGAATCTGTTGACCAGTTCAAGTCAAGACTAGACAAAGTCTTGAAAAGTGGCCGTTTAGGGACGCAAAACAATTGAGCAGCCATGTGCCTGCTCGATTGCTAGTCCAAAGGTACCCTCTTTGAATGGACCGTAAGGTCTCCTAGGGTACTTCCTTTCCTTGTTACTCCTTGTTGTTGGATAGAAAGTTTCTTATATGCGAGAGTAATATATCAAAATTTCACATTTTTATCTAAATTATATCACTAAATAACATTTGTAACGTTGTACGCTACAAAGATTCTTGGAAGAGCTTCCAAAAATGTTTATGAAGAATGCACAATCACCACATAATTCGTGTTTGTTTGTAAACAATATGGCTGGTTCAATATCAAATGCATGGTTTCCAATAAATTCCCTTTAAAAAAACAACTAAATTGCAACTTTCAATGCTAAAATTACTCATATATATATATATATATATATATATATATATATATATATATATATATATATATATATATATATATATATATATATATATATGAGTGCATATATCTCTTATGAGCGCGAGAGAATGATGAAATAAATCCAACCTCACTGCAGAAAAGAGAAAACGGAATAATTTTATCTTCGGCTACGCAGAGTCGAGTGGTCTAAAGGGTCACAAGGCCCACCTCGGAATTTTTCGAAGTAAGAAATAACTATTTCAGAAGAAAAAATTATCCAGTTTTCCCTTTTCTGCGAGAAAGGAAATAGTGGTACGCATGATCATAAAAAAACATATTCTTCTCTTTCCAATGATGAATTAAATTTTGAAAAATATTTAAATCAGATAGAACAAGAAAAGACAAAGCGAATGAAAATCGAGAGGAATTAACCTTTGGATGAAAACTTTGATAAATCAAAAAACTAATTTTATTCAGTTGTTGAAGAGATACCCAAATATAATCGCTCCTGTAAAATACCACTACATGAGCGTATCCAAACCTACCCTGAAGCAGAGGCGATTTTAGGTTGTGCGGGGATCTATGCCCAGTATTCTTGCGGGGCCCTCAATTCAATGGGGGGAGAGCGAATCGTTAAAATAAAATTTATTTTAAACAATATCCAATTTATTGATAATTAATTAGTCAAATAATCTTTTCACAATTGAATATTACACATTTGTTTTTGTTTTTGTGAAGTTTAACACTACAAAATAACTAAATAATAATAATAATAATGTAAAACAAAAATGATGCAATGAGTGCGTTTTATCTATTGCAGAGAATTCGTTCAGTTCACTTGACTATATCTTAGTCAAATTTTTCTAGCCTTCTTACTTGCAAACTCTTTGATGACATCAGTAAAATTAAGCTCTCTTAATTTTTAATGCTCAATGCTCAAGAGGGTGAGTAAAGACAAACGGTCCTCCCCTATGGTGTTTCTGAGATAATTCTTGATTAGCTTCCTCTTGGAGAATGATCGCTCAACAGTGAAGTTTCTGACAAACATACAGATAGATTCAGAATCCAATTTCAGCATTAGAAAATGTTTCTAGCATGACATGTTTGTATTTATCTTGCAATACATTTATTTCAGGACTTTTTGCAGCCTTTGTGCCATCTGATGAAATAACACTTTCAACGGAATAGATTTAATAACATGTGTAAATTGCAAAATCTCCGACTCCAACCCAGCCTCCCAGTCCTTAGGATATGAAGACATAAGCCTTTTAGCTAATGATTTATGGTCAATGTTCGTTATGTTTGAAATTTCTGATAAAAACCCAAATTTCTCTCGGAGGATGCTGTAACGAGCAATGCTTTGTTGAAGGGCAGCACAAAGCTTGTCAATGATGGGCAAGAATGCCCTCACTCTAAACTTCTCTCTCCTTGTCAGCGTAACATCCGCGGAGTCTAGTTCATCATGGTGACGCTTGCGCTTCCTGATCGAACCTGGATCTCAGGTCTCTAGCAAATTGTAATAGAGACTCTAGCAGTGTGACAGCTGCATTGAGGGACAGCACAGATTTTGGCAACTGGATATTGTTACTCTGAAATCTTTCCAATACAGTATTCTAAACTTCAAAGAGAAGCACTGCTTAATTTTTTTTCAAAACTTTCAAAAGAGCACTTGATTCAACTCTTTATTCAGCTTACTGTTTCTGATCTAAGAAAAGCTCCCCTGGAACAATTATATTTTCTTTGTATGCTGTAATGAGACCAGCTGAGGCATTTTTTCGCGCTGACCAACGGGTGTCAGAATGTAGTACCTCACGATGTATCATCTAACGATAAGTAGATGCAACAAGAAAGAAGTACATATTTTTTATCAGAGCAAACAATGATCCTGGAGCAGGGCAGGTTTCTGCAGCACACTTCGCTACCAAATTTAAGAAATGAGCCATGCATGATATGTATTAAGCTTCACTACACTCATTTTTTATTATATGTTGGGTCGCCTGATATTTACTGGAAATGTTGCTGGCGTTGCCATATGACTGTCCTCGGCAGTCGACAATTTGTATGTTCTTCTCTCTAAGAAAATCAAGAACAGTTGTAGCAATATCTCTGCCAGTGTGGCTTAGCATGGGAATAAACTGCAAAAGCTTTTAACTGGACCTTCAGGAAGCAGTACATAACGTATTGTAAAAGTAAGTTGATACATGTGTGAAATATCAGGTGTAGAGTCAACAGAAATTGAAAAGTACTTTGCTGTTTTATACTTCATCTGCTATTGAGGAGATAACTTTTTCTGTCATTATTCCAATGATTTCTTCAGAAATGCTATGGGACAAGTGAGAAGTATGACCACTACATTTATTTGCGTGTTTTTTGATATGTGTTGCCAAAATCTGTCGTATGTGCTCAGTAGCTCTAGAATACCAAGATTGTTTATTTTGTGTACTGATCCAATTTTCTCATTTTTACCTCGAATGGCTAACCCGCGTTCACAAAGTAGCTTTAAAACATTTACACACTTCCTCAATACTGCTTGCCAGCACTCACATTCACTTTCATATTGTTCTACTAGATTAGAGTCAATGCGAGCACTCACAGTCTTTCGATATATCATTTCGACCATAGTTTTCCTGTGCTGATCTGACCTACCGTGAGATTCTATGGCACAGCTAGCATTTTTCCAGTCATTGAAGCCAAAGGTGAATGAGTTTTCTCCCTTTAACATAAGCTTGCAATGAAAACAATACACTATATCAGTTGTTTTAGATTAACGGAGCTATTTAAGATTAATTTTGGGGCCAGATACTGAATGAGTTTGAGTGAATAATGTCTTTGTTCAGTGACGGATTCTGTTTAGCTCTTTCACAGCTGACTCGTCGAAGTCACCACCGCAATTTCTAAATTCCGCACTTTCCCTTCTGATCCAATAGTCACACACATTTCCAGGAATTAGTTTAGGTCATAATCTAAGACCAGTTTCAAATCTCTGTTCAGTAACTGATTTCATAACTTTCATTTCTTCTTGTTTCTCCTCGTTGCCAATGTATTCAGGTTCAATTGCGCTAACTACACTAAGGGCAGTACTACTTGTGGCTTGGCTGGCTTGTCCCGTTGTTTCAGGGGTAATTGGTCTCTCAACTGATTCAGATTCAGTTTAGGTTTTGATTTTGCAGAATCAGATACTGTAGGGTAAGTCAACCATTGAGTTATGGTAATTTGTTTATTCTTTCGATGGCTTCTTTAATTCTTGTCGTTTAACAGCACCAGCTTTATACTTTCAACCTTAATCATGATCACGACTTGTTGATTTCTCCAATGTACCTCAGTGTAGCCTCACTGCCTCATCCTGAAACAGAAAAAAACATTAGTAGTAATACTTTTTAATTATTATTATCTATAAATAAATAATTATTTATATATCACTTAATCACTCAATATTCATCATTAAATAAGAAAATAGTCCCTCAAGCTTCAGTAAAACTAAAATTATAATAATACTAACTAATTAAATAAATATAAATTGCACTAAATTGGCTTAACAAGCAACAGTAACAGGAAATAACCTAGAGATTAAATAAATGAAAAAAAGTATATATTTAACTTATGGCAAGAAGACTGGTCTAAGAAAAATGGGGAGCAACCAATAATAAAACCTCACGTAGGAAACTGAAAACATACATAGAGGACAATCAGAATGAATTTAGTAGACCTAGCTTAGAAAGAAAAGAACTCTCTCTGAATATGTCATGGGGAGAGCAGCGTATATCAGTTTGGGGAGCGTGGAAGGACCAAAGTAGAGAGTCTGTCCCCTACTCTCTACTCGATGTACACCGCAGATGTTCCAGCCCCTGTGAACCCCACTTGCTTCAACATTCAATACGCTGATGATTTCAGCCAGATAATACATTGTCCTTGGCGTAACGCGTCTATGCAAGCTCGTATGACGGCGCCGGAAAGCGAAAGATTATACATCTACAAGGCCAAATGGAAAATAAGAACAAACCAGGAGAAATTCAAGGTAGTTCACATTGAGTAGAGACTACTTTCATATGTGAGGGTTGGGGATAGGCGCTATCCTACACCACAGAGTGGAATCTACTCGGAATGAGGATTACTTCATCCAGGTACAAGATGCACGTCACTGATCGAATTTCAAAAGCTCCGGCTGCAGTCATAACTCTATTCATGTTCAGAAATCTCCGTAAGACCAATAAGAAGGATATCTAGAATGCAATTGTAAGATCTACACAGCTCTTTCCCGCTTTCACCCTCTCTTGTTCCTCAAAGACACAAAAATGAGACTACAAGTCGTGGAGAATAAATATGTGTACCTAATTACGGGTACACGCAGGGGGTAAAGAAGATAGCAAGAAGAGCTGCAGAGGGAGGTGGGGTTAAGTCCCATTAACGTAGGCATTGGAGAATGGACTGGCAATATGCAGGAACTGGTTAATCAAGAAATGAATGATGAAATCATTCAAATGGTTAACCAGAACAGAGGAGACAGAAGCCACGCAGACTTCCAAACTCCTCTAGCCTCGTGGCTGGTGGAGACGAAGTGCCGTTCTAGGCATGATAAACTGAGTTAAAAATCCCAGAAATAATATCAAATGACCTTATCACCGAATAAGAACTTTCTCGAATTTTTAAAATCTTTAAAAAAAATATGAAAAATAACACCGATTATGACTCTATATATACCCGAATGTGTTAAGAAGAAAGAAGAATGAAGAAAGAAGATACAAAATACTCCAAAGTATATACATCACAAAATAAATGAAAGAGAAAATATACTAAGTATAAAATAAGTAGTAATTAGTAAAATCATAAATACAACAGTAAATGCTCATTTTACATACAAAGAATATTAAAGATTTTTTAAGAGAAATGGCTTGAACGCCATAGAAACTACTAAGTCTAAAAACAACAACACAAAATTCACAAAAAACAAAAATCTCATACACTACCTTCGCTTTTCACTTATATTTTTCTCTGTTTATCCACCCATGATTTTTCCCATACACAAACACACACACACACATTAATTAGTAATTTGTAAGTGGCCCTAGCTAGAATTAGATTAGGTGTGACCAATATAACTCACGGACACTAATTCACTAATACTATAAGACTGCAATGTTAGGTGTGTCACACTTTCATCTCTGTCAGACATTTTATGTTTGAATTCACTGGATCTGAGGATAAGTTGCAGGAAATAAAAATCCGGCTTCAAAAGCAGAATTTATCAATTACATATGGAAATATGATTAATAAGAATACTCAAACGAATTTAATAATGAAATTTGTATACGAAATAAAATTATTTCGTATATATATATATATATATATATATATATATATATATATATATATATATCTATACATACAGGCTGAAACTTAATTATACACACCATAATAATAATAATAATTAAAGTAAAACATTGCAATAGTAGTAGTATTAGTAGAAAAAATGAAGATAATAGTAATAAAGAAATAGTAAATATTTTGTATTATTTTCTTTTAGCAAAATAATATGAAAACATTCAATATGCAGATACTAAATAGAGGATATTTGAATGTAGATAAATTAATAATTGTTAATCTTTAATTTTCATATTGCATACTTTAGTTTATTCAACCATTTAAACTGATAAAATACGAGTTGGAAAAGTAACCACACGATAAACTCAATAAAGAGGGAAAACCATCATCATAGTTTCATGCGATAAAAGATCTTCAAGATTATCAGATAAAACCCGGAGTCGGAGTCGGGGTTTTAGCCTACCGAGTGCACATCCCTCGTCAACACTTCAGTTCTTTTCGCTACAACAAACGTCTTCAAGTGAGATTTGAAGGAGTAAAGGCTAGTCATTCGCTAATTAACAACCTACAAATCACAAAAATCATAAACGAATGGCTAACACAACACAAGACCAATCACACACCGGAACAGACAGGTTGAAAATTGGCACCTAACTATTTATGCTCATATGCAGACTGTTCAGCAATTATTGCAGTCGTCAGGTCACCACTTTATAGGGGTTCCCGGGTCTTATGCGTATAAGGGAAACGACCACCGATAACCAGTTTGTTGGTAGAGATGTATAGGGGTTGCTTGTTAAGGTTGAGACAGGAAAGGCACGTTACCGTTACCTTTATAGCGTGATGTAGGGACGATTACGGGTTACCACTTTATGGTAGGAGGAGAGTGGCCATCCAGGGATGCCGCTTATGGTACAGACGGGTAAAGGTAACAGTTCCAGTAATGGTTTAAAAATGACGCGGATATTTCGCGAGGTCCCCACTGTCCCCTGGGTGAAGTGATAGGTGGCGTTAAGTTTGTATCTGACTCCAAAGATACTCAAATAATATATTGGCTTGGTTGGACTTATCAAAGGCTTGTGATCGAGAAAGCACTGAGAGGAATCACATAAAAAAATAAGGATTTAATTCCAAACGAACAAAACAAACAAGCTAAATAAAAATGAGGCTCGCGTTTAACGACTTTCCATTTAATTCCTGATCGGTCTACAAATATATATATATATATATATATATATATATATATATATATATATTATATATATATATATATATATATATATATATATATATATATATATATATATATATATATATATATATATATATATACGCGTGAACACTTGATACAATTTTCCCTATTCCTGCGAGGCACTATGCTGGTGCAATTTTAATGCCAGGGCCATGCTCTTCTCTACAATCTAACGAATGCAAAATAACTCTCCATCTGACATTCCGAGGCTATGGAGAAGGAATCTGTTCATTAAACACGGTTTTATTTCCACGATCACCACATAAAAAAATACCTTGAATAACCATCCGATCCCCCGTTTCATCTCTTAAAGCCTCGAACCCAAGCTAGGCTGAGACGAATCATATGTGGCTATTCCGGCCCGTTCTCCATGTGTGTGTTTGTACAGAGGCTCATATCGCCTCTTCCCCCCCTCCCTCCATAGAGCCCGCTCTGAGTAGTGCTGATACGTTGGGTCCTTGGATACATAGAGCATCTATTGCCATTATTTCATTTAATCTATTTATTGCGTATAACTGTGTATATATTAAAGTTTATTTTTGTACCTACTTTTTCATATGCCTCATAGCCGGAGCCATCATTAGTTAATATCGGCCAACTGTACTTAATCTTAGGAATTTAAAATCCTTCGCACTCGTCCCCCCTTCCCGCTCATTTCTATTTCCAAAATCTTTCGTGACCAGAGTAGAATCAAGGTCACGCGTTGACCTTGAGTGACCATGCCCCTTGGGTAGAAGTGACGTATATGTCAGGGTCGTTCTACGACAACCTGCATTTTAGACATATATTATATAAGATGCATTCGATCGCAAGGGTTTACAATAGTGTTATATATATATATATATATATATATATATATATATATATATATATATATATATATATATATATATAAACTCTTTCTGAATAACAGAATACAAGTATGGCTTAAAAAATATAAACATAAGCGGGTCTGAAAGGGGCAATAACAGAATCAAAGATACGACATTGGTTACATTATTTCACATGAACATCAACCTCCTTTTCCTTTGGGCAAATACATTGATTACGCTGTCTATTCTAACATCACTTTCGTTGTGAACATCGATCAGCGCCAAACCATTGAGGCGTTCTTGATCCATGTTATTCCTTAAGTAAGTTTTTAGTCGTTCCCGACCTGAAATTGAACGCTTGGCCTCCACGTTCGAAACTGAGATAGTGATCAGAACTTGTAGGAGCCTTGGCAACGCTCAAGGCCTCGATGTTAGCCTAGTATACCTTTGCTGCCTCCAGTAAAGCAGCAACATCTCCGTGGACGCCGCTTATCAGATGTTTGATGTTGAAGACAATTGGAATAGTGTCGTATCCAAACCGGCTCTGCACCTCAGTAAATACCTGGTCAATGTATGGTACATAGAAAGAGTGGCGGTAATATTACTCAGCTGTCTGGTAGTGTAGGTTCGCTTGCTGTGTTTGCTGCCTACAAACTCGAGGCACAGGAATAGTGTCATGTGACGAGTCGATCTCATGGAGGAGTTCCTCTTCCTTCTTAAAGACGTCGTGGAAGCTGGTCAGTGCAGCTTTCCGGGTCCTGTTGAGATAGGGATGCTTAATGAAGTCGCTCCACTTTTCAATATGGGCTAATGAAAGGACAAATTTCCGTAGGGTAGGGTAGAAACATTTTCTACCAGGTTTTCATAGGAACAATAGTTTCTATGTGTTTATGCAAATCTCAAAAAAGTGTAAAAAGCCTCGATTCTTGCCGCTTTTAATTACATTAACTTATTTACTAATTGAGTGATGATGCCCAATTGCTTATCGACAAATGGAGGGATTGCTGCGCTGGGAGAATCAAATGTTATCGCAATTGCTTTGTTCCCGGTGAGGAAGCTTACATCTAAACATTTATTTGAAGATAGAACTTTTCGTTTGATAAATACTGCGCAGAACTCTCGACCAAATGTGCACATTTTGTTCTATGCAGCAGCGAACTACTTCGAGGCAAAATCTAACGGAGCACATTTATTTCCTTAAAGCTGTTCAAAGGCTGCTCCAACCCCCTCGGCGCTTGCATCTGCGTGAATTCTTATGGGAGCGTCTGCTAATTGATTATGTAATTCGACCGTGTTAGTGATCGGAGTTTTGGCCACAATAAAGGCGTTATTGGTACAATGAGACCAATTTAGGGGGATTTAGTCCATTTATGTGCATCATTAAAGTGTTTGTTAATGTCTCTAAGATGGTGGCAATATCTTTGTCACGTTTATAGTACAAGTTAAAAGGCATATAATTCGTCGGAATGGAGAAATTTTTATGACTAATATTTTGTCAAGAACTGGCGAGATGCCCTCGTTTTTTTAATAGATGGTTTGAAATTATAAAAAAAATATTTGAATGCAATAGAATTGGATATAACTTTTTGATATGGTCTAGGTTGCAAGTTTTTCAAAAGTTAAGAAAAATTTAGAGAATTTAGGTCATACAAGGTGACTCCGAAAAACGGGGCCACAACTTTTAATAATCTTAATTTTTTTAATTAGACAAACAATTAAGAAATGAAGCTTATTGAAAGTTGGGGTCCGTAATTTCATTATTCTACGATAATTTTTGAAAGAGGTTTTTACTATGGTGGTAGCTATTAAGATTTAAAACATTTTAAATAAATTGAAAATATGTTGCATAATACTAGTATGTTGTAACTATAATACTTATGTACTTTGACAATCCATTTCTAGATATGAACCGGCGAACCAAGTTGAGGAAAATTAAGTTTACTTTTTCTCTTTTTGGTCCTAAATAATGGCGTTATGGAAAAAAAATAAATTGAATTTATTAAATCCCCACAGCATGTGATTTATTAAGACAATAATCGCAAATTATTTTAATTTTGATGTTTATAAAGAAGCTGATAAAATAGGCATTTGACAGAAAGGAGGACAAAAGTGCAATTGGATAAAAATTGTGTTGATTGTAAGTATTACCAGCGATAGCCAACGGAAATTTAGTTTGCACTTTAGTGTCTATTGCGTCAAGACTTTTGATTAGTCCATGATGTAAATTTAACTTGAATGGGGAAATTGATGTCAATGTGTGATTTAAGTCCATTAAATGAATGAAAAATTAACAGATTTTGATATACACGATGAGTTACCTGGTGAGACTTTTGGTGCTGATTCTGCTAATATCGACCATTGGCAAGAAATTTGGATGCAATGAAGCAGACGGTAAGTATTTTCATTTGAGACGAAGCTCTTAAACCTGAACCTAGGTTTGTATATATATTCATCCTCTTATTCCTGATCATTTAGAATAACTAAAAGTGTGCGTTGTAAGAATAAAAAATCATATTCACTATCAATCCCTCACTCACTCATGCATTACCATTTTTATTATTTTAATGCGGATATTATTATTGTCATTATAGGAATAATGAACTTACGCAGTCCAGCGAAGCTATATTTACTCAGGGGCTAAGAGAGAAGCGGGAATCAGGTCAAGTATAAAAAATGGCACAGAATGAAGGGAGGAGACATTTTAGATCTTCAAGAACGATTAACAGAAAGCATCACCTCCCATCAGAAACACAAAACAAAACAGTGCGCACACACGACACACACACACACACACACACGACACACACACACACATATATATATATATATATATATATATATATATATATATATATATATATAATGAAAGGGGCTACTGATTTTTGAAGAGCGAGCTGAGTTTGAGTAGCTTTATGTTTACTCAAACTTTAATACTTCCGATAGGCAATTCAACACTAATCTCTTGATAAGCATAAAATTTTTCCTTCCTCTACCCAAAAAGGCCGCTGATCCCCTCCCCCTAATTACATTCCAACTTGTAAATTTGTGTGCCCTTAGGCTAAGCATCTCTCTGTATTCATTAGTTTACCAGCGATTGCAGATGACTGAGGTCTCCGTCAAAACGCGGTTTCGCAAATAAATTGATCCAAACACTGTGATTTCTTTCCTGCATTTACATGTACGTTACTGTACTTCTTTGAGATAGCGCCTTCAGCAAATTGTTTGGCCAACATCGCCCGGAGTTCTACCTCTGGAAAGCGTACGGCCATTCTAGAGAGGGGCGTCTCTTCGAAGAGGGCCCCTGCAACTCCTCCTAGCAAGGTCGGGTGGGGGGCATATTCCTTCCAAGGAATTGACGCGGACTCTAGATCAACTGGGTAGCTGCGGTGACTCGACTCCAGTTACCCGTTAGCAATCATTTTGAAGGAAACCATCTTTGGAGCGTACCCCCTGCCCACCTTCCAGGGGTGGACAGCTGGTACGCGACTCCAACACCACGGGATGGGGCCGGGCAGGAGAATGCGCTATTTACACCCTGCATGATGTCTCCGTTCTTTTCTCTGCTTTAAATACCTCCTTTCAGGAAGTAGCTGTGCAGTTTGCGTACACTCCACCATTAGCCGACCTTGACGCGGGGACTTCCACCGCGTCGTGGCACGGTTGCCGAGGCCGTTTCTCATGGTCGAGGATTTCAACAAGGATCAATGCCAGGGATCAGGGCCTTGTCTACCTGATCGACGAACTAGGGATATGTTTCCTAAATGTGGACGAGTTTACGCACCACTGTCCAAGAACAACTTCTTTTTCCTGGCTTAATCTATCCCTGTGCTCTCTGGATGCACAGTTTGATTTTTGGTAGGAAATTGTCGATGACCTCCATTGTCGTGGTCACTTTCCCATTCAACCATCACTTTCTGGGCCTCTGCCGCTGCCGCCGGAAAACCCGCCCCGATCGTGCTTGGATGCGCTTGGTGTTCCGCATTTCAGGAAATGGCTTATTTCTCTGTCCCACTAAAGGAGTTTAGATCAGTGGATGAGGCCGTTCAGTTTTTCTCCGGCAACCTCATCGCCGTGGGCCTAACTACTATTCTTAAAACATCTGTTCTGTTTGGACGCCGTCCGCTTCCATGCTGGTTGGCAAAGTGTGAGACGGCCCTTAGACAGAAGCGATAGGCCTATATGCAATATAAGCACCGTTTGAATGAATTCACTTCTTTCTGTGAATTTCATCGGGCTAGAGCAAGGTTCCAGTATATTTCGAAGCACGCCCGCGGCTTTTCCTCGCATGCATACGTGTTTTCCCTAAGAGAGAAAACTCCTCTCGAAGAACTGTGGAAGCTAGTCAAAAGGATTCGGGGCAAGTTCTCGCAGGACCACCACCTCGTTCTCCATGAGAATGGGAGGGCACTCTCGAAACCCGCGTCCGTGGCGGAGTTCTCTGCGACCGCTTTATCCGCATTCTTTTGATGGGAGACTGCCCCCTCAGTATTCAGTACACTTTGCTATGTCACTGAAGGCATTGAATTATCTTTACCTCCAGACGTGGATAACCCCTCAACGACAGGTTTACATTGAATGAGTTTCGTTTAGCTCTTGCTTTATGCGCGGAACCCACCCCTGATCTGGACGATGTACCGTAAGCCAGGCTTCGACACTTAGGTGATCGAGACATGGTCTCTCTATTGGATTTGTTCAACAAGATCTGGACAAAGGGTACCCGCCCATACTCATTCAACTGGCTACTGTGCTAGCTTTTCGCAAACCGGGGATAGATCTGGATAAAGGGTATCCTCCCATACTCAATTAAATGGCTACTGTGCTAGCTTTTTGCAGAGCTGGGATAGATCACCCTAACTCGGCTGGTTTCCATTCAATTTCTCTAGCTCTTGCCTGTGCAGGTTGAGGAAAAAAACTGGTAAATGTAGATTATCCTTTTTCCTGGACAACGGAAATTACTTGTCTTCTGCATAATGTAGCTTCCCCTTCGCATGCTCTGTTCCTAGGGGAAAATGCCGTCTTCGAAGCCTACCTTCCTAGACAGCAACACGCTATGGCGCTTTTCGAACTAGAGAAGGTCTATGAACCCGCATAGCGATACGCTATCATGCAGAATATCCACATGAATAGGGTGAAGGGATGCCTCCCAATCTATATTTCTAAATTTCTGCGAGATCTTCGATTACAAGTACGGGGGGGACACCCTCTCCTGCCCCCTGTGAAGCAGGAGAAAGGCTTCTCGCAGATACGTGTCTACAATGTCACATTATTTTCCCGGAACATCAACGATATTACTTTGCCGCTACCGGAAGATGCTTTTGTGATGCTCTACGCGGAATACCCTTCTAATTTTTGGTGCGGCCCAGATGCCAACTCTGAAGATTCGAGACCGACAGGCATTAAAATACATCCTACGCTATGCCGAAGAGCATAGCTTACGGTTTCTCTTGGCCAAATCTAATTTGGTGCACTTCTGCCGCCATCCACGGCTCCACAACGACCCGGATTTGTTACTAAGCTGGGTTTCCCTGGACGTGGTTGATTCCCCTTCTTTTCTTGGTCCTGTTTTCGACCAACGCCTAACCTGGGAGGCTCATATTCGTAGCCTTAGAGTCTGTTGTACCTGCGCCATGGACATTCTTCAGTTCGTGACCTTTAGCATTTGGGATGCTTATTTAGAAACTGCCTTACTTTTCAATCAGTCCTTTATCAAGAACAGATGCTAGTTTTAAGCATCCGCAGCAAAGTGTGCATTGAGGAAGCTGCACTGCATCTACCACACCGGAAACGGCTGGCTACCGGTGCCTTCGCACGTCCCCCATTAAGAGTTACTTGTAGATGACGCTGATATGCCACTCGTTTGCGTCATACAGAGTGAATTATACGTTTGTACGCGTGTCCCCCTGCGCCCCCCTCAGTCACTAAGGGCTCTCACTGTATCCAAGAACAATCTGGACGGTGCCTACGCCGCCGAGAGACGCCATTTATACCCTAAGCCCTTTGAGTTTAGGGTCAGGAAACTCATTCGAAAGCTCGGTATAGCTCTCTGCCCGGTGGCGCCTCTGGTTCTGCCCTGGATGCCACCCTAGAGGCTATCACCTGTGACTATTTGTCGTTACGTCTAGACTGCTTATTCTTCCACAGCATCGGGAGCACACTGAATGTCACGTTGGATACGTGGCAGTAACATAACATAACATAATTTCACGAATGACAAAAGCCACAAGGGCCTATCAAAGGAGGGGGTCGGTTTCCAAGCTGTGTCCCTTCTGTTTGAAGTCAGCGGGGCTCTACCAGGCACTGAGTCTGTATTCCCAGCCAAGTTGGCTGCAATACATCGCTCGGTACGGGAGTTAACGTGTCGTACCAGGTTCTGGGACAGGATTGTAATCTATAGTGACTCACAAAGCGTCTTGAGCGCTCTCAGGTCATTGGAGTCTCCATCCCCCTGTTTCACGGATTAGTAACGCCACGGTTGCCGCGAGCTTGGTGATGACGAAATTATCTTCTGCTGGGTTCGTGGACATTTGTGAATTGCGGGAAATGAGCACACCCATGAGGGCACCAAATAGTCCGCGAGGACTGGGCAGCCAGATCAGTGTTTCGTTCTCCCCCACACCGACTATATGGTAAGACTCAGCGTATCCCTCCGGGCTCCCTGACCAAGATTGGAGACGGATTAGTGAAACTTAAACTTGCTTAGCATTACGTCGCAATTGTTCCCATGGACCTACCCCTCTCCCCAATGCCACGACGTCTTCCGGCTTGCAACTCTTCCAAGGCAGCAATTACGTTCCGAGCTGCAATCATTAGCCATATATTCGCCTCTTATTATGATCTAGACATCATTAGTGTTGTTGACCGGAATGGCTGCCATGTTGGGCCTAGGACCAGAAAGCGTTCAATCTCCCAGGTATGGAAATCATATGGCAATTAACAGCGATAGGCTACTTCCTTAACTCGTTGATAATGTAACACCATTCAGTTAATGATGAGTCTCCCAAATCAGCTCTGGAAGCGTAGGTAGAGAGGCCCGTGTACCGACTATTGGGCTCGAAAACAAACCGACAGCGACGGTAACAACCTTGCACTAAATATCCTTAAAGATAGATACTCTACCTTTCTCATTTCCTATCATTCTCTAATTTTTCCTCTTAGAGATTGATACTAAATATCTCAATCAGCATAACCATTCCATAACACAATTACCACCAATTTATTTTATCTTAGCGGCTATATCATTTACAATAGCTGTTTTCACACTTTTCGGACCTCTCGACACACGAACAACCTCTGACAAATTTATCACTTCCAGCCAACTATATTCACCTTTGCTTCCATATCGACATATTTATTTTTGCAAAGTACTCCTGCAATTTATTTTTTATCTTCCCATTGCTCAATATTACTAAGCTATCCTTATCTTTGAAGTTCACACAATTCTTCTTCTCTTGGAATTTCACCTTTCTCACTTCCCTTAAAAATAATTTTCTGTTCTATTCTTTATCCTCATTCTTCTTACTTTCACTTTCTCCATTTGCTGCTTTATTATTCTGATTTATCGCTCGTTTCACCTTTCGCCTCCTTGTATTCATATATCAACATATCCTTGACATTCTCTGTACTCCTAAGCATGTGTAAGCAAATCTCTCTTTTGCTCTCCACTGCACTTTTCATATCATCATTCCACCATGCAACGTTTTGTTTTCTATTACCAGTTCTAGCACGCCCACATAAAACTTGCATTATACACCATCACTTCTTTCAATTTATCCCACATTCTCTCTATTCCATATTCATACTTATTTCTTCTCTCCCCTACTGTAAAGAATTCACACATACTCTTCCCTTTCTCTCTGATTAAACAACCTTTGACTTTTCACTCCCCTACTCTTTCCATCTCCCCACGTTTTCTCATGCATGCTCCAACTAATATACACTTAAACAGCGCATTCATGAGTTCGCATAGTCGCATGCTCCTACTATTACACCTTTCGCATCAAATACACCTCGCAGCGCATTATTTCTTGTTAGGAACAGAGTAATCTTTGTCTGACATTAGAGATGCCTCATTTGCCCAACCCATCTGCATTTATTTTATGCATATATTATTTTTAATTAAGTATTATTCATCTTTATGAAGTTGAACGTGTAAAAGTGGAATAAAAGAGTTAAAAGCTATGGAAGACACTGATTAATAGAGGGATGCGTGGTTCAGAATCCACGAAAATCCGTAGGGCCACTAAATGGAGTTGTTCCTTTCTATCCATCTATCTACTATAAGAGGAAGGTATAAATACCTTGATCAACTTCTATTCTTTTACTCTTCTCACATTTAAAATCTTTTACTCCGTCTACTCCTTTCCACCTTCAATGGCTCCCGTCTGCCCTTCCTAATATGGGTCGACTTGGATCCGTTGGGGGGCAGAAGGAATTAGATGCAAGGGGCGCTCCCTACACCCTCAACCACATAGAGAGAGAGGATGGGAAGTGCTTATGGCGACAATGAATCTTTCTCTAATACTCTTCCATCTAAATAATTGATGAGTTACATAGTCGTGTTTATGTTGCCTAAAAGTTGCTCTAAACCTCAGTTTACTTATCAGGAAATTATTTAGTTAATGAAAGTCTTGGTTGCTCCGATTAATGGCCTCAGTGTATCATTATAAAACAACCCAATCTATGTAATTTTAATTAACTTCCCGAGTCAAGAAGATCAACAGTTCTCAGAAATAATGATGTATGACCTTTATCCGTCCATTTTAGCTTTTTAGTCTTGCGCATCTCGTGCTTAACCTTGTGCTCCCTAACCATTTAAAACCTAAACTCACATGTTTTCATTCCGACTATACGACTCATTTTACTGATAAAACCAACGAGATTTCTGTGGTCCTCTGTATGATCTTACTCGAAAATTATTTGAGATAACCCAGGGTGCATAGTCTGAAATGTTCCAGAAAATCTGTGCGCGATCATCAAAATAAGAATGGATAGAGAAGACTACAAACTGTTACTGTTCCGCCGAATTTTCCCCTAAATTCAACGCTCTTGTGCATAATTTGGCCCAAAGTTGATATCTTGCATGGGGAAGCTAATTTCAATAGTCACGAAGATGGGCCGAACACAATGTTGATAGACTTTGGGAATAAATCTTTCCTTTGAAGTAGAAAATCTGAAACCATGAATATCTTTAATTTTTTTTATCATACACTAAAAACTTAAGAATAAGATAATTAAATAATTTTACAATAGTTTCCAATTTTATTAAATACTTACCCAAAATGTACAGCAGCAAGGATGTTCCCCAAAAGTCGAAACAAACAAAAATGTCTCTAATTTTTCTCCCCTCTTTAGGAATTCACCAGCGATCTGGAACCAAAAGCAAGCTCCCAGAATCGAAATCTTTGACGGTGAAAAATCATAAAAAATACATCAGTGAAGTAGATTTGGAGAATTCAGTGAGGCAGTTGGGAAACTTCGCTACCAGAAATGCCCAGGTCATGTACCCTAAAATAGGTTTCATATACATTACCTGTTTAACAAAAATGTATAAGGGCAACGGCAAATTTTGTATTAATTATAAAAAACGACGTCCGCCTCGAAGACGACGTCGGAAGGCTCGTCGATACGAAAAGCATACTTCTTCACCATACCATCAGAGGCGGTTCGGACAAGAATCTATAATGGATAAGGAACCTTCTTTTGACCACTATTCTCCATCAACAGTTAAAGCTCAACTGGGGTCAAATGCTTTTCTCAAGTGCAAAATACATAATCTGCAAGATAAATCGGTAAGTAATAAATTTATTGAAATTTTGATCATTTGATCATTTGATTGCCCACTGAGAAATCTTTGGTAATCTTAATTTTAGAATGGCCGCTCATTTTTCTTCTCTCCAAAATGAATGCAAAGATGAATGCAAACGTTTCATTCAGAACGCATTGTTGCTTCGTTTGTAATTTCGAATCTTAAGGCGACATGTTTTTTCGTGACTACCCTCCTAAAAATCGGAAATAAGTAAACTACTTACTTCAGTATAAAAAAAATGGACAAATAGTAAAATTGAATAAGTATTCGAGTTACACACAAAACCAATAGATCAATTGGATAACTTTTTCGATAGGGAGATGGTAATTCGAAAAAAAACGTGCATTTGAAAGCAGAGCGGGAGAAAAAAAATGCCGGCTACTTTTGTTCGTCGTTTCATCCCGCACAATTTTGGAGCATCGAAATGCAAATCTTTCCCAAGCGTAGGGGGCTTCTTCAATGTCCACAGGGTATTGTAACTTCAATTAGTGTATGTTCCCCTAAAAAAAATCATCAAGCGTTCGTAATTGGAAATGAATTAAAAAAAAAGGCGTAAATTAATTGGAAAAATAGTACACAAAGAAGCCATGATCAAACTAGCCAATAACAATGAAAAAGGGCCGAAAACGAAAGCACTAAAAAAATAGTCCCAATCGAGCGTATGTAAGCTTCGTCCTTAATTCTAAGAATCTTATTTTTCAAGAAGGAATGAAGGAGAAAAGAAAAGAAAAAATGGATAAAAAGAAAAATGTAACGAAAGAAAATGATTAAATCCAAGAATAATGAATACAATAGGAAGAAAAACATGTTACATCGAAAGTAAAGAAAATAGTTGGGTAAAAACTGGAGGGAAAACATGGCAACTAAGTAAACGTGCAAAAAGTATTTAAAAAATCGTAAATTAACAATTAGCTAAAAAATGTATAAAATAACTAAGGCCAACAGCGAATACTCAAAGGAAATAGTTACACTGTTTTCCTTTAGGACAGGACTTTTATATGCCCCTTTTCGTTTTTCTTAATCAAATAATGCTTTGGGGAGCTTTGCCCCCATACACTACAGTAGGGGCTTGGCTCCAATATCCCCTTATTTAGTTTGATTTTTTTTTAGGGGGTGGGAGGCTACGACTGTCCCTCATTGATCATCTCAACGAAACATATTGGGAAACAGGACGAATAATTATGGGTGAAAAGGACGAAAGCGGCCGAGCGCGTATTCTGAAGTAATAACAATTATTTTTTTTTTTTAAATTAGGTTAGATGATGCAATGATGTTTTTATTAGAGTTTCCGACAATTACAGTTAAAATTCGGCAGCAGCATAAGAGGTACAGTTAAAAATTATTTCTGTGAGGTACGAGTATAGTGAAGTAAATAGACATCTTTAATTTTCCTATCACAGCTTTATTTAGGAATTTGGAGTAAGAGAAAATAACCTATTGATATTCGGAGTATTACACTGTGACCTGTCTCCGTCAGTGACTTTTTTTCTATGGAAGAAAAAGATGGTGTCGCTAACTCAAAGCTATCTTGCTGAACTTGGCAAGATAGAATGGGAAATGACTTCAAAGCAAAGGAAGTACCGTCGAAACGTGTTCTTCGCTCATCTCCGGGCAACGAGTGGTAGGTGGTAGCTGCAAGGAACATTTGAGATTCAAAGATCGCGTCAAAAAACTGTCTTTCACTTATTCTGGAGGAACCTTTCCTGCAGAAGTGAGAATCATCTAGATGATGTCGCCTTTTTGTGACGATCTTGAGTAGCCGTGATATGAACTGATACCGATGCGGATTTACGACACATCATTATCAAGAGTTAACTTCCCCATGCCAGAGACCACCCGTTAACCCATTATAAAACAAGTGCAGGAAAACCATGTAGTGACCGAGTCACCACAAACTTAACGATAAAATGACAATCTTGATTGGAAAAATACAACAAACATATAACAAAAATTAGTTTAGAACGTGACACTTTCTCAAAAGCCACGAGACTCAGTCATCTAACACTGAATTAATGAAGATATTAAAAGACTTTTAGCTAAGTAAAAAATGAGAAATAATGGAATATTTAGAAAAAAATAATATACTGAACTCAATAAGCTTATTAAAAAAATTTTGGCGAAGAAAATAGAACACATAAAATAAAAATCTAGTGAAAAGAACAAATCACTAAAGTATATAAAACATCATTTAACAATTTACATGGTCAAACCCTTTGGCAGCTTGTTGGGTTGTGTACAAAATGTTTGAAGGAAAATGTGATTCTAGTGGCGTGGACCAACGCTTCTGTTGTAATTCTTTTCCAATGAGCTATGGGACAATCACTCTCTCATCAGTATCATATAATTTACTTGCAAAGATTTTAACCAACAGACAAACGCCAGCACTCGACAGAGATCAGTCACTGGAACAAGAGGGTTTCAGAAGTAAGTAGAGTACTTATGATCACCTACAGACTTTTAAATAATTATTGTGGAGATCGAACAAATACCAAACGCCTTTCTGCAAGGCATCGTAGATTATAAAAACCCTTTGATTTAGTAAACACAGATTCATTTCTATAGGGAACATTATAGAAACATCAAAACCTACAGGAACTTACAGCAACAAATTAATAAAACCAACAGAAACCTCAAATTAATCAAATTAATTCTCATACATAAGAGAACAATGCAACATAGCCGTTTAGGCCGCACACGGACACTAATTTAATATAACTAAAAAAGGGAATGAGTGGGCCAGGGAATGATGCCATCCTACTCGAAAGTGTTAAACAGTGTTTGATGAGGGTTTTAGATCGTTGCAACGGGAACAAAAGGGAATCAGAATTAGTGAGCGATATTTAAGTCATCTTCACTTCGCAGATGTCATTTGCCTGAAAAATCCAGATAAATTACAGACGATGGTAACAGATTAATCTCAAGCCAGTCTCATAGTTTGACTGAATATGAAACTTTCCCCAAACGAAAGTAATGATCGATACTTTAGCAGAAGATATAACAATTAGAATTAATAATTAAATTTAGATAAGATAGAATAATATGTTTCCTTAAACCAATCGTAGGCTGTGCGACGACTAATTGTGTCTTTTCCAAATTCTTGGTTGAAACGACATTGCGATTGTGCAATTTTTAGGCCGGACTTGGAGAGGGAAATACGTGAAGTACTTACTCATTGCACCTTACCATTTTGGAAAGATCGAAGCAAAACGTAGACCCAGAACTACAAAAGAACGCAGAAAGTGAAAACAACTTGGAGAAAAATAAAAAGATACATGTTAAACATAATCCGCAGGGAACATCCAAAAATACATGTAAAGAACACAAACAATGGTGAGAGATATGATAACGGGAAAAAAGCTCGAACAGGAAACATTGCTAGAATAAACGATACAAGATGTACAAAATAAATAGAAAACTGTGCTCTTTTAAACATAAAGAAAGCCAGAAGACGATCTTGCAGAATGTGGATGAAATTCGCTATAGTAATTCTGAGTTGTGTTAGGGGAAGCGGGAAGCTCAGGGTGCTGGCAGTCAGAAACAAAACAAGATCATGCTACCACCAGGTCATAAGAATGAGGTTCCGAGTGTCTATATGCTGCACTAGTAATGAAGAAAATAGTGATAAATTAATAGAAAAAATAAAAAGAAGATAACTCTCAGAGGTCAGCTACCGTGAACACCCCATGCGATCACAGACCCACTAATCTCATCATAGGAGAGCGATCGAGTGAAAAAGAAAATAAATATAAAAAATATAGAGTCGCATTTTCTTTACCAACGAAATGTGAGAGGGAGAAAGAATTAAGCATTTGATGAAGCACTATAGAGAAAGCTCTCGTTATTAGGTTGGAAACAAAGTTCCAGCACAAAGTTTTTTTAAAAGTTTATTTATTTTTAGATTTATACAGCATGTATGACTGGTTAATGCGTAGTAGCCTAGTCTTTCTTAGGACTCGCTTGGAAGTGCACAGTGACCTAGAGCCTCGTTAGGCTAGGTCACTACCCCCTCCCTACCCCTCCCTCTACCACATGTCTTATAATATGGTTGGATGCCATTGAGCGGGATCATTGATTATTAGTATTTTTCTTTGTTGCTCTAAGAAAAGTTTTTAGTTGGAACTTTAAAGCTTAACCAATAAACTATTGGAACTTATTTGTGTCTAATTGTAACTGTTGTGTGGCTGGTAAAGTAGCAGCACTCAATTATAATCTCTTACAATGGGATTGGTAATGCAGGAGAGAAAGATAAAATATAAAGGTCTTGGAGCTGTCGGCTGGTAAATGAAGCAAATGTATGAGAAGGAGGTAAAAACCGCTTGAGTATAAGAGAAAGGACAGAAGAATCAATCAAACATGAACATATAGGTAGCAAATAACAAATCAAATAAATCGTGAATGGCAGATCATAATTACAATATAAGCTTGAAATCCACTTTGGAGTTCATAGACAACATTCGACTTCTTATGGTCACGGATGCTGTCCTTAACTCTCGCTATGTGGATGCGCAAATTGATCGAAGGTTAGCGTGCAACCTCATTGCCAAGAAAGCGAAAAATACGTCACGTGGTCTCAGAGGCTTAAGGTTCATAAGAAAAGGTTTGCTCTCTCGTTAGTACTCGACCATTTTCTCCTACAACAACAGGGCTTCTTACCATGGGAATGAGGAAACCCTAATGGACTCTCCTGTCTTAATTTGCCATTTCTAAGCTCGTGATATAGCAATTTGAGTCGGGTGCTCACACTGAATCTTTTACCCACATCATGTAGTTGAGGTACGTTACTAACAGCAGGAGAAGCTCTTAGACTTCCATACGTGCATCGACAGTGTATTTCTTGAATACGGTTAATAATGGAGGAAGATAAAACCTAGTTTTGCCCTTATTGGACGTCCTAGTTCTGCGAGGTGCAGACGGTGGGCTCCAAACGACAGATAGAGGAAGAAGATTCATACGGAACGCGTCCTGTACTTAGAGAGCCTTTATTCACTGGAACACAAACGGAACACGGTTAGGACACTTTTTAAGAGAGCCAAAACCTACTGCAGCGATGCTCAGCTGCATTTGGAGGAAGAAAAGCCTCTTAAAGCAGGTTTACGGCCAACCACTGCCCGGGCTGTTTTTTCAACTCCACAAGGAGACCACAGCCCGGAAAATCTGCTAGCTCTAGTTAAACTTACAGCTCTCCAGTAAGACAACGTTTAGTTTTGATTGACATTGTTTTCGTTTCGTTTCGTCTTGTTTCTGTCGCTCCTGACTCGTGTTAAACAAGCACGTAAAGTTGATTGGAGATTCCTCTTATTTCTTATTCGCTTATAGTCTAAGTGGAGATGCGTCTACTACTTTCACCCTAAGGGCCAGGGTCAACTGATTAGAGATATCTCCTATTTTTGCCCTGCCTTGTGATTCAATGATAATCACATTCTATTATACCCCCTCCCCCCAATAAAACCCTTACTCTGGTATTAATTCATATTTTAGTGGTTAGTACAAATGTTATTAATGGTGATAGATAATTGCTCTAAACACAATGCCTTCAAGCACAGCCGTGGTCATTAACCACACCTCCCAGGATCACCGATTTCATTGGAACACACTGGAACAAGGAGGTTTCTCCATTAGTGATAAATGTAGACACCAAACCGGATCAACTGTAAACCATCCAAGCTATTATCGGAGAATTTAGAGTGTCCCTTATTAGCTGTTTGACACCGCAGCAGCTATGCAGCCCTTGGTCAGAATGATACACACCAGGAACTCTTAATCATTGAACAGTCCCGTTCTGATCTAAAGAAAAATTCACATTGAACCGATTCTTCGATTAATGACATTAAGAACCCTAATCTGTCGTAATTTAAATCCAATCATAGGAGAAAATACCTCTGAGGAACTGAAAGGAGAATTAGAAAAAAAACATGACTGGATCAAGATTACGGAAGTAATTAAATTTGGCGCTACTACCTCACAATCAAAATTATATTTAGTGAAACAAATATGGCAAGGAAAGTATTCTATAACGACTTTCTTTAACTTTACATGAGTATGACTCCGGATTTACTGGAGAAAGATGAATGTCTCCATCCTGATCTGCTACAACTGTTATTCAATAGATAAACACTTATCGAGGAATTTCACGGAGAATCAAAACATATTGTTCAGGATGCAGCGGTCACGATCACACTTGGAATGAATGTGAAAGTAAAATAAAAACATTAAATTTAACGACAAACCTAGAACTACGGCAATGCAATGTCCTTAATAGAAAGAATTAATGAAAAAACAGAGAAACGAAACCAAAAGAAAAACAACAGGCATATGTAGTAATTGCGGTAGCTGCAGTTCAACATATTAAGGGGCAAACTCCCACCAATATGATGGGAAAATGGTCTATCAAAATCATAAGCATTTAATGGATGCGACACGAGCTGGTTTATTTGCCGTCCCTGAACAAAGTTTTGAGAAACAATCGGATTACAATATAACTCTGGCGGCTCTCAAACAACCATCTAAAAATATATTCAAAATAAAACTGATATAACAAGAAGAACCACTCAAAGATATATGGAACAAATAGAAATATAAAAAACTACAGAGCAACAAAAGAACAAGAAAATAAGAAAAAGAAGAGTCCCAATCGGACTCCGAATCTACTGTAATATTTAATAAAATGAACCCGCTCTGAAACCTAAAACGAACTCCGAAAAAAGGCGAATGAGAAAGAAAAAAAATGAGAAGATAATTGATGCGGGCGAGCTACAAAGTAATCAAAGTATTTAATTACAAGTTCCATTGTGCTGGGTGGAAAAATGAAGAGTAGACTGCTTTTTGCAATTTATTTTAAATGTTTACATACCATTAATTAATTACTTAATTGCGAGGTCTTTCAGAATGTATTGAATTTTGCGAATCAAAGTGTAAATTCATTAAAAAACAACACCCGTTTGCAAATATGACTGGAAAATGTGATGGACTCCTGTATCTGTATAGAAGCGGAAAGACAGTCGGCGATATTTCAAAATGTTGAACCCCATTGTGAGCAGATATGGGTTTTTAAAGCCATCAAACGGCTTAAAGAGACAGACAGTTGTCTTTAAAAAGTGAAGCCCTTCCTGCCCCGATCATAAGAGCCCCAACCCTCATCAAGAAGACGATGAACATGATTTGTTTAAACCCAAGGATGCAAGACCACTTGGTTTGGAGGCCAAAGTGAGCCATGTGACCATGCGAAAATTGTTGAAAGATGATCTGAATCTTCGTCCATTCAAGATAGCTAAACGATATCTGCTTTTCAACCCCACCAAAATGAAGAGTGTCGAAAGACCATAGGTGCTCCTTCAAGGGCTCCATGGTGATTTGCAGCTTTCAGGTCTGTGGATGGATGGGTATTTGTAAATTACCCCGCCCATCCACAACACAGAATGATCGTGTTTGGGCATAAAAATGAAATGAGATTCAGATTGAATGTCGGATATCTTTCAAGAGATAAGCTAGCTTCGCTGATGGTGTAGGCAGGGGTAACATAAACGGGCCAAAAAAACACCTATCTCCATTGAAGAGGTGTGCGGTAAAGATCAATCAACATGTTTATTTGGAAGCCGGCATTCCAAACATTGTGAATGATTCGATCGTCAGTCGAGAGAAAATCATTTTCCTCCACTCCATCCCAAGCTTGGCTTGATGAAGCAGTTTGTGAAACTATTGAGAGCTGCCAGTTAATGCTATCAACACATTTCTGCCCTTTCTGTTTTATCTTTTCAGGAAATCAAAGCAGTCGTATTTAATCGACCTCAAATTCATGCCCTTGTACGTGATGTGGAATTTGTCAGAAAGATGAATGACAAAGAGAAGACAGCGGAGCTTTCATCCGTGTCGGTTATACAAAACTTTCCGGTAGAACTATGTTGGCTTTTCGTGATTTTGGATGCAACATGTGTGTCAAGTTTCATCTTCTAAATAGTCACATTCACCTTCACCATTTACAGAGAATTCTGGAGCTGTAAGTGATGAAAATGGATAGCACTTGCTTCAAGACATCACGACGATAGAAGAGCGCTATCTAGGGAGTTATGACAGACATATGATGCGGACTACCGCTAGAGTATCAAACGAGATGACCGCGACAGAGTCTTCAAACGCAAGAGTTACAAGTACAAACTATTGATATTAATATGAACAATTTGAGCCTTTTTATTTATTCGATCTTTCTGGATCGCATTGGTGCTCACCGATATTTGAATATAATAGATGCATATTTTATTTCTTTTGCCTTTATTTAAAATTTTATTACGCATTGTGATGAATATGTACGTTGTTGAGAAACAACACAGATGCTTTACCTAAATGGTCGTTACAATCTTAATTTTAACATAGTATAACAATAAATTGCTTAGATAGAAAATGACATTGTGCGAAAGGTTTCACCCCTGCCCCTCCTGAATTGCAAACAATCTGTAGCTTAGAGAGAAAATCTAATTTAGATTTGAATTTAGAACACCCAAATTAGGTAAGAACAAGTGGCAATATAAATGCAGCATTTTTTTTCCAGTGTTATTATTTACATCATTATCCAATATTACATTGTGTTCTAAAAATAATTTGAAAAGCATCAGTCTACACTTTGTGTTCCCACCTTGTATTAAAAGAGATCTCAGAAAACCAACTTGAGTGGACGTACAACACATAGGAACCTAAATCGAACTTCGAAATGCCCGTAACTCATCGCGAAATCAAGACCCCCATTGAAAGATGTCATTCAGTCAAGCTGGAAATAATCACAAAATTAATAAGTACGAATAATGAATTTACATACGAAACTGGACCTAAACATAAATAAATTTAAAATAATCGGGGTCAAAATAAACGGGTAAAAAAAAATGTACGCGGATTCACATCAAATCATTTTGTTAAGATTTAGATAGAGGGTGGAATCAAGATTTTCTCTAAGAAAATAGATGCTAATATGAGCGATTGTTTGATTCGTAGGAATTCCAAAAGAGCGCTTATATGTCGCGGGTCTTATATGTGTGAATATCAGTTCTTCGTCTGCTCGTGAACGCAAAAGCTCGAAGGAGTAATCCATTGGAGGATTAACTGATTTAGTACATTAGAGATGAGGTATTCGAGCTTGAGAGGAGCTTATATCGTACCTGCAGAATCTTAAGTAGAAGAGTAATTTATAACGAGTAGATTCCAAATAACGATGTGAACGACCATCCGCGCCTCTTTTTCTTAAGAAAGTTGCGAATATCCTTTTTCGAGAGCTGAGTTCCAGTAAGCGTAAAAATTGAGAATTGAAACGAAACGTCCGATGAAACTTCTATAGTGTCTATTCAAAAATAAGTGGATTATTGATATTTTTCTCTTGTCTCGTATCTCGTGAGGGGGACGGTTGTTTTCCTCATGAATTATTAAAAACTGAGTCGAATCCAAGCGGCATATTTACTTGGTGACAAAGTAATTTTCCTTAACTAGGAGACTTGGAAGCGGTGGTGTTATACATTCCATGTCTCACAATCTAGAAATCGATTCTGGAAAGCGATAAAGGGAATGCGATATGATCCGTTTCTGGTGTGAAGCGACGTGTTCGTTAGTGGCTACAGAGTTTCCTAGACCACCTGGTCACATTATCAGGTCACTCACTATTTTATCCCCCAACGTGTCCAAGAAACTATCAGAAGTTAATTTCGAAGACACTGAGGGCAGGCTTCGAGTGACAGAATACTGTTAAATTATCATTGTTTGGGCACGGACCAAAATTTTGAGAAATGAGTGATAGATAGCAAACAGCTTGGTCATAAGTAGGGAGGCTTCGCCTTGAAAGGACTCCCCCGTCTTTAAATAGGATCGAGATGGCGAAAAGGCCACTCCACCATCCGATTTCATGAGGTCAGTACACAGAACCATGGTGCCAGTGTCTTCGAATGCTTGCTCCAAGAAAACAGAACGCAGAGCCATCGGGTACCTGGAAACCTTTGAAGCAGAGAAATGGCGATGAACTCCAATATGGTACCCAGTATGAAGATATATATGTAGGGATCATCAGCGTCATTGGCTTGAGTTATGCTAAACTCTCGAGAGTGGTTCTTAGAACTGAAGCCAAAAGGCATGTGGCATGATTGGTATCTGTCTGTTATAGGCGCCGTCGAGATCCATCGGTTTTCTGTGTCGAGTTCAACCGCAGATATCATCAATAATATCTCTCGGAACCTTTTCGTGAGTAGGAATTGGAAAACCAAAGCTTCAGATCATCTTTACTTGCCATTGTCTGAGCTTCAGCCAATTTAGTGACTAAGGTGGAATCTCAATAAAAATTATTAACTTCGATCTGAAGTTTGCATAAGTTATACATATAGTATATGTATGATGCGGTGTATTTGTATTGCAAGTAGTGCTTCCTAATTGTAAGGTGGAAGGCTAAAACAAAGTATACTTCTATATTTAATATAAGTTTTAAGCATCTGTATCTGGAAGGAGTCATGAGTGTATACAATCCCAATCACACATGAAAGTGCAAAACCTGAAGGGAACAGGTATATTTTTCCCAAGCGATTTAATAACCTCTTAGACTCGCTGTCAACTCTACCTGAGTGAGGGAAAGAATGTTAATAAGATAAAATATATAGCAATAAACATATTAAAAATGAATGAAAAAAAGGACGTGGATAAGAAAATTCCTATAGTAATTCTCTTCAACCCTAAATGTGTGGTGTACAAATTTGCACTGCGAAAAAAGGGTGCAAGAAATGTGAATTTGAACCCCTTTTCAGTGACCAGTGCGTTTTGGTTCATGTGCTGATTATGTGGGACTGGTAGATTAAATGCTATATGTTGCACTTTATCTTCAATGCGCACATGTTTCGTAAATGTATATATGAATAGGCACAGAGCCGTAGCAATGTCTAGTGCCCCCCCCCAAGTCAAGATTGTGGGCCCCCCCCATAACAATATTCCTGTAATAAAAATATTCAGGTCTATCATTAATGACACAGTTGAAAGGAAAAAGATAAATCAGATAATTACAGAAAATGTGTATTCGAAAGTTTTATATTTTCATTAATAAAATAAAAAAAATTGGCTGTAGTGGTGCCCTCCATCCCTACGGCTCTGATTATAGGCATAAAACACAAGTCATGTAGATATGTAGAGTTATATGAAAATATGCGGAACAATTGTATCCAATATAAATAGACAATGTCTTAGTAGATAATGTTTCCCCATTTTCTTTATTTGGTTTATACCAGCTGAGATTCGTTTAAACATAGATTCCAAGAATTTTAACTCGATTTTTTTTTAATCCATGAACTCTGATCATGATCAAATCACGCTAGTTTTTGTGGTAAATCCAATTTTGATAGTTTTCTTTTTACGTCCATCCCGCATTTTTCATTAGTATAAATTAGATGAGTTTTCAGCTATGGTAAAAATGATTTGATTGCACTTAAAAAAAATGCTTCCTTGTGCACTTGCTATGATAAGGACGGAAACTATGTTTTTTAAATGGTATCGTCAGTAATAAAGGTCTTGTGTAGGTGTGGTATCCTTCTGTATAATGTTTGGATATTCAATAGAACCTGAGTTGTCGCCATAAATTTTGGTTCTTGCGAGTAGATCGACAGTCAAAAGTGACTGAAACCAAAGCAATATTTTAACATTGCAATTAAAAATCATTGATTCTCGTGCCCCAAAAGTTACTCCACCAAAATATTTTCTAAATAAAAATATTACCATTCATGGTAAAGATATAAACACTAAGACTATTTCTTGAAAAAAAGAAAATTAATAAAAGAGCTGTGAAACTAGAACTTTACCTTTACTGAGTATCGGCGTAGAGTGAATTTCCAAAGGTAGGAAGGTGGGAGGAGAGTGGTTATGGTTGGAAAGCGAACCACCTTTCATGGAAACATTTAAATTGCGGTGCATTTATGCTGGTGTAAATAAAGAAACCCTCCACCATTTTCTGTTTCTCCCTTCTTTTCGTCATTTTTCTATAGTGGCCAATCCTATTTTGCATGTGAAAGTTAACGTTATCAGTTGCCATAGCAATATCAGGTGTCACTTTTCCACTCAACTTTGAAACTCCGACCAAATTTAAAACGTTCTTCTGAGTTCATCAGGAGCTATTTTAGATCTGTAAACCTCCCATTCATCGTCTCCGGCTGAAGAAGCAGTCATACCACTAATTCCTTCAAGCGGCGCTCACTCTCTTTGTCAAATATCTTCTCAGTTACTCACTATCAATTTTACACAGTGGAGAATGTGTTAAGTGACTCTTCCAAAGGTGTTTGAGAGTAAGATTGATCGCTTTTTAGCATTCATTATGGAGAACTAATAACAGCCTCGGTCCTTCATAACTCATTTGTTAAGGTTGGTATTTTGTGGCCTGCCGAAGATGCGATTCAGAAATTTATCACTTTTGCGCACAATCATGTTTGCGGTCCATGCCCATCATGGTGGGGCAGGGGATATCATCATCTTTTTCAGGGTGGAACTCAATTATCTTTATATTTTTAGTCGCGTGGACGCCACTCTATAAATTACTATGTTGGTCAGATGGTAACCATTTTACTGTTCAATGAGTTTTTGAAAGTTTTGAAGGTCGTAAGGTCAGGTGATATGTTCGTTAATTGATAATACGTTTGTTATTTATTTTTTTTTAATTATTAAAATTATTGAGAGCACGCGACCTAGCTATATTGACCTTGTTTTTGTCTATTCAAATAACTGTTTGTATTCATAGTCAGCGGCTGTTTCTTCACTGCCTTCCTTTTGCCTGCTTCCAATCGCCAACGCCTCAATGTCTCCTGCCACTTGGAAATCCGCTCTAGATTGAGCCAAGGCACGCGATGGATCAATAGCGGACAGTCCTGTGACTTTTCTGTATTAAAAAATGAGCTCCATTTTTTCTTCTCCGCTCACAGCTATCCTTTATTCATGAAGATAACGAGCTTATTTCGTAACTTTGCTTCAATAATACATTTACAAAGCTAACACTCACTCCCTACAACTCGCTACCATGTCACTGCGTCGTCTAGTTATGGTGTGGTAGAGTAACCAAAGTTTCCCTTCGAAATACGTATTTGAGTAGACGAAAAAAAGTTAGAGAAAAAGAGATGGGAAAAGAAGACAGAGAAAACCGAATGAAATCCACAGACCTCAACAAGTAGTGTATCGGTTGGAAGTGAAGAAGATCCAGGGTGGCCAAAATAGAAATTTGCGCCCTTTGCAACTTTAACTGCACATTTCTTTGTCTAATTTACATATTAAATAAATACAAAGACTCAAAATATACAACTTTCCTACAATGTAGGGGGATGCGCGCACCAACCATACTAAAACTACCCACACAACCCCAAACAATTATGCCTTATCAAGCACAAAGCCATCCCTGCACAGAAGGACCCCAACTCCACCCCGACCCCCATGCACACCTATCACACACATCATCATCCATTTCCTCCTCGCTCATTTCTGTATTTCTCAATTGCACATTAATATAATCAACCCACCTTTTTCGCTGTCTTCCAAACATCCTTACACCTTGAGACTCACTATTGTATCTTCTCTTCACAAGTTTATTTCCCCCCAATCTTCTTACATGCCCACACCACTTCAGAACACTCATACAAACCAAATTCATCTCTTGCCCCATCGTTCCTCACTCTAGCTACCCTTCACACACCAATCATCCGTCTCAAGTTATCCATTTGCACTGCGCTTACTCAAGAACCTTCCTTCGGCTTCCATAACATAGTATCACTCCTCTAAACCAATGTTGGCATCGGCATACTCTCATGCAGCTTCCTTCCACATTCCATACACAAACCCTTTAGTTTGAAATCCCCTTTTTCTAAGTAAATCTAGCCTCAATTTAGCCAACTAATACTTATATGTGTATAGCACAAAACTGTATCTCTCTTTAACCAAGTTATTTCCCTTTAGCTAATTTATCTCCCTTTAACCAATTTATCTCCCTTTAACCAATTTATCTCCCTTTAACCAATTTATCTCCCTTTAACCAATTTAAGGCTCTCCAGTTGAGATAAGCATAAAATATGTCACGAAAACCAAGAAGAATATTACTCTCCGTTGCACACTTACAAATTCGAAAACACCTTGTCTCTTTTGATGCTGATGGTGCGATCGGCTGTGATCTCTTGCTCCCAATGTGCGGCAGTCTCTCACTTACGCACCCAAAGGGATTGAACCCGATACGATACATCCACGTTAGAAATCCTACGCCAATTCCACTACGCTAGCAAGAGCTCCATACGATTAGTTACATCTAACATTATCTCTATTGTTTTCTCTCATGTTATCTATATTGTTATATTTATTGTTATCTTTATTGTTGTCTCTAATGTTGTCTCTATTTTTATCTCTATTGCCATCTCATTTTCCTTCATAGGTTTCGTGGATTCGTAATCGAGACAGCCACATTTTGACGATTGATCGTTATACATTCATATCGGACTCGCGGTTCGTATCTTGGTTCGATACTGAAACTGACACTTGGATACTTCAAGTGAAGTTTGCAACTCCACAAGACGCGGGGAGATACGAATGTCAAGTTTCCACAGAACCCAAGAGAAGCCATTTTGTCACCTTGTCAGTGGTCGGTAAGTAAATATTGAAATTTTATAGTTATAAAAAAAAGGTTTACTTCATGTTATGTATGTGTAGTTTGCGATCTGACTCATAGTAAGGGGTGATCATAGCAAAGGTCTGTAAGTACTAATGAATTCCAAAATAGCAAAACGTAAAAAAGATTGAATATTTCCGTTTTGGAGACAAGGAAATATTTAGTTGCCTTTAATTTTTGACTGAAAATTTGCTCAAACGGAATTCGGTACAATAAAATTTTTCTCCTTTCAAGGAATAGCTCACACTTTCCAATTTAAAGTCTCACATGAGTGAGTATAGTTAATAGACCCTTGAAGTGGGCAATGCTTGTTCAAATCAGCAAAGAAACATTAGCAAGATGATGTATTAGATGCTATAGGCTAGTGCCATGAATCAACTACTAAATTAGTCAAATCTTGGATAAAAAGTCACAGATAAATTTAGATAGTTCCATGGTGGCCCTTAACTCTTCAAAGTGGGCCTTTGAATTGGCTAAGTTCGGTCGTAGTGTTGGAAAGAACCGCGGTGGTAACGTCATACAGATAGAAGGACCATTAAAGTTGAACAACTTGACAACCTCCAGCCGACTCCGATTGTATAGTCTCTTTATTTTGGTAGAAATAGGTAGAGGAAACAGTCTTACCTTCTTCTTGATATGCGATCAGGCCTTGAAATATATATTCGTATTCAATCGCCTTAATTTGTCCAATAGGGAATTCAGACTAACAAATGAGAACGCCATATGCCGTGAGTCCGGCTGCAGGGCCTTCAACGGAATTGGAAAAGGCTTAGACATTTTAAAGGACATAAATATTATCCAGCGAAGAGGCTCCAACTTCCCTACCTCTGTCAGAAGAAGGAGTGCCACGAAACCAGGAATATGTCTGGCTAATCGTCAGCTGCCGTTCAATTACTACATGGAGCCAGTCCAGGTACCATGTAGTGATCATCAACAAGAACCCTATACAAGTCCCAGTTGTAGTTAGAAGAAACTACTCACCATCACAGGAACCCTATACAAGTCCCAGCTGTATTTAGAAAAAAAACTACAAAAAAGCAGACTGGGCACGGTATGCACATCTCCTCGAGGCCTACTATCCGTCAAACTTGGATGAGGCAATTCTCGAGATGATCGACGAGGCACTCGACGACCTTTACAACCATTTTGACGCGGATAGAGCTTGTATCCTTAAATCCTAGTATAAGTCTAACTCAACCTACTAGTGGACTGAATACATGAAGGATTTATACCGCAAATTGAAATTAATATATGAAATCAACATCATAAATGCATTAATTGACTCAATACAACGAAATAAAGAGATCAAAGAAGAACTAAACCGGTTGATCCTCGAACAACATTGGATACGTTGGGACAAAGCGATCGAAACCCTCGATCCTGATGCATCTCCCAAAGAAATTTTTGAATAAAATCAGGCGTCTCAAATGATTGACTGGAAAAAAGAAGAAAATAGAAATATTAAAAGAAGATGGATCATTAGAATCAGAAGAAAGAAACATCGAAGAAATATTCCGACATTATTGAAAAACAATCTTCAGTATAAGTGGAGATGAAAACGAAGATTATAATATAGGTTCAAAAGCAATATCATAGACCAGCTTAATATCCAAATTCATAGGACGCACCCTCACCACCAGGTGGATAGACAGAGCGATGAAGACGCCCAGATTACCGAAGAGGAACTACTCGGTGCACTCCGCTCATTCAGTCAGAATTCCTCAGGGCTTACCAATTTAAACTTTGAAAGGGTACCAGCCAACATCATAGAAGGAATGAGAAGAATTTTCAACGCCTGGCTTAACACGGGATACTTTCCAGATGCTTATAAAATGGCAAAAATGATTTTCTTGTCGAAGCATGGAAAAGACCCAATGTTGAGAGAGAGCTACCGGCCAATTTCGCTCCCGGAATTTGGCGGGAAGCTCTTCGAGAAGATTTTCAAGCAAAGACTGGTGTCTCACCTGGAGGAGAACTCCCTTTACGACCCGTACCAGTTCGGGTTTAGAAAAAGCGAAGTACGGAGATGGCGATAAATGTCATCACGAAAAAGCTTGCCCAAGCCAAACGGGAGGGGAGTTACATGGACATTGTTTGTCGGGATGTATCAAAGGCATTTGATAAGGTATGGCAAAGGCGAATGCAGTACAAGATTTACGGCTGAGATTAAGTGAAAATTTAGAAAGAACTTCCTGTGACTACGTCGCGGAGACAGTGGCGTATATCAGTTTAGGCTGCACGACAGACAAAAGTTTCCGCTCAATTCGGGGCTCCCGCAGGGCCGGTCTCTGTCCCCCACTCTATACTCGATTTATACCGCAGACCTCCCGGATCCTGCGAACCCCACTTGCCTCAACATTCAATACGCCTATTATTTTAGCCAGAGAATCACTTGTCCTTGGAGGAACGCGCCTATGCAAGCTCGCATGACAGCGGCCGAAATCGAAAGATTAAACATCTACGAGGCCAGATGGAAGATAAGAACCAACCAAGAGAAATTCAAGGTCGTCCCCATTGGGAGAAGACTAATCTCTGATGTAAGGGTGAGGGATAGGCGCTATTCCTACACGAAGGATTGCAATGTACTCGGGATGGAGATTAATTCATCCGGGTACAGGAAACACGTCGAAGTTCGAATTTATTTCTTAGGCCTCGGCCGCAGTCAGAACTCTATACATGTTTAGAAATTTCCGTGAGAGCAACAAGAAGGAGATCTACAATTTAATTGTAATATCTACGTTGATCTACCCCGCTTTCATCCTCTTTTCAGTCTCGAGAACAAAAAAGAGGAGACTACAAGTAGTGCAGAATAAATGCGTGTAGCTAATTACAGGTACACGCAAGCGAGAAAGAAGACGCCAAGAAGAGCTGCACAGGGAGGCGGGGTTAAGTCCCATTAACATTGTCATTGAAGAACAGACAAGGAATATGCAGGAACTGGTTAATCAAGATATTAATGATGAAGTCGCTCAAATGATTAACCAGCACAGAAGAGCTATAGGTCGCGCCAGATTTCCAAGTTCCGCTAGTCTAGTGGTTGGCGGAGATAAAGTGCCGTTGTACACATGGAGAAAATAAATTAGGCAAGATAACGGCCAAAAAAAACGATTAAGACCAGAATACACCGATTCATGAAAAATCGCCAATTTTGACAGAATTTCACCGATCAAGACTTACTTAAACCAAACGAGACATCAAGGCACATTACAAGATAAACAAAAACAAATGAATACTAATCATAAAATATAAAGTAATTTATTACAATAGCAACAGCACATGCACATTACACATCCAAGAACATTAAGAGTATTAAGACAAATGGCTTGAACGCCATAAAAACGAAAACTAAAATCCAAAATAACAAAAAAAGACATACACAAGAAGATAATAAAAACGATAGGCCTGATCACCAGGCTCTAGCATCTCTTTGCAAATCTCTCACACTACCTTCTCTTTTCACCAATTTGATTTCTGTCTATCTACCAACACACCTTTTTGTCCCCTACATACACATACCGACTTACACACATTCGTAACAAATGAGACTCTGATCTTCTCTCTATAAAATATATCACTTCCTCTCACAGTTATGCAGGTCTGATTAATCAAGGTTAATTAAGGCAAAGTAATCCATATCCATTACGAGCGCTAATACTTGAGGGAGCTTTTCTGTCATGAATCGGAAAACCGACCTAATTAACGAAATTAAAATCAAAAGGAAGTCTGACATCATAATATCAAGTTTAAGTATCATCAATAGTTAAAAAGATAAGTAAATATAGATGCATAGGTATTACGTATGTTTATATAACTTAAATACTAATCTATGTACAATTTAAAATGCCAAGTAAAAGTATTTTTAGCTTAAGATTATTAACTCTTGTAGGCTTAAAAGTTCGACAAGGAATTTACAACCTGTAGTAACTCCAGAGCGATTTGTTAATTTAGTGAGTTAGAAATTCGAGGGCACTCGGGACCCCCCAAATCCGTCGCAGAAATAGAATTTATAGCGACTCACAGAGCGCACTGAATGCCCTTGATGCTTTAATATCTCGGCACCCCGAGATTCGCAGTATCCTTGACTCCACGGCTGTCGTGAGCCGGAAGGATGTCAGGATTATCACCTGCTGGGTTCCTGGACATGTAAGGATTGTGGGGAATGAGCGCGCTCGTGAGGGCGCCAAACAGTCAGCAAGGACTGGGCGACCAGATCAGCGTTTGGATCATCTTCACACCGACTACATGGTAAAGATAAGGCAAGCCTTTCGGGTTGCTTGGCAAAAAGATGGGGAACGGCCGACTGGAATCTAAAGTTGCATGCCATTGCGCCGCGAATGTCCCATGGACTTACCCTGCAGTGCTGCGACGGCTTCTTCAGGTCGTTTTCTGTCGCCTCCGAATCGGACACAGTCGCAGAATTCAGCACTATTTGATGGAGAGTTTCCTGAACCATATTGTGACAACTGCGTTGTCTCCCTACTTTCCGGCACACTCCTTTTAAATGTCCCTGTCTGGGGGAGCTGCCCGTGCTACCTGTCCTAGTCCGGGGGAGTTGCGCGCGCTACCTGTCCCAGTGCCGAGACGAGGAAGGTCGCTACCGCATAGTCCCTTATATCCGGGATGATTTCATGCAATCCCTACTGTGAACTGATTGAGTTCTTGGAGAAGGCCCCGAAGGAGGCGGACCTCTCTCCGGGACTGAACATGCCTTTTCTTCTTTTGGTCTTAATTATGTTTTGTGCGGGTTATTGGTTTGTTGTTGTTTTTGTTTTCTTTGTTAGTTTTTATAATGATTAAAATCGCCTAAGATTTAATTTCGGCGGCTATACCATTGATGGCAGTCACCAGATAACCGCCTTAAAAAACAATAAAATAAAAACAATTGTCACTAAATTGGTTAAAGACTAAACTAAAGTTTAGACTTAAGAAATTGAAAAAAAAGCAAATATTAAAAACGCAATGAGTGTTGTATGTGTAGCCGTGTGTGGTTTTGTAATTTGAAATAAATATCGAAGTTTTGATCAATAATGTTCATTTTCTTTGAGCTGAAATCTTAGCCCCCAAATCATGGGAAAGGGAACTCCAGGCGATGTCCTGCCGGTTATTCTCAGAACAAAATTGAGGCGCAAATGATATCTGAGTATGGCACGTTCCTGAATAAGCTGATACAATTCCATCTTCAGCTGCTGTCAGCTCCTACATCTCGCATAATCTTATCTTCATATACAGCTATCTTAAAACGAAAATATTTTAGTTATTTTTTTATATAATGGTAAAATAAATTGGCTGTCAATAAAATATAATCACGATTTGATCAGAAAAGAAGAAAAAATAATAAACTTAGTATATTTAAAAAAAGAAGAAGAATTGAAATGTAGTGTATGCATTTTTTGTAGTGGGTAACTATGCGAGTGGGAGTGTAATGGGCAGATTTAACTAATTAAGTTCGTTGGTCATTTAATTAAAAAATCCCAGCACAACACTTTTTATCGACAGCCATTATTTCATTGAGTTCAACTCTGACGAGAAGGTCAGTCGCGGAATAAGGCATACGTGAACTACAGAAAGGAAATTATGTATTCGTTTACTTGCAACTCAATCGTTCTATATTCAGTTTCAAGAGACGATATGCGGAAAATAATATTCAATTAAAGCACGAAAAATGTGTTTGCATATTGCACGAATAGCGCCGAGGGAATTTTTCGCTGGTATTAAACTGTGAAAAGCGAACATCTTTGTTGCTCTTTCCTTGTATGAAGAGTTGTCATTTGGAAGACGCTGATTTGATTTTATTGAAAAATAAATTATCTTTATTGATTTCACGCTTCAGGTTGTTGTCAGTTGATAGAATTTTTTATTTGTGTGGAGCCTTCCTCGCGTTAGACAAGCCTCGTGCTTTGATTGTTTGTCTCCATTTAGTGTGTCACGCGTGGGAAAAATATGTATGCCTTTTTATTGCCAAATTCTGAAGATTTACTGTATAAGTCATTCTAATGTTGCCGGCGGCGACATTGCGGCAATAATCTGTTAAACTTTGACTTCGTGGCTAATTGTAGTTTATAAGCTATATTGACGATTTTGGCAGTAAATTTATTATGCAAAAATTACTAATACAAAGTTAGAAAATTTACTGTGATCCAGTAAATTTTCAAAGTGACTTAGTATATAGTTATGGGGATATTAATTTTAGGCGACCTAAAAGTTTCAAAATATTGTGCTGTAGTAGCCCCCCAAAGCGAACAGACTGCTGGGTTAATAGGCCAGAGCTTTGTATTTCAATCGAAAGACATCATTCTTGCCCTATATTAAGTTGTCAAGAAGCTAATGTCTTTTATTTAAAAAGAAAATGTAATAATTTTTAATATACCAATAATAAATTTATTCAGAAATTTTTCTCGTGATTGACAATGTACTAAGAATTTATTCGGTTTTCCATCTCCTTAATATCAGATTAAACTTTGCCATTTAGGTTGTTGTAATGACTTACAGAAATAGTGTTTAGATGGTACAAGAGCCGGGGAGGACGCCCTTTCGGTTGAACAGTGAAAGATGTTTTTGTTTAAGAAAAACAAAATAGCATTGGCTCTAACTAATATATATATATATATATATATATATATATATATATATATATATATATATATATATATATATATATATATATATAGTACGAATATGAAGACCCAGGTGATCACACTAATCATTTATTGTCCGGACGTTTCGGACCTTCACTAGGACCATCTTCAGCGACTGTATCGACTAATGAGAAGGGGAACGAATATTAACGATAACAGTTAAATAGTTCGAAGCATGCATTATATAATGGCTAAAAAAGCGGGTGAAGACAAGTTTAAAAAAAATAATAAAATTGACAATTATTGAGATCAAAGTAAAACACAAATAACAATATATATAATTAATTGATACTATCCAGTGTAATTTTAAAAAATAATTGAAAGAAGTGAAGTTTTAACATAAACGTCCGGCCAATAAATGATTAGTGTGATCACCTTGGTCTTCATATTCTTACTACATATCAGATTCCCAAGGAACAAATCAATTACAAGTAATATATATATATATATATATATATATATATATATATATATATATATATATATATATATATATATATATATATATATATATTATTTATATCTTTCTTTTCCCTGCAATCTGGTCTTCCTCTCCTTTTCGTACCTTTTTCCCTTTCATGGAATGACGTCGAGTGGATCTTAGCTTAGGATCTGTTACTGAAGGTCAAATAACCTGTTCAGTTATTCCGTGACTGACCTTTTCTCGTCAGAGTTGAATACAATGAAATAATGGCTGACGATAAAAAGTGCTGTGCTGGGATATTTGAATGGAAATACCAACGGTTTAATTCGCTGAATCTACTCCTTCCACTTTGACACGCGTCGTTTATCCACTACTAAAATATTGCATATACTGCATTTCAATTCTTCTCCTTTTAAAATACTTTTTACTACTTTTTCCTCTTTTCTGATCAATTCTCAAATTCGTCATTAGATTTTATTAACAGCGATTTATTCTACCATTATATAAATAAAATAGCTTTCGCCAGATCCACGAGCCCAATATAAACTTTACATCTCTTAAGCCTTTTTGTTCAGCTGAATCAGTGCAAATACTTGATGCACACAGTCATACCCGCTACAATCCCACCTTGCCCATCCCTTATCGATCCCTAAGCTTTCTTTCTTACACGCACAATCCTGCTTTTCCCACATAATTTGCAAGAAACAATTAACAGTCTTACTCGCATGAAGTTCTTGCATTAGCGTTTTTCCCGTTACTTGTACACAACAGCATAAAAACTTCCTTTCTGGCCTTATGGACACTTCTCATCTAAAATGCCATATAACACAACCAAAAGACCCATTTCAAAGCACAATTACCACCAGTTTATAGCATCTCAGTCACTATATTATTTACTTCATCAAGGCGTTCCTAAACAAAAACGGAAATCCAGCTCACAACAAAAATGGTGGTGTGATGATGTAGAAACATTTCAAAGGAAACTCGCGTATAAAGCAGCTCAAGTGTAAAATCGAACCGATATTAACAAAACATCTATTGAGCTAAGCCTTGATGTAGAGAAATATATAAAAAGAAATGAAATGCCTCAAAGAGAGCGGCAACGGAAAAAAATTCCCCTAACTAGGGTACCAAGAGGAACCACCCGAGTCTTTCAAGGAACAAAAACGAAACCCCTTGAAATCTTAGTAAATGTATTTAGTTGTTATATAATTTTGCACAACATTACAAAATTCTAGGAAATAATGTTCACCGTTTAATAAATAGTCTTGAGCAACGCACATATTAAAGAATAACAAATGATCTTGGACAATTTTATTATAAAATATAATTCAGTAAATTTCCCCGACCGCTTACCCTGTATCTACTTTATATAGAAGAAATTAATTAAGTGACTAAAATGCAAGAACAGCGTTGAAACATGTCGTAATCTATTATAAAATTCTTCAATTTTACACATTTAAAAGAGGTGGTCAACTTCATCAGACAAAGTATACCTAATCAGCCTGTCATACCGAAACATAAACTTTTGCACAGGAGAGTTGCGCGTTGCTGTTACATCGAAGATTTGGTCCGAAGGAGCAATCCTTGCCTTAGCGCAAAGTCTAAGTATTAGTCTCTTGACAATGACTATTACAGGATGAACTTAGATCTTGCTTTCGAGTAAAATACGAATCGATAGTAGGTGCGTTGCATTTGAGGAGCGGGTGGAAACGGGTACGAGGTAGACTCACGTGAATTAACGAGAATACCCGGAGCTTGATGGGTTCTTCGAGAATAGTGCCGAGTCCAACGGGACGCGAATAGCGGGTACCGACGGGGGGCAGGCAGAGGATACTGGCGGGCAAGGCAGGCGACGGATACTGACCTCAAACTCTGGCACCGGAGGATTTATACTGGGGTCGAATGGGGTTTTTCCCCCTCTGTCCGAAGGAGAGGGTTCCAGGATCCGGTGCATCGGCAAACGAGAGTAGTCTCGCCATTTTAGCACGATCACGGGAAGTTTTCTAAGCCAGCAAGGTGAAACTTTGTCTGACTCCAGATGGGACCTTTGGGGCTCTAAAACTTGTCACAGCTTTCTGCGATGGCGGCCTTTCAGGTCACCACGGCGTCTCACAGCGTCTCATAATTTCGCACTTCTATTAGCGCAGACAAAAAGGGTCGCCCAGGTGTCTGTTGTCTCTCTCTCCATTGAAGGGCGCGGCGGCGCGAATCTTTCTTTTTTTTGTTCTCTCTCTCTCTCTCTCTCTGACAATTAATATTCATAGTTGTTTGAAGTATTGCATTGAATCATGCTCGGTTTGTGACACATTGCATTCCTTTTACCTATTGTGGTCTTTTAAGACTTAAAATGCATTTTTATGTACAGCATTTGTTTAGTCTGTTGCTCTCAACGAGCGAATTTCATTTTCTGCAGTATCATTATTTTTGCTTAGCTTACTAAATTGTTGATTCATTTACTATTCCATTCACTTACTTCCCATTTAGGTAAATAACATAAAGACGACTGAGTTTCCTTTTCGTTTAAGAGAGAGAGCAAGTTCCTTCGTTATAAATGTGTTTAAAGAAAACCCGCAACCTTACAACTTGTTAAGTGAGCATATTAAAAGTGATAAGTTTCATGATAGAGAATGGAGAGTTATACGCAATGGATCAATAGATGAAGAAAATGATCATAACATTCCGGGTCATTGATAAAGGAAATGTCAAATGAGGATTGTAGTTTAAATGATTATTAAAACAATATTTAAATGCACTAAAAAGTTAAAATTATGCTGAGATTTTCTAGATGAAATTTATCTTGAGTTGATTGTCAATTAGAGAATACACTCAACTTCAACGGCGTGCCATCAAAATAATACCAATTTTTAAAACACATATTCAGTGAGCATAGACTTAATTAAATTTGATCCCACGACAGAAAAGGGAAACTAATCTACATATCAGATTCTAAAAGATTTTACCTACATTAAGAAATTTCTTTGTACCAGATAAAAAGGATAAAATAGGAAACAATGGACTCAAAGATGACCTTCAACCTAAGAGATGACGTCTGGGCTCTCCTAGATATTAACAAAGTATGCATAAAACACGAAAGACTTACAATCCATCGAATCACCCAATTTTACGGACATGAGTCAGCAACTTCAAAATTTATACTCAACCAAAGAAAAGAAACTTGAATACGACAATGCAAATGGGGAATTAGCCTTACAAATAAACAAAAATAACAAATTCATTATATTAGCGTAGAGCAATAAGTGTAAAATGAACCAAATATTAACTGCTATTACAAATATTACTCACACGAAGAGTAAGGGAAAATATAAAAGCGGAACACAATCGATAATAATGGCTTGAACACCATTAACATTACCCCAGATACTATACGTATGCAAATATATACCATAAATAATATATTTACCCGGTAATGGCTTCTTTACTCCCCCTACGGGGGGAGCTTGCGCTTCGCTACTAAGATTAAAATTCAAAATCGAAAAAAAGCAGCCATGGTTAAATTTTTATAAATTTTCTGAAATTCGCTAATTATAATAATTTTAAAAAGGAACTCTAAACTAAATTTCCCCCCTTTCAAAATATCACGTTGCTAAAATAAAGTTATAGAAGAAGGTATATAAAAATATATTTTCTGAACTTCACCATTTGTAATTCTTTGGGTTTTAAAAAATTCACAAAATTTCGATACTTATATTTATTTCTAAACTTCACCATTTTTTTTTTTATATTATAAAAGAATTATTAGAAATAACTTAGATAAAAAAACATAAAAGTCATAACCAAACTAAGATTAAATTATTATTCAAATACTCAAAAAAATTCCCTTCTTAAATTATACTGTAGATATTTTCCACATTACGATACTAGAGGAAGGGTGCAACCTATAACCAATAACCACCCTGTTTCAAATTTACACCGGAAGAGACCTGCCTTTGCTGAGAAAGGGGCAGGTTTTGACCTGCCCTTCCTGCGCCTACCCTCCCAGCTATTTTCTCTTTTTGGGGAAACTATTCGCTTTGGTATCTTAAACACATTTTCTACTCTTTTCACTTTCTTTGGGAATAATTCTTGGCTAGAAAGAGGCCTGTTGTCACGGAGAGAACTAAATCTCAACCTGAAAACCAAATGCCCCTACCACACTGAGCGTTTCAGCCATTCAGCGCTGTCTCCTCAGCCACAGTGACATGAATTCTTCTTCAAAATGACACCAAATTAAGGAAAACATTAAATCAAAACAGAAACTCATAACTCAAGCAATATATCATTATCGCATCAACTCACCAATTATTCAAGTCAATCATCAAATCAATTAATAACTCTCAACATCAAATGGATGAACCCTAAGCCATACCAACTTGTTTCCCAAGTGGTATGTCACTTACCAAATTGGTTCGTAAACGAATGGTCTCACAATTCCTGTAACATGACATTTAAAAAAAGGTTTTTTAGAGCATACAGATGAGGAATGAGAAAAAAGAAATTGCCAAGTTCAAACAATTTGATTCATTGCCAAAACTTATAAGTATTTCGTAAATTGTTTATGCTCATTGTATATTATGACGCATATCTTGGTCTTTCTTCTATGCGCCCTAAACGTTACTTCCTAATTTCTGATCCATCTATTAGTTTGTCAATCGGTCATACATCGGAGAAATATATAAGACATAGGGGAGCCTTGCATGTCCTAACACACCAAGGAACGCTGGGGCAAATAATGAACGTAAGAACGAACAACTCTTCAGTCAGGCCAGACTCAAGAGAGAAATCGATATCTTTTCGAAAGAAGATCACCCACTTAACGCCTCGCTCTATCTCTCTCTCTCTCATATTTCTCTCTCACTCACTTACTCTCTGTCTCTATTTGTCTCTATCTCTGTTTCTATATCTGTCTCTATCTCTCTTTCTCTGTGTCTCACTATGTCTGTCTCAATCTCAGTGTATATATCTCTGTGTCTTTGTCCCTGTGCCTTTCTCTCCCAAAGACTGTCTCTTTGTGATTGTCTCTCTATGTATTGGTATCCTCTGTGTCTCTATCTCTGTGTCATTGTATCTGCGTCTCTGCCTCTGTATCTCTGTCTCTGCGTATCTGTCTCTGGGCATCTGTTTCTGCGCTTCTGTCTCTCTATGTGTACCTCTGTCTCTGTATATCTGGAAGTCTCTACCAATCTGTGTCTCTGTGCCCGGTCCTTGTCTTCTGACAGTCGAGATTTCGAGGGTGAGTATATGATTCCAGGTTACACGGTTACACCGCGATAGACCCAATCGAGAAGGTGGCAGAGTATTGGTATACGTCTGTAACTGCTTTTCAGAGGTTGAAGGCAATGTTAGAAATGTCGGCGAGATCCTAGGACTGGACATAAATCTTGACAGCTCCCCATACCGAGTCGGGGTAATATAAAGGCCGCAAAGGCAGACCGAAGAAGTGGACTCGGACCTGTACGCTAAACTTTCTGAGTTGGTGTAAAATCATCCAAGTCTGATTATGGGCGATTTTAACTGCCGGGGAGTTGACTAGGGTGATAGCTCGTTCCACGGAGAGTGACAAAAACTATTTGACACAGTGTGTTGAAGAGCCACGAGAGGTGAGAACTTGTTGGACTTAATGTTCACCACCGATAATGACATGGTCTCTTGACTAAGCGTGAGTGAATGTCTGGGCGGTAGCGACCAACAAACAGCCTTATTCAATATACGCGCCCCGTGCGGCAGTCTCTCTGGCGTTGCTGCTTACAAACTCGATTACGGCCGCGCGAACTTAAACGGTCAACGAGATGCTATTAGTTGACTGGAACCTGCAAGTGGTGAAAGTGCCTCAGCCATTTAGCTGAGATTCAAAGACCGCTTCATGAACCAACAGTCCACGTTCGTTCCCCCCAAAAGATGAATAGTTCAACCGAAATGGTTCAATCGCAGCATCACCTCAGCAATTGCCAACAGAAAAAGGAGATACGTTTATTTGCAAGAGTAATGGTAACAATAAAAATCTCATGCAGTACAGGAAAAAGTATTAGAACTGTTAAAACACCGGGCGCCAAGCTAAGCGTAACGAGGAACCTTGGATCGCATCCCTCTGCAAAGAGAACCCAAAGGACTTCTTTCTACACGTAAATAGGGACAAACCAATTCATCAGCGAATGGACCTCTAAGAGATGACGTTGGCATGTTGCAAGAGTCGAATTTGGCTATCGCTAACGTGTTGAACACTACTTCACCTCTGTGTTTAAAAAGGAAGAAGACGGTTCCATCTCGAGGCCGGGGGTGTATCTATATGAAGGAGAGAACCTAAGCAAGATAATATTAGACAATGAGGAAGTGGAGGATAGAATAAAGAACCTTAACCAGTAAAAGTCTCCAGGTCCAGATGGCTTTCTCCCTAGAGTCCTTCGGAAAGTGAGCGGAGAGGCTGTTCAATAACTTACTGCGATCTTAAACGAATAGTTGGAAACTGGGGAAGTACCAGAGGACTGGAGGACGGCGGATGTGACCCCCATATTTAAAAAGGGAGATCGCGAAAACCCGGGTGACTACCAGCCTATAAGTTTGACTACCGCTGTGGGCAAAATGTTAGAGAGCATAATAGCAGAACAAATAGTAAAGCACCTAGAAACAAACAACTTGATCCGGGATTTCCAACATGGGTGTAATAGAGAGCATAATAGCAGAAAAAATAGTAAAGCACTTAGAAACAAACAATTTGATCAGGGATTCCCAACACGGGTTTCGGAGGAATCGATCATGTCTCACAAATCTACTAGAATTATTTCACGGCATTCTGGGTGAGCACGACTGTATTCGGGCTGTAGGCATCTTATACCTCCGTTGTGGGCAAAATGTTAGAGAGCATAATAGTAGAAAATATAGTAAAGCACGTAGAAACAAACAACTTGATCCGGGATTCCCAACACGGATTTCGCAGGAATCGATCGTGTCTCACAAATCTACTAGAATTGTTTCATGGTTTTCTAGGTGAGTACGATAGTAGTCGGGCTGTAGACATCTTATACCTGGAATTTCAAAAGGCCTTTAATAAGGTGCCACACCGCAAGTTTATGTGCAAAGTTTGTGCGGTTGGCATCACAGGTAGGGTGGCCGACTAGATTGAGAACTGGTTGTGAGACAGGCAATAAAGAGTAAGAATAAAGGAGGTAGCCTCAAGATGGGTTTCCGTGAGTAGAGGGGTGTCCAAGTTTCCGTACTCGGTCCTCTCTTGTTCATCATCAATATAAATGATATATACGGTGGGTTGCTTTACTCGATATCCAAGTTCGCGGACGATACAAAATTAGGAGGCGGCGAAGGAGTGGAAAACCTACAAAACAATCATCAGAGGATAGGAGAGGGGTCCGATTCTTGGCAGAAGTCATTCAACCTTGACAAGTACAGGTGATGCACATCGGCAATGACAATTTTCTAGAAAACTACTATTTGTTAGAAGATTTCTGGATGTGACTGATCTGGAAAAGGACTTGGGTAGGCAAATCAGTAACGACCTGGACTTTTCAAGGCAGTGTACCGATGTAGAAAAAAACACAAAGACTATTGGGATACATAAAGAGATAATTTCGCTTCGAAAACAAGGAAATTGCCCTCAAATTATACAACAATCTCGTCAGACGTCACCTGGAGTACGCCGTTCAATTTTAATCCCCTACACTGGAACTGGTTCAGGCCCGGGTCACCAAGTTAATTCCTTCACTTAGGCACAAAGGCCAGCGAATAGAGACCTTCAAAATTTTAATAGGTGTCGAAGACATGGGCTACAGGAGGATGTTCATGTTAAACACAAATCTGACTCGTAACCAGTGTTACAAGCTAGATTTGCTGCAATTCCAGACTAGTATTTGCGAGACCTACTTCTCGTATAACATCTGCGGTTTTTGGAACAATCTTCCGGTCAAAGTGGTGAATAGTTTGTCTATAGAACAGTTCAAATCTAGACTGGATAATGTAATCCATGAATATGTCAATTAGATTATAGATGTAAAGTTAACTTGGTTTCAGCTATCATATTAAAACTTCTTGATTGTGTCCTTTTCAACTTTGCTATACTTATTCTCTTGCTACAGGCTAGATGTTTCTTAAAATAGTACTTCCTAGGTATGGTCATCATTGTTCTTTGAGGTACTACTATTCCTTGTGACTCTCTCTTTTTGTCTGTCTCTCTATGCCTGTGTCTCTTTATTTCTGTCTCTGTGTCTCTATGTATTTGTGTCTCTGTTTCTCTATTCCTCTGTGTCTCCGTCTGTTTCTCTTTGTCTCTTTCTCTGTGTATGTGTCTCTCTCAGTGTCACTGTCTCACGGTCTCTTTCCACGTGTCTATGTCTCTTTGTCTGTCGCTGTGACTCTTTGTCTGACTCTGTGTCTCAGTCTCTGTTTCTCCGTTTGTATATCTCTATCTCGGTGTCTCTGTCTCTCGATGTTTCTGTATATATGTGTTTCTGTCTCTCTCAGTGTCACTGTCTCAGAGTTTCTTTCTCTGTGTCTATGTCTCTTTATATGTTGTTGTGTCTCTTTATCTTATTCTGTGTCTCAGTCTCTATTTCTCCGTTTATCTGTTTCTGTCTTTCTATGTCTCGGTATAATTGCATTTCTGTCTACATATATGTGTCTCTTTATCTCTACGTCTCTGTGTTCATGTGTTTCTGTCTCTCCTTGTCTGTTTCTCCGTGTTTCTGTGTTTGTCTTTCTGTCTCTGTCTCTCGGTCTCTATCAGGTTCTATGTCTCGCTGTTTCTGCGTTTCTGTCTTCACGCCTCTATCTCTGCATCTGTGTTTCTGTGTCCCTTGTCTCTGTGTCTCATGCTTTCTGCCTGTCTCTGTGTCTCTGTCTGTATATTTGTCCTCTCTTCGTCTGTTTTTCTCTTTGTCTTCATATGTCTCTCTTTGTATCTATCAGTGTCTATCTTGGTCTCTGACTCTTGTGTCTGGTCTTTATCTCTCTATGTCACTGTGTATGTCTCTTCATGTCTCCGTGTCTATGTATCTGTTTCTATCTCGGTCTCTCTCTGTCTTTCTCTGTCTGTCTTTATGTTGATCTGTCTCCTAATTTCTAAGTCTCTGTCTAGTCTATCTGCCTCTGACTCTCTGTCTATATGTCTCTACCTGTCTGCTGGAGGCTTAGCTACACCACAATCCGAAAAGAGTAAAGGAAGACCTACAGGTGACGAAGAACGGGTCCCAGTGGGAGAAGTCCCAGGTAACTCGGAAGGAATTCATGGTAATGCTTCCCTTTCTTAAAACAACACTCCAACTGACTCGTCGGGAAAGGCGTTAGTAGAGGGAGCGTACAGACTAAACAGCTCTCCCTAAATGTTTTATTTTAACGATACGTAACAAGTGGGGCAAACCCGTGGCAGTATAGGTATTGGGACGATCGTTTAAATGTCCGTAACTGTTTCCCTGCTGTCGAATGCAAGGTGAGATGTGGTCACGAGTTTTTATGGCTAGACATGGATCTTACCAGCACCTCTTCTTGAGTAGTGGTGGTGTAAAGGCCGCCAAAGGCAGTCAGAATAGTCAGAATCAAGCCTGTATGCGATGCTCACCAACCTTATAAATAGTCGCACGAGTTTAGTCATTGGTGACTTCAACTGCCCTGGGACCGACTGAAAGAACTAGTCTGGCAATACTGAATAGAGAAGACTGATTGAGTTCGCTCAGGATAACTTCGTGACACAGTGGGTTGAGGAGCAAACGAGGGCTAAGAAAATGTTAGACTTGGTGTTTTCTACCAAGGACGTCTGGTAGGGAGAGTATCTGAGTGGGAGCGATCACTGCACAGTCACGTTTTCCGTCCTATTTTATGTGATAGACGCTCTCACGTCGCTACCTTCAAACCCGAATTCCAAAGCGTGAACTTCGTAGGTCTTCGGGATGCGATAGCTCGACTTGAGTCTGTAACAGGAGAAGGAGCCTCGAACAAATGGTTTAAAGAAAACTTTATGGACCACAGTCTGCGTTTGTCCCCAGCAGGAGGATGAGCGGCAAGCTGCTTTAATCAAAATGGTTCAATCCTGGCATCGCTGCAGCAGTAAGGAACAGGAAAACTGCCTACAACCACTTGAAAGCCAACCGTAATGAAGAAAGGCTTCTTTAATACAGGAAAAGGGGAGGCAAGTTAAAGCACTGATGCGCAGAGCTAAGCGCAGCGAGCAACTTTGGGTGGCCTTCCTCTGTAGAGAGACTCCGAAAGATCTCTTCCTGCATGTCAATAGGCGCAAACGGATTCATCATAGCATAAGACCACTGAGAGATGACAATGGCGTGTTACGGAAGTCAGAACCAGACATCACCAACGTGTTGGACGACTACTTTGCCTCCATATTTACGAAGGAAATGGACGGTCCAGTTCCAAGGCCGTGAGTTCATCTCGAAGAAGGAGAAAACCTATGTCAAATAGTCTTATACAGAAACGAAGTAGTAATCAGGTTAAGTAAACTTAACCCGTATAAGTCTCCAGGTCTGGATGGCTTTCTGCCTAGAGTCCCCCTAGAATTTAGTAAAGAAGTCGCTCTAGATGTCACCACCATTTTCAACAAGTCTTTAAAAACTGGAGAGGTGCTGGAAGACTGGAAGATAGCAGACGTAACCCCCATCTACAAAGGGGACCGCGAAAGCCCGGCTAATTACCGGCCCTTTAGTCTGAAATCCATCGTAGGCAAACTGCTCAAGGAATAATCGCAGACCTGATAGTGCAGCACTTATAGTCGCAAGAACCGCCCTGTCTCTCTTATCTACTAAAGTTTTTCACAGTATTTTAAGTAAGTATGACCGTAGTCGAGCTGTATATATCTTTTAATACCTGAACTTTCAAAAAGCCATCGATAAGGTATCACCCCGCTGGTTAATAAAAAAGATCCGTGCCCTCGGCATTACCAGCAAGGTAGCCGAATGGATAGAAAACTAGCTCTCAGGGCGGGGAAAACGAGTAAAGATCAACGGAGTAGCCTCGCAATGGGCGCTAGTCAGTAGTGGAGTGCCCCGGTGCTCAGTGAATAGTTCGTCTATAGAACAGTTCAAATCTAGACTTTATAATGTAATCCATGAATATGTATATATAGGATGTAGTGTCAATTAGATTATAGATGTAAAGTTAACTTGGTTTCAGCTATTCTATTAAAACTTCCTGATTGTGTCCTTTTTCACATCACAATCAGGTATCTTTTCCGCTTTCTGCACCCGCAAAAGCTGGTGGGAGAGGTGGGAGGGGAGAGCCTTCAACTTTGCTATACTTTTTCTCTTGCTATGGATTAGATCTTTCTCAAAATAGTACTTCCTAGGTATGGTCAGCAATATCCTTTGACGTACTACTATTCCTTGTGACTCCTTGTGACTCTCTCTTTTTCTCTATCTTTGCCTCTCCGAAACCCCTGATCTCAGTATATCCTTAAGGGCACTGCTCTTGAATCCACTGACACTGGGAAGGACTTGGGTGTAAATATCACTAGTGATCTCAAGTTCTCTAGGCAGTGTATTGAGGCGGAGAAGAAAGGCCAAAGGATGCTAGGTTATATAAAGCGAAAGTTTGGATATCGGAACAATGAGATAGTACTGTGTTTGTATAACTCCCATGTCCAACCGCACCTGGAGTATACCGTACAATTTCAGAGTCCTTCGCTTCGAAAGGATATCACAAGATTAGAACGTGTGCAAGCCATAGAAACCAAACTAATTTCCTCTATCAGACACAGGAGTTACCAATATAAATTACGGGAATTAGTCTTGGTCTCACTGGAGACCCGGAGACTGCGTGGTCAGCTTATCGAAGCGTTCAAAATACTTCGAAGCTTCGACATTGTAGACTATAGGGATATTTTCCAGCTTAGCCAGAGCAGCACAAGAAATTACGGGTACAAACTTGAACTGAAGCGTTACCAGTGTGATATGTGTGGGAAATCTTTCACATATAGCATCTGCGGCACTTGAAACGCACTTCCAGTGGAAGTTGTCAACAGAAATTCTGTTGAACAGTTTAAGTCGAGACTAGACTTAGTCTTGAAAAATAGCCGTTTGGATACTTGAAGCGTGGCGCGAGTGCTCTTTTAGAGCGTCAATCTGACCCTTTAGAGGACTGCGTCTGCTCAAGTCTTCACTCAATGATACCCTCTTTGAATGGATCGTAAGGTCTACTAGGGTACCTCTTTTCCTTGTTACTCTCTCTCTCTCTCTCTCTCTCTCTCTCTCTCTCTCTCTCTCTCTCTCTCTCTCTCTCTCTCTAGCAGCGCTTGGAGAGGAACTAGCCGAACTAAAAAGTTCTATTAGTACCTCAACTACCATCAATGTACCCGCAGATATTTCTATCTAGGCATTTACCAATTTAGAAAATAAGGTCTTCTCTTTGCAGGAATCTGTAGAAATGAATGTAGCTGTGGGTCAATGCATGACCCAACCCACGAAGTAGAAAACGACACCCAATACCTCCCAACTCACGAAGTAGAAAACGACATATAATATCCCCCAACCCACGAAGTAGAAAACGACACCCAATACCCCCCAACCCGCAAAGGGGAAGAAGGTACTATCTTTGCGCCCAAAGAAGCCAGACCCTAGCACCATAACAATAGTAATAATAATAATGATGATGATAATAATAATAATAATAATAATCCTAACAATAGCGCATTCCAACAGGTTAAAACTGTTCAAAATCTCAGCAGTAAAGTTCCTCCCCATTAAGACTTTCAATTCTCTTCAGGTTCTCGCCGAGGAGGACGACATTGGAGTTGAATCCAATATCGCGGAAGACTTCATAGTAAGATTTCGACTTGACACCTTTTGTAGATCGAATCCTAAAAGACGCAAATGTGTTTGCCTACAGGGTACGTCCATTGAGTACATAAATTCTCTGGACTCTCTCTTTCAGGAGGTCAAGATGGACACAGTAATTTTATTGCACGTGAGAACAAACGACGTGCTAACCACCATATCTGAAGAACTGCTGGATAAATCTAAGAAAATAATAAAATCAATAAAAAGAAAAAAAAATATTTCAGGCATTCTCCCACGGAGAAAAGGCAGAGATTGTTTTTTCAGTAGAGCTCACAACACAAATAATGTCTTGAGACTATCTGCAGTGGCGTAGGTGTAAAATTTGTAAACTTCTGGAATGACTTTTTATAATAAAAAAGAACTTTTTCTTCCAGACTATATCTACCTCAACACTATGAGCTCAACAGGATTTTTTATGATAAAAAAGAACTTTTTATTCCAGACGGACTCCATCTCAACACTATGAGTTCAACAAGGTTGTCACGATTGTTTACAGAGGCGATCGCAAATTTTCAGATACTATAGAGATTTCAAGCATTAAAAAAATTCTTCCCAAACTAGCAGTCGTCAGCACCTACCTGTGTCCTACTTAACGCGAGAAGTCTGAGAAACGACTTCGATTACTTTGTGACCTTAAACTAGGTCAGCAACTATGATATCATTGCCGTTACGGAATCGTGGCTAAATTTGTGGCAGTTGTATTCTAAAACAACGGGTGAACAAATTATACGAATCCAAAACATAGAGAAACTTGTTACCTGATGATCCTCTTCTGCTTATAAGATCAATTAGAAATAGGATTATACTTCCTACTTGCAAAACTAATCTCATTAATTGTGATATTAATTAGTATGTGAATACAAAGCCACGCTTAGACTACCAACTTGAAATAAATTGAAGAATTAAAATAAAAGAGAATATCTTAGGACACCAATGTCAAAGTTTCTTCTTATCTTTGCTTAAACAGCGGAAGCAGAAGTTCCTGAAAACAGAAACGTTTTGTTAAATATCTCTACTCTCAGCAAACAACATTCTGCAGCTAAATATATTTCACTTTGTGAACGGATGAAGCACTTAGGTGATTCTAAACAATCAATATCTAAGGCAGAATTACAGTTACCAAACTATATTTAGTGAACTGGAATAATCAGACATATACAGATACTATCTTCTAAGAAGTAATACATTTTAAAGATACCTTCGGTAGCAATACATTTGGAGAACTTAGTCAATGTCTAATCCATGCATTAATATTACCCATTCAAAAGCTGAACTAAAAAAGAGGGGGTGAATTATTAAATCCATGTTCAGGAAAAATGAAATTAGAACTTCTGCGTGTCATTATGATGAGAAATTTAGTTTACTTAACTTAGAATAAAGTCTCAGCAGTTAAAAACTCATCCCTCAATTATTAGATAGCATTGGAAGAATGGCTGCATACTAAAAAATGTTATTAAGCTTTTTCCCAATTATGCACACTCACCGATAGTCAAGCTGTAATTAAAGAATATAATTTTTTTTACTGTGCTCTTTGTAAAAAATATCAAAATATCATTATTAAATTAAGAGATATTATTATTTCATTAAATTTCATAATTTGGTAATAAAGTAGGCAGTAGTTTTAGGATTAATAATATGTAATAAACTTTCTAAATTACTTAGATACGCATGGAAACTATTGATGTGTTTTTTTTACCGATTTCTGGATACAAATCTGAAAATTGAGTTGGCAACCCTGCATTGTGTTGTTTTTTCACATGTCTGGTTGCATCGGCCACTATAATTGGATAAATCAAGTAGCCAAGAGTGGATAAAAGATTGGGTGGGTGGTTTAAGCTGAATTCCTCCTTCTGAGTAGTCTGAGAAAAGGGCATTGATAATAACTAACATTAACACACGGGAGAGAGCACTAACTCTCTCAGATCCGATTTTTTTCCACACATCAGGAAATTATGAATTGTGGTTTATTGTAGTTTTTGAACATCACTAAGGTATAAGACTGAATTTATTAATTATTTGGGGGATTTACTAGCATTTTAGAAATGTATCATATAAGATACATTCGATCGCAACGGTTTAAAAAAACTGATTTATATATATTCTTTATTAGTACATATCTCCTTCTGAATAGCAGAATACAAGTATGGCTTTAAAAACAAATATATATTGGTCTGAAATTAGGGGAGGGGGCTTCAGCCTTAGCTCCTACCCCCCTGGATCCACACCTACACGTATGAAATGGAAATGCTCTCCCCTACCTGATATTAAAACGTCTTTCATTCAAGAAATCCTCTACTCTATCTGTTTGCTTCACCCTTTGCCCAAGCTCCTCTACCTTACTCATATATTTTTCCCAAACAAGTGATATTCTCTCATAATGTGTCCAAACCATCTTAACCTACACTGCTAAAGCTTTTGATCAAATGCTGCATCTATCTCACACCTTTCATATTCTTCTACATTTTACAACCGATCTTTTCTCAACACACCACGAGCACCCTTCAGATACTTCATTGACAATGCTCTAATTTGTAAACTCTGACCTCCAGTCCACGTCTATGTTTCACTTTCATACACTATACATCAATGTCGGTACCACCATACAAGTCTTTTACCACTTCAATACATGGATTCGTCTCTTCTGTCATACAGCCATCATTTGATGTTACACTACCTACATACGTATGTAATTCAACTGATCAACTAGTTCCAATTCAACCCCCTCCCACTTGATATTTCGTTGTGTGACTTATCCTCTTCCAAACAAATTCACCTTCGTTTTTTCTCCATTCACATTCACAGTCCTCCTTTCATAAGCATTACGAAAAGAATTCACAGCTCTTTGCAAACAATTTTGTAACAAAGCTCCACTCTCTCAATTTCAGCATCATCTTCACCTCTATATGTCCCATTACTCCATCAATATACACACTAAGACTCCATCAATATACACATTAAACAACCATGCAGATATGGCATCGTAGTTTTAGCGCAATATTAATTACGAAACCCTCATCCAATTTCAGCAACGCTCTCCAAAGTCTCCAATCTATAAATTAATTGATTTTCCCCAGATCCTAAAGCGCTTTTTCTTATAATTTCTTTTATTTTAATAATGAGAATAAAGATTAATCATATTGCCATAGAAAAGGTTCAAATTCTTACCATCTCTGAGTGTAAAGGAGGCAATTTAGAATATATTAAGCCATCCGGAAAGTGAAAAAAAATATTAAGCAAATTTTTTGCATTTTATTGGCATAGCTTAAGCTATTAACTAGGAATAGGTAGGCTCGTATCAGAAATAAATAAACAAATTTGGGGGGGAACGAATAGGTTTAAGCTTGCTATACAGAGTAGTGAAAGCCTAACTACCTTAGTAGTCTTTATTTGTCGCTCGTTAGGGCCTGGTCCTTTGTTATCTCAAAACTTTCTTCATAGCAATTCGTTTATTTTTTACACATTTTGTTTTTACGTTTTTAGTCACGGGTGACTCTATATCTCACTATGCCAGTCGGTCGGTCCCCGTTTTGCTTTTTTCTTTTTTTTTGGTAATAACATTATAACGATTCTAACGAAATTTGAAACCCTAATGTTGTTTTACATTCTCTTTCGAAGGATATAATTACCAAAGTTCTTCCAAGGTTAGAATAGGAATTATTTGGCAATAGCACCATAATTATTTGGCCGCTCCTAACAAAATTTGAAACCCTTATGTCGTTTTACATTTTCTTTCGAATGATATAGTTCACAAAGTCTTCCCAAGGTTAGCCATGGAATTATTTGGCAATAACATCATAACTATTCGTCCGATTCTAACGAAATTGGAAACCTTTATATTGTTTTACTTTCTCTTTCGAGTGATATAATTGTTAAGGTCATCCCAAGGTTAGTCCGGGAATTATTGAAAGTTTTGAAAGTCGTAAGTTCATAAATCAGAATCTGTGAGAGCACGCGAACTTTGGTCAGCAGACCTTGTTTTAAACCAATAAATAATAAAATGTTGTAGACCAAAATGGTGACGATATAGTTAATTAAATTTTCTTATTTTTATATATTTTTCCAAAATTGGCAGAATTTTACGGATAACCTATTATATTTTCTCTCATAAGTGAAAAATATATATGAAAAGCTTCAAAATATCAAAGCGTAAAGCTAACAGATTTGAGTTAAAAATAAGTATTAACACGGGTCAAATCTGAAGCCTGTATTCATTTCATCTCAATTGCCCGATGTAATTCAGAAAGACCGATGAAATAAAAAGGCTCAAAATGTTCCAATTATGGCAAGAATTGCGCTTGTAGCTATTACCTTTGAAGACTTTTGGGGTTCATCTCATTTGATACTCCACCCGTATTCTGCCATCATATGTCAATCCCATCGCCTTTGGTCTAAGTGTTCGTATCTGTTAATCACTTACAGTCCCAAGAAATGAAGCTTGATATTTATGTTGCATCCAAGATCACGAAGTACCACAGGATTCTAGCAACCCAATCCACTTCATTATCAGCCCTTTTGTTATCCATAAAGTTTGTATAAACGACACGAATGAGAGACATTCTCTCTTCTTCTTGTCATGCGTCTTTCTGACAAATTCCACATCAAAGACAAGGGCTTGAATTTGAGGTCCATCAAATATGCTGATTTGATTTCCTCAAAAGACTAACAGGAAAGGCAGAAACTATCTGGTGAAAATATTCGCTTTCAGTACTCAATGCATTTACAAACTTCTTTATTAAGCCAAACTTGAGATGAAGTGGGTGGGGGGAAATGATTTCCCTGCGACTGACGATGTTTAGTATGCTTGCTTGCAGAATTTGACGAATGGGCCATTCCTTCTAGGTTCAGTGTCTGTCTTAAGCTTGACTCTCCCACATGCAGAGATGCACGAGATCTTGGCGAAACCTTTCTGTTAACCAATGAGGAAGTTCCTTAGTGATATAATAATGTTTTCTTTTTCTTCTTATTGTAAGTTGGACAACCACTAAAATTCAGTTTGTTGTTACAAGCTTCAGTATACATCGTACTAGAATAGTTTCTTAAGCGGGGGGTGATGGTGCGGTAAGTATATAGCACAAAATGATACCTTCCGCTTCTTATAGGCCACTTGGGAACGCCCTATTTGCTACGAGGGAAGATCACGTTTCAGTTTGCCATTTCTAGTCTTGGGTATCTTTTGGAACTCGTGCTGAACAATTTGGCTACGTTTGTTGTTTACCTTTTGGAAATGTTTCCTTGTTAACTGCTCTATAAGGTCATGTAATCTTTAATTTGTTGTAACTCATAGTAATAATCGTAATATATGATATAAACATCATATAGATAAGTTTCTCTATATGCATCTACCCTGAAATTTTAAGTTACTAGTCTTGATGATTATTAACCCCACATTACCTTATTAATGCGTGACAATATTTTTATTTAGCACTTGCATGGTGAATAAGACAAATAATCATAATCACTCTGTAAACTTTTATCTAATGTTACATATAGATTTCATATCATACACGGTCAGTTACCACTGTGTATATGCTGATGAGAGACCTCAAACAAGTCCTAAACTTTTCGAGTTCAGAGATTTAAAACTCATTCAACAGTTCTGTATTCTTCTTCTTCCCGGCCAAGCTGGTTACAATATACCGCTTATTATGAGTGAAAGTCATTGATGGGATTCAAATTAACCTCTATGATCGGTGACGATCGTAGAATGGACAGCAAATTGCCAAAATCAATTTGAAACGAAAGCTCGAGTAATGGTCTAAGCTCAAATGTCAGAGATTGTTAGAGCAACCGGCCAACGAGTGAAACGATTGATCATGGTTCATAAAGAACTACAACCAAGAAAATGAAGAAGATGTAAAAAAAAAATATCAATATGGATAGTGCAAAAAAGTGACGAAGAAAAATGAAAAGAGACCAGAAGAGCATTGGAGTGAAGATGGACTTTGGTTCGCTGAGAAGAAATGAAGACGCGAGTCCATTTCGCAAAATTACATTTCATACGTTGTCAGATAAAACGACGAACTGTTAACTTACGAGTAGCTCAAACATAGGGTCAGAAAGGACATGAAATTGGTCAAAAACATGCGGAAAGTGAGATGTGAGGAACCAGAGGATGAGGACAAGCAAAGCGAGGTCTACCAGGAAACACAGGGCAGAGCTATTCTGTAGTTCGAAATCTCAAACCTTTATTTGAAAGGAAAGAAGTAAAGTTTGTATATCCAGCTTCTGGTCTTGCGCAAGCGCAAATTAGTGCATGGTCGACGGGCAAGGAACGCGAGACTTGCGTGCCCGCCGAAATTTCAGAAATTTGAGATAGCTCGTCCGATACGACGTTCAAGGTGCCCGAATGTCGCTCGTAAGCTGAATAATAAACTATAAATGACGAGTATCACTGTAAAGTGCAAACACGAAGAATTCCGTTAGAAAAAGCATGAATTTAACTCGTGGTTAGTGAGGATAGTAAATCCACGCTCATCCAGATGCTGAATGAAGTGACAGACTGCGAGGTACAAAGTTCAGAGGTGGCGCAGACCCAATGAGGTCATGGATCTCAGTTGCCAACAAGGCACCGTGGTTTATGGTGATTACATACTGGTATGGGGTGTGTAGTGATACATATTTGAATGGGGTGTGTAGTGATTCCATACTGGAATGGCGTGTTTAGTGATTCTATATTGTGTGTTGGAGGGGGGGGGGGTGCACGTGGCATGGGTTAAGTCCGCTGATTCGCCTAAACGTGCAGTTGACCGGCGAACGACCCGTTACAAAGGTTGGTAGCCATTTGAATCTATTAATGGTTTTATGTGCCACAGCAACGCTGGGTTATTCCAGCAGGACAATAATCTTGTTATTTGGCCACAATTGCTCATAATTGGCTCGATAAGCATTCCGGAGAGTTCCAGCGAGTAGTGTGGCCACCACCTTCACCGGCATGTCCCCCAATTGAGCATTTATTAACATTAAAGACAAACGCAGGAGGCAACTTAAGCAGTCTCATGACATTTCAAGATGACATCGTGGAAGAATTCTTGCATTGTTTAATTGGGTTTAAATAGTCTTTTTGTGACTTTATAGATTGCGATGACCCCTCTCCGCCATAAAAATATCACTTCTATGATACTCTTACATCGATACAAAGAACTAATAGAGGATGTAGTAGTCTAAAATGCTTGCGCCCGTCATATTCAAAAACACCTAAACATGAACAATGATAAATTAAAGGGAGGACTATAAAAAACGTACTTTACTAATAATAGCTCTCCGTCGTTATACATTGATAAAATGATTCGAATATTTTTAAACAATATTTATTCACCCAAAATAAATATACCTACAGTCTCTAAGCAGATCCATTATTTTAAGTTTCCAGAAATGGGAACTATAAATAAATTGTGCAGACGAAAATTCTCATTACTTTTTAAACAATATTTTTCTCAAATTGAATGTAGATTCGTATTTGTAAATGATAAATTAATACAAAAAAATTTCTCTGTCAAGAATCGAACAGCTGATTGTTTGGGCAGTGGTGTTGTCTACAAATTTATTTGTCCAGGTTGTTCCTCGGCTTCATATATCGGCAGCACTGTGCGATCATTGGGGGCTTGTTATTCTTCGCATATGGGAATTAGCCATCGAACAGGGTCTGTTCTTTCGACAAAAGAACATTCACCTGTAAGAGACCACATAATAAATTATAAAAACTTCAATAATAATAAATAACTTTAAAATCACAGCCAGCAATAAATGTCCGACCACACTCAGGATCGCAGAATCAATATATACGAGTATATTAAATCTTTAAAACCTACTCTTAATTCAGATAATTCGTCAGTTACTATTCAGGTTCTTTAAAAACCACAACCTACCAATCCATACTCAATAATATTTATTACAATCAATTCATATAAAGCTATATTTCTCATTATTGTCAAATTGTTAATGAATTGTCCTATATTCCTAGAAACCAGAAGATGAGCGCACAAGCTCGAAACGTTATTTTGATTAAATGGATTTAGAAAAATGATTGGATTATTTTTCGTCATTGGCTATATATATATATATATATATATATATATATATATATATATATATATATATATATATATATATATATATATATATATATATATATATATATATATAGTATACACCCATATAATACTAATGTGTATGTGATAGAACGGGTTGAGGCCGCTTAATTTCAACCACTATCACATGTTATTTAAAACCACGATGCTACCCACGTGCATCTTTGCTTTGAAGCCGGGCGCCTTATCGCAGCCACCTGAGTCAATGTTTAAACAAGGAGGTTTATCTTCCCCCGTTCGCCCCATGCGCTGACCTCGCCAGATTGAGTTAGGCTTATGGGCAGATAAGGTATTGTTCTCAGGCTCGGCTGTGCATTCCCTCGAAGCCCCCACTCCATTGTCCCCCACGCCAAGGGGATGTCCCGACTATTTATTTGGAAACTTTACCACTAAAAGGAGATTCGAGATCCAGATTTTCTTCGCGAGACATCACTACGGTCCATTCTCACCTTGTGCACCAAAGGGCCCTCAACCTCGAGATCCACCATCACTTGTCCAGAAGAAGGACAATATCCCTTGAGTGCCAAGGTTCGAGCCTTCGTGACGCTAAGTCCACTAGGCTTCCCCTGTTGTTCAGAAAGAGAACAACGTTAGAACAGCCATTGTTCTTTTGAGCCCGTTGACAAGAAACGGTTCTCACCCTTCCCCCTTGTTGTTCAGAAGAGAACAACATTAGAACAGCCATTGTTCTCGAGCCCGTAGACAAGAGACGGTTCTAACCCCCCCCCCCCCCCCAGTTGTTCAGAAGAGAACAACGTAGAACAGCTATTGTTCTTCAAGCCCGTTCGTCAAGAAACGGCTCTCATTCCCAAGACGCCACGTCAGGATCATTTAATTCCCCCCCTTCGGCTGGAACTCGCCAGCGGACCGAAAATTCCTTCACGTCGCCTTCCTCTGCACACCAAGTGTATTTACATAAGCTGAACGTTACCTTTGAGTTTTTAACCCTTTTGTCAACCCTATCCTGTGCTTTAAATGGTTTAGCGAACCATCCCATCCCTTCAACTTTATATTTGTTTTATCTTTTTAAATCTATCTTAATCCTCGGATTAGCTAGATTCCCCACGACCCTTTCCATTCTCTGTTTATGTCAATATTTTCCGTTTTGTGTGCTTTTGATAGTTTTTATTAATAAAACTCTATTTTATTAATGATAGCCATATTATTACTTGAGCTCAGTTCCACTTCTTAAGCATATCGAAGATACATAATATCGGTCACCCAGACATCCACGCACTCTAAAGATAATTAAATAAGTTCCCTCAACGAATAGTTATATATGGTATATCGTCGAGAGTCCATTCTACGACAATGTATACATGTAGAAAATACTGGTATTATCAGGACACCTTCTCTCCCAAACTAAAGGCTTTATTTAAAGGCGTTATAACTATCGCTTATATCCAGAACATTTCCAAAGAATAATAATATGTATAAGTAATTGCAAATGATTGTACAGATCAAAAAAGATCCCTATGAAATTTAATGAATTAATCATTCATATTGTATAGAAATGCTCGAAGATCCCTCCCTTAATCATCCGAATTTCGAGTCATCAATTTTCTCCCTTGTTCAGTGCCAAGAGTGGTAATTTCGGGCCAACCAGAACTGCACGTGCGACGTGGCAGCGACGTAGTTTTCAACTGTACCATTTCCAATCTCGTGCATCCACCTGCCTACGTTTTTTGGTACCATGTAAGTAGTCACCAGCTTACAATGTTGTAGAAATATAGATACTTATTGAAAGAAAGTATTTAGTTAAATAATAAATCTTCAGTTTGCATGTATTTAACTTGTTTTTGCATTTGATTTTACTTTTCCCCTTTCCTCCTTCTGAGAGTTGTCATTTTGAAGTTTCTACATTCCTTATTATATCAGATTATCACTTAAGTAATGTCTGAAATCTGGAATCATTCAATTGATAAAGTGGACCGTTTAAACACGGCTTCGGAGAAACTTTAGGCCCCCTCTGATCAATCGCAAAGGTTGTTCCATCAATGCCATACTGATAATTGGATCGATCATTACAACATATTACATCAGAAAAGATTAAAGACCTCATTTTGGAAATGATTCCACACCTTGTTTCAGCTGATTACCACTTATTTCAGAGATGACAGAGCCATCTTGATGACTCATCCCTACACTGCATGATGAAGGGGAAATACTCTACCATTCGTTTCCCCACAAACAAATGGTATTAAAAGGTTTGTGACTCGGAAGGTCATAATGATTGGTATCATGGTAATTAATAAATTTAAATTAAACATTAAATTGATTTATCTATTTCTTTTATCCGTCGGACATTAATTAATTAAGAAATAACCTGATATTTAATTTATCTTTGAAACGGTTCTTCTCAAATTCGCCGGAAAAGATGCAAACGTCGGCTAATCACTAGTAATTTGGTATCTCCCTGATATATTCAGGTTGTCAATCTGGTCTGTACGGACCAGTAATGTTCCTCGTGATTTTAAAATTAGTTCTTCTGACTCAACATTTATGTAAACTTAAGCGAGTTTTATATAGCATTTCGTGATATTCCCTACTTTTTTTATAATTTTTTGGTTTCTACATACTATTTCAACTATTCTCATTCATTTCTCACAGACAAAATTCTTCACATTTTGAATACACCACATATAATTTCTCTTCTAAAATTAATAATGGACACCATTGTTCTGAATCTTTTACTCATATTTTGGGGATCATTATCTTAATAACTAGTCATAAAATCTCTTATCCTATGTTCGGAGATCAACCTAAGAAGAAGCCAAACAAATACGATCTCTTCGATTCAAAGCCCGAAACACACCGATCGTTATCTCGCTTGGAAAAAGCAACATTTGAAAACTCTATCACATCTTAAGTCATAAACTATGTCTGATAAGCATCCACCTGCCTTCCAACTAATGCTCGGAAGCAGAATTACTCAATACTTTTCTCACGATCTATTATCACCGGCACACACAAACGTCTCCTTATCTCCAAATAAACTTCTTAAGCCCCGGGAACCAGACAAGCACGCTTCACATGACCCCAACTCAGATATGCTACGCCCCCTTGAACAATGAGAGAATTCAAATCCCTGCCTATGTGTCTTGATATAAATACATCCAAATGTAGTTAAAATTATTATTAATTCAGACCCAAGTCATGATACTTTGTGAAACAAGTTAATTATTAGTTCTCAAATTTCACCAGGAAAGAACTTAAATTCACCTTGCTTAAATTCACACATTCTTTACCACAATTTCCTGATGAAAATAATCGTTGTTAATGGTATTCTTAAAAGTTGTTATTAATGTAAAATATTTTAAAATATAAAGTCCGTTGAAAGGAAGCTTTCTCTCAACCTTTGTGAAACGGGATCTGGCAATCCACAAATCGAATTGTTGCAGAACAAAAAGGACAAAGAGAGAAAGTTTTTTTGTGCAAAGATTAACCCTGTTGTCAGCCCTCTCGTAGAAGTGGGGACTCCAGAGAAGTCCACTCTCAGACTCTCCCACGCTTGACTTTTATGCAACATACTGCAAAAAAACAAAAAGTAAATCAACCCAACTACACTCAAGAAGCCTTGTAAGTGCTTTCTCTTTACTTGAGTTCTAAACCACCTCGCCTCACCCGTGATTCACTTAAATAGACCTACTTTTTACCTTGGAGAGGATAACGAGTGGCACGTCCAAATTCATATCACTGGTGTGGACATTGTCATATGCACGGATTGATGAAACTTCGTCCCTTCTTAAATACTACCGACCTAACGTACAAGTCCTTCCGAGCCGCCATCTTGGAAAAATACACCATATCCACGGCTTAAAAGATGAGACTTTTTGCTCGGTCTACTGAGTTGTCCCATCTTCCTCCTGAGGATCTTGTAAGGAGGTTATGATACACCCTTGGCGACAGTGTCAGTTCAGACTTCCCCAGAGATTTGTCGTTCGACGCCTTCCTTTCCACATTCAGGAGGCACTCGAAATTCTTGCAACAGAAACCCCCAAGTCGCCACTGCCGTTGCAAGAAGTCTTAATCGAAGATTTCAAACAAGGGGGATTACCGTCACGAAGAACCCCTTCCAACAGTTTCACGAGCATACCGAAGCACCACTGGCCCCCATTAAAAATTAACTAGCAACCTTTTCCGAAGGTTGTCAAATCTTGAGAAATCAAGAGGCCACTCAAGGGATCGATCAGCATCTATTTCGTGCAGCTCTCCCGCCGGGTTGCACATCTCCCCCACTATATAAGATTGTATTTGGTGGTACCATCGTCTATCCGGTGACCAGTTACATCGTTGCATGCCCCTTTATAGGGATAAAGTGATCTCGGAAACTCGCCAGGGTGAAAACAATAAAAGACTTATCATCGGTCTCCTTAAACACCCTATCTACACGGCATTGACCTCATTACCAAGAGGCAGTTCTTAATAGATACCTGTTGCGTCACCTCGAAAATTCCAGCAGCACAGGACGATCTGAAAAAATAGGAGAGCCACATTCCTTTACAGATAGCTACGGGATTGCCCATAAGGATCTTTGGACAACGAAATCAACCTATCGCTAAAGTAGAGAAGAAATTTAATGAAGAATTCTCTAGTGTGCAATATAAAATGTGCAATAATAGGTGCTGACTTCTAATCTTAGCCAATTATAATCTTTTGGTAGACACAAAAAATACACGTTTAGTAGATGGCATTACCAACCTATCAATACGGACAATAAGTGAATGAGTAACTCACCCTTCGTGTTATTTTTTAAACCTAAGCAACTCACCAGTGCATCAGCTCCTTTAACAATATAGTGAGCGTTACAAACAGAATAAGGAGTGTTTGAGTCATAATAAGGCACTCAATATTCCTCCCTCTTACCATCATTAAGTTATTACAAAAGAACCCTCCCCCTCTCGTTGAAGAGAGACCTCGACGTCTATCTCCTAAATTATTAAACAGGGGCAGGGATTGTGTACAATCTCTAGAGGGGGGGGGACAACAAGATTGTTCGATTGATAAAAAAAAATGAAGACATTTCCTATCGTGTCACATGGAATTACTAGGGTTAACATTTGATCACGATCCCGGATAAAGAAACACTCCCTTGCCTTGCCAATTTTAGCGCGGGTATTCGTACTTGTAAAATATTCTCTAACGTCGACTTACCAGATAATCTTTTTTTTAAATTGCAATGAAATCGTCAGCATTTTTGTAAAAAACGGCAATGATTCCCCCTTGGTGGTCTCTGAAAATTCCTTGTTCTTCCACAAGATATGATCAAATCCTCTCAAACATTTCAACGGTACATCAATCATATTCTGGGTGATCTTAGCTTCGTATTTACATATTTCTATGATCTTTTCATTGCAAGCTAATACGAAATGCAACATTTAGAGCAACTCTTCAATGTGGAAATTGCACATTTTGTAAATAAATATTGATTTATTAGGATATAAAGTTAACTGAAGGTAATTTCCACAAGAGGATAAAATAGCTGTTATCAGCGATTATTCTGTACCTAAAAACATTGCAGGAGCTTCTGATACTCCTTGATTCAGTGAAATTTCTCAAAAGATTTAAAAGAAATTCCGCCACCACTCTCATTCACCTCACAAAGTTATTAAAAAACTAAAACAACGGCGTCCGAATTAAAATTTTCAATGGGATGAAGCAGCAGAATTAAATTCGCCTTTAATGCCATAAAAGGCGACATAGCAAAAGCTACACTTTTAATTAATCCAAACTGAGACAGACAAATTCGTCTGATTACCGATGCCTCGGATTTAGGTGTCAGTGCTATTTTGCAACAATTTTCTGAAAGAGAGTGGACGACATTAAAAATTTTCACTAAAACGTTTAGAGGACCAGATTTAAAATATGGTTCACTTAGCAAGGAATTAACTACCATAATTATTGCAATAAAAAATTAAACACATGCTTGAGGCAGTTACTTACATGTTATGACAGATTGCAAGGCAATAATTGGAGCTGTAAAATCTATTACGACCAGACGCTCCCCAAGGTAAGTCCGCGCATTTGAGCTCATTAGTCAATACAATAATGATATACGATATATATCTGGAAGAGACAATACGACTGATGCTCCTTACCGTTCCCTCACCCACTTAGACGATTGCAACATGCAATCGCCGCAAAACAATACCTCAACATCACAAAATGACACTCTCACTTCATGTCAATCTACTACCTAATTCAACCATTCCTTCTTTCTCTATTATAAATTTTGAGGCTCTAGCGACATGGATTGATTTGCAATTGAATTACACGAAAGAAAGTCATAATGACTTACTTCAATTTCACAAAGTTGCTTTACCCTCGACAAATCTCTATAACCTGGATTTCTCTAAGGGGGTTTGTTCCCCCTTATCTGATCCTCTGACTTTCGCAAACTTGTCTTTGATTATTACCAAAATTTAGGTTATTTAGGGACTTTCCCCACTCTGAAGTCTCTCTCGGACAGGTCCGTTTGAAAAGAAATAAAGAAAAATGTACGTGAATGGACCGGGAATTGTGTAAGTTGCCAAAAATCTAAAATACACCGACACATGAAGATGCCCTTTAAATATTTTCTGCTCCTGGGACAAGATTGCACACTATTCATGTGGGCCTCTTAAGAGGCTTTCTAATCACGATAGAGGGACATATATACATTTTTACCAGCATTTGTCGCTACTCCAAATGGATAGAAGCATCTCCGCTCAAAGATCTCACACCGAGTCTGTTGTTGAAGCATTCTTCAATAACTATGTCTCACGCTTTAGATAATCTTTGATAATGGATTGCAATTTCAATCCGCATTTTTCCATAAATTGCCTAAATTAAATGCCACAGAAAGTTTTTTTGCATTTCCTGGTATTCACACCGGGAACGACGTTCTAGAAAGATGCCACAAGAATATACTAAGATCTCTCCTGGCCAAAGAACCACATATCTAGGGACTGGTTGTTTGTCATTGCGGCTCAACTATTTCCGTGGGTTAATGCCCCAATCTCTCGTCGGTATCAAATAATTTTTTTCTGGTCTCAGAATGAGACAAACTTGAGGAAGAAGCGTCATCTGATGGAATGCACCATTTAACCTTTTTTTCGAAGACTGATTTGTCTCCCAGACTTTATGTCAGATTTTGGTCGAATGTCCAACGAGGCTCGGGAAACTTCTTTGCAGTGTAACTATCCCAATACCGTGTGGCGGGTTTGGTTATTACCGCTTGTCTCTCGTGCAATTCTTAATCATTTTATTTTTTACTTCCCTATGATAATAAATGTATTGATCTCGATAAAACACAGGGCTATAATTTTATAACATTTGTTTCTTCGTTTAATTGACCTTTTGATATATTCGTTAATCATCAGAATACGTTTAGAAATATTACACTTCACGGGTTTGTATCGCACTAAATCTTTATTTATATCAAAATGTAATTTTTTCTGCATTAATTTTTCTTTTCCAATCTATGTTGTTCAATCTAGACCTAAATCTATCGGAATTACAGTACCAGAAATCATATGTTTTAAATTTATTTATTTTTAACAGGTTAGACTGAATCTTGTAATGTTATGATCACTGTTATCTAATGGTTCCTCAGCGCATACTTTATGTACTAAGTTTTCATCAGTCGACAATATTAATCTAATATCTTTACCCCTCAAGTTGGTTCTTTAACATTTTGTGGAAGAAACTGATCATTTATGCATGTCAACAAGCGTTCTTTGTCTGTCTGCAATTTTGTTGTTAGAGTCAACATTTGGAAAATTAAATTCGCCGCAAATAACCGATTTTTTTATCTCTAACCATGTCAGTAATTACCCTTAACATAAGACTCACCTATTCTAAGCTTTGGTGAGGTGGTCTATAAAAAGCTATTAATTAAATTTTCATATCATCGGTTTTAATTTTCACTCATAAAACATGTAAGTATAAGGTTACATATTTTTTAGGTATACTAGTACTCCTACCCCTCTTCTTATTTCTGTCCTTCTTAAGCATTATGTAACCCTTTATTTGGAATTCTCCTATTAAATCTCTATTTGATGTAATGATCCATCTTTCACTAATTACTATAATATCCCGGTTTACAATTTCTATGGGCGCTTCAAGTTCATATAATGAAATAGAATTCATGTATTATATTTCTTACGCTTCGCGCATTTGTGTAAAAGCACGACAGTTGATCGATCCTTTTTGCATCATTGCCGATTCGCTGATAAGTTTCGCTCACGTTCGCTAAGGGTTCCGTTCCACACCTGTCCAAAAACCTTAGCCGCATTATTTAGTAATTTGGCATCTTACTGCCCCGAGAGAGTTTAGGTGCAATCCATCATCCTGAAACATATCCGGACATTCATACGCCATTTTTTTTTTAAATACAACAAAAACGCCGCCAAAATTGGGGGCATATTTAAACCAAACAATGCCGAGTCTTTTCTTCAGAAATATATGAGAAGGTCTAAGATATAAAACACAATCATTCACATATGTATGTAACTAGCTGGTATTGTCATCCACCTTGTTTATAATCATATTAATATTTGTAATGATGAATACAAGTACCTGGTTGGTAGTGAGTGTTCATAATAACAGTAAATTATAAAGAAATTATATAATAAAAAGGAATGAAGATTCCTAACTGTAATCATCAATTGGTTCATACTCAGGAAAACTCAAGGTCGAAATCTGAGCCAAAGTTGCAATTCATGAAAGAGTTTTTGTTATCCGGGTCATCAGTAGTGTGTTGGCTGAGGTCACTTCCTATGGCTTCCTCTCACCCTTGGCGATTTAAGGGCATCCAGCTCATCCAAGACATCACGAATATTTAATTAATGTGGCCCCTCTGTTTGCTACCTCGTTCTAAAATCCTCACTACTTGGTTCCTTATTTTTAACTTTATTCTCAAGTCCTTCGCATGTATTTCCGTTATACTTTTCTTTATCAGTATTGTATTGAGCTCACTAAAATCGCATTCTATCAAATAAGCTGTCGTGAAGCTTAGCAGTTCAGCGACCATTATACAATACGTATTTAAGAAAAGCATTTTAGTTTTACTTAACAGCAATAACTCAGGAATTTCTCCCCTTTCGAATTTATATTAGAATATGCTATTGCTTTTAGTTCAAAGACCTCCACTTTGATAGCAGATTGGCTTTGGATTCTTTGATTCAGTCCACAATGGCTTGAATATTGAAATTCATAACCAATCACCTTAACATAAGAAACGTAAAATGGCGCTGCTCCTGTTGTGGGGGTACCTTTTTGATGCCTCCTCTAAGTGTACAGTACCATCCTAAAATATAAGTCAAAATGCACAACTAAATTGAGTAAAGTTTTTTTTTTAGAAATACAATTCATTATTTCAGAAATTATTTATTTTTATTCTGTAGATGCTTCGTTACTTACCATTTTCAAATTTGCTCCGTAACTTAATTAAATACATTTTTTTCATATATTTTTGACTCCAGTCTGGGAGCTCAGGCAATCTCGTACACCAAGCTGTACTCCAGGAAATATCGGAAGAATCGAGCAACGCTACCCTCATCGTACGAAACGTAGAGCGTCGCCATACCGGAAACTATACTTGTGCTCCGATTGGAATCACCGCTTCTGCGTCGATTCTTCTTCACGTTCTTACTGGTGGGTAAATTTGGATCCCATAGAGCTATAGGAGCTTGTGGCCGCCGAGTTTGGTCTTACTCAAAATGTTCTTAAAACTGATAATCTGCTCGTAAGCTGGGCTCGAAAAGTAAATTGGTAATCGCTTGGTAGAGGGAAGGACTCGGAAGAAATTGGCGGTTTGGTAGGCTTTAATCTCGGCTTAGGCCTACCTCAGTTTGGGCAAGTGGAATTGTCGAGTCTTTGGCTATCAGTCTCAAGTTTCGGTGTTTCGTGTGTGAACTCCAACGATTTTACTTGCGTACTTAGAATATTCTCTCTTTTTTCTTAATAAATATTAAATTGCAGTTTAACATTATTTACAAGTATTTTGCTTTGTTCGCCATTATTTCATTGTTACATGGCATATTATTTCAGTGTTCAATATGTGTGCCCAAATTCAAGATTTTATAGGGCCAACAGGGTGCTCATTTGTGAGGTTCCTAGTTGGGTCTAATCTATCAGGAAAAAATAAGGTTCTTAAGGAGGCCAGTAACCATAACAGTCTAGAAACCATTGCTAAAGAATGACACCTTATTATTTTCTCCTAATTTGCGTTGAAATAATTGCGTGTATGCCTTGAAAGATTTTAAAGTGGCTATTATTTTTAGACATAGAAAGAAAAGTAACATTTCGTTCAATAAAAGTTGACAAGAAATAAAATAAGTTTTGAGGAGGTGAATTTTTAATGTTTTTGTAAAAAGATAACTGATTCTTAGTTTTGAAGGTCTATTTAGAAAGGTCTAAATATAAAAATACTTTGCAGGCATTCGTTTGTTTCTTCTAATTCGTCTATATCCATTTAGAGTGCGGCTTCAAATCCGTTCCCTTATTTAGACCTTTTTTACGAACTTATTCCCCGTGACCGATTTAGGGAAGGATGACTAGATTTAATCTCTTCTTATCTTTTTTGCTTCTCAAACCAAATTAGTCACTCTGCCCCACTTAAGAGTGACCTTAATACATCCCTTTCTACGGCAGCACCTCAACAGCAAGAAACACTCTCAAGCGGAGGTTGGAATTTTGGCCATTTTCAAAGGAGTGGGACAATTTTATTTGTGTGTCACATCTGATCTGTTTATCTATCTTACTTTCTTACTTTATATATAAGTAATCCACACTTCACTAGTTAACGGGGAGGGAGGGGTAGCAATTGACGATACAGAGGCTATGCGTGATCGCCTTGCTGACCAGCATTTATATAATAGTGCTTATGGAAAAGTAGGATTTCAACGGTCTGGTCCAAAATCCTATTTTGAACAGGGTGGGAACACGAAGTGTAGAATGGTATTTATTTAACTAGTTTCATAGCACAATGATACATTACATAATGCTTGGACTACCAGGAAAAAATTATATGGTATAAAAAGACGTAACAGATATTTAATGTGAGTCCTTTTTGCTTCGATCACACGATGAGATCTAAGTATACCTGAGCGGAAATGGCAAGCAGGGTTTAAGTTGGGAGGCCAAAGATCATTTGACCAACACCTCTTGTAATTTGCTTGGCACCAGTCTTTAACTTTTTTATAGGAGGTTGATTCATATTGATAATGCGAAATTACACATCATTTTCTCTAGTTGCATCCACCCAGGAAATGACTTTCTTCTATAACATCCCCAAATAAACATGTTAAATGATCTTTACCTCCCTTTCAATGAATATAAGAGGTCTCTTTGGTCGCTTGATGTTACACCCTCCCACACCATAACCGAAGCTGGCTTCCTTCACTTAAAAGATATACACTGTTCAATTGGGATTTCATTTCAATTTTTGTGTCCAGACACGAGCATTCTGTGTGTTGTGAGTGGCCTGGAGAGTGAAAAATTTCTCATCCGTCCAGAGAACTGGAGGCTGTGAGTCATCAAGAGGCCGTTGGAGGAGCAGTTTTGCTCTTTCAACTCTTTTCTTTTTTGGTGGAGTTGCAAAGAAAACCTCATTTAACTGTCTTGAATGATCGAAGTTTCAGATCGTCTTTCAGCAATTTTTGCCTTGTCACATGGCTCACGCTGGCCGCCTCCAAGCCAAGTTTTCTGGCACTCCTCCTTGGATTTCACCTGATCTTGTTCATCGTGTTCTTGACGAGGGTTGAGGTTTTCAATGATCGTGGTGGGGTGGGACAGTCTTCCCTCTTGGAAAACTACTGCTTATCTCTTTAAGCCGTTTGATAGCTTTGAAAACCTAGATCTGCTTACAATGAGGTTTAATATTTTGAACATATTGCTTGCTGTCTTCCCGCTTCTATGCAGATACACGAGTCGTTCACATTTTTCAGTCATACTCGTATTTGTAAAGAGGTGTTTTTTTATGAATTTACAACTTGATTAACAAAATTCAATAAATCCTGAAAGTAATTAATTAATAGAATATCTACATATTTAAAATGATTTGTAAAAAGCAGTCCATACTAACTGTTTCCCCCCTGTACTTTTAAAATGACTACAGAGAATATATCGAAGTCATTTTCGATTTACCGATGACATCGTGTTATTTGCTTCGAATTCCTAAGAATTGTACTCAATAACAAAAAAATGACCATGGTCAATCTTATATTTGGACTGAAAATGAACTTTCCCAAAACCAAAAAGTGTCTAATAGTTTTCATAAGAAAGGGCAATTAGAATTCGCAAGCGAATGTAGATGAATGAGGTAGAAGAATACGTATACTTAGGAGAGCTTGTGCCTACTAATGAGAACCTCAAAAGGGAAATCTTTAGAAGGACAAAATTGGGGTGGAGGGCAACATAAAATCTTGGCTACATCTTCAGAAGCAACATACTTCTATTCTTAAAATGAAATGTACCTAATCCATTTATCTTACTAATTTTAATTGATGACAGTAGAACTTGTAGATTGATAACTAAAAACACGCAGGAACTGAGGACAAATGGGAGAAAATTAGAACGATTAATGTTGTGAGTTTAACCTGTAGTGGCCATAGAAGAAATGCATGAACACGTTTTTCTCAACAATAATTGTGGAACAACCTACGTAGCTAGCGATAACACGTCTCAAAATAGTGCCATTGGCGTAAGATATCATTGATAAGCGAGGTTGATGCGTTCACTTACAAAGTAACTCCAAGATATGAAGACTCAACTAAATCTATCAGTTGGGCCAGCCCAAAACTCTCGCCATATTTTCTGCCCTTGAAGCTCTTAGTAGTGCAGCCAGAGACAAGTCTGCCCGGATAGTATTTCACACACCCATTTAATCCACACACTCATGCACTCCTTCATAATAAATGCAAGGACAAAGGCTTGCCCCATGGCCCAACAAATCCCGGACTCATACTACACAGGATGCTTCTATAGAATGCCCTGTAAACGTGATCAAGCCCCAAACCGGGTGCTGTGCTGGTTTGGGCTACGAGATTCACCCGCGTGAATCCCCTTGCACTTATGCTATATTCAGAACAAACAGAGCTCTGCATAACAAACCGAATAAGCATTCATTTTACCACGATTCATATGCGAACCAATACACTCCTCCCCACGCCTATTCGCGTTCTTTCTCTACCAACATCCTTCCCATTCACCCCTCCATTCTACACAACTGAGCTCCAGATCTCACCAAAAGCCCACGTACCCCATCAGCACCCCATGAACCCCGAAGCATATCATCAAGAAACAAACTCAACATCCTATAACTAAGCATACATACAAAACAAACAAATGAACCTCAAAGAAGTTATCATCACCTGCAACATACAAATGACTTTCAACCCAGGAAAAAAAATTCAGACTCACATTACACAAATACCACACTTCACGCACAGCTGGCAAGACGGCAAAAATAGCACGTAGGTGTAGACCTCACTGTATACAACAGATATTATATTCCCTTCACCAATACTTCCAGATTTTGCTGATCTTAAATCACACACTATTACAAAATTGCGCTGTGGGGTACATAATGACAACAATGGACATGAGCAAAACCTTCAAAACACTACATTGACATATTCTCTTGAGAAAAACAACAACATAAATTCAAAATCATTTGAACAAGAATCAACATGATAGACTACACTTTCAAAACCTGCACATACCTCTCTCTGTATCCCAGCCAATAAACTACGTACCAGCGCTAGACCACATCACTAGGCAGCAAGATGAAACCCTTGTTGCGGGTAAGTTCAACGCTTACGAGCCTCTCTAGTTAGAACCTCTAGGAAAAGACACGAGAGCCAGTACACCTAAATTATTATTTCACTCTCAACAACTCCTCCATCCCCGTACGAAACCCAACACTTACTCATAATAAACTTCCCCGGACATCACCTTCTGTGCAATAAACTATGACACTGAACTTACGTGTAAACGCCACGCTACCCTCTCATCTAATTATACACAAATCATCATACAAATAGCACTCTACTAACTACAACCGAGCTTAGTGGAATTGTTTCCAGAGAAATATTGAAAAAAAACTCCAAAGCTACACAGTTGCTCAGTTGAATGAGATAAACAAAATTTGCCCACATTTTTCCAGCAAGCAAAAAACACATCCCAAAGGAAAACGAAACACATTATTACCCTAACTTTTCCTCCAAAATCAGACAGCTCACAAATTTTAAGGGCAACATATGAAAACAAACACAAACTGAATCAACACAAACATCAAAAACATAATACGCAACACAAAAACTGATCCAACGACGTGAAGAACAAACTAGGCATTCTTTTTACACTCTCCAAACCACAAAAACGACAGCACGTAATTATATAAAAGTTTTAAGACCTTGACTAGACCACGATCGAGGAGCAAGACACTCAACGGAACCATTTATTCGAACGCACCAGAATCTACTACACCAACCAAGCAAACAATATCATACAATATCATACAACAGAAACAATTAATCTCTCACAGAGAACTACAAACAAACACATACACTCACAGCTATAGATCACAAAAGGCTCACACAATCCACTAAAAAATGATTTCTCAGGCTATATTGCAGGCGAAATCTTCCTTAGCATATAGGTCGAAAAGTCATCAACGCTCTAACAGAAATCTTAAACCGTTCTACCTGCTATAACTCTACACTAAATGGGTGTAATCTCTCCACATAATACCTCTTCTCAAATCAAATAAATCACAAAATTACCCGGCATCGTACTACTATATTTCCCTACCCTGCATTCACTCCAAAATCAAGGAACATCTAGTAATAAACAAAATCAACGCATCCCTGCAGGAAATTCACCCAACATAGATTCTAGCCATTGCACTCCTCAACAAGCACTGTACTCACTAACATAATCCAAGTCTTACAGGAAGGCTTAAACCTTTAGAGTACTGTGCTGGGGGATACATAATGACAACAATCGACACTAGAAAAACCTTCAAAACACTACATTGACATATTCTCTTGAACAAAATACCAAACACCGTACTTAATTACAACTACAAGAAATAGCCTACCTATTTCCTTACAGGTCGATATGTACAAGTAAGAAACCACGCATAGTCATCATAAATACATCACATATACAACAGAGTTCCGCATAGATAATACTTTCCCAATCTTTTTCGACCTTGTGCTCCACAACATCTTCCCACCCCCAATCTCAACATTGCACTCTTCAGCTATGCCAATGCCACCACGATCCTCACCCAACATTCACAGCACACCCAATCGGTTCTTGATCTACAATTACAAATCACAAGACCAATCTAATGAGCCTAATAAACTTCTCACCTTCCAAATCTTATGTTACCCTATTCACAGGCTGTCAATTGGAGTAACCCCCCCCCCCAATTATTTTAACATCCACCTCCTTTAATAAAGCACAAACACTTACAGTTTTCGATATACAATGAATACATAGCAAACTTTCAAATAACACAGAAGAAACAAACAAATAAAGTTAACATAGAAAAGGAACATACTCCAAGCACTCACGTGAACCACATTCGGTTAGCCAAAAGAATGCATCATTCACAATTATCGTTCACTCACATATGCCTCAACAGATTTTGCACCACATCTCCAATCTATTTGCCTCAGCACACTACAGAAACATTAAACAAACCACTCTGGCTCGCTACGGGGTGATCTCGCCGCGGCGCAGTAATTCATTTGCATTCTGAAACCATTGTCTTGACTATAAAGCACTATCTAAACCTCCTCAGAACACAATTTCTCCATAGTAAGCAACAAAATGCACACAAAATGCCAAGACAATACTACACAGAGAGACTCCAAGGAATCCGACTTCCCAGTAACTCTTCCCTCTATTACCGGCACAACAACCACACACACACAGCACAACATAACATCCGATCTCCTTAACTCCATTTTACCTGATATGAATCCAGAAGAAACACCTCGCACAAATAAACGGATTCCTGGAACTCTCCGAGAGTCCAGTCAGGTCGGAAAAGTTCGTGGAGACTGGGGCCTAAGGCATGCTCATTAACCGGGTGCAGGTTAAGTGAGCATGCAGCATGCAGCATGCAGCATGCAGATGATCATATGTACTATATAACTATAGTTAGGTACTTCTGAAGCCTTCTTTTTCCAGTGGCTAATTTCAGTGGAGTGTTGCTGTTAATCTCTTTGTTATGACTTTGTATGTTGCTGATAAGAAAATGACTAACGTGTAGTTCCTTTAATATCTTTTGTCGCTCTTTTTGTAACCAATGCAAACTGGCAATTAGATCAGCACAGCATTTCCCCGTCGCTTTCATAAGGCCATTTTATTACCTGATCCTCCCAAAGCGCTTACCTGGTTATTTTTTATACTCTTAAGTTGACGCAAAATTTCGTCCTTCTCTCTGTCCACTAATGCCAGAAGGTTGTCTCTATTGAATAATAAATAAATTATAAACGCTAACCCAGTATTTTCTTCATTTATTTACCCATGATTGTCTCTATTTATGCTGTTGATAAAATGGGCTATCTTTATTTATTTGGAATATATTAAGTGCTTATTTATTCTCTTTATTGGATAAAATATTGTCTTTCAAAACAGGTGAGATGAGGCTTTGTTTTATAATTATTGTCTCAAACTGTGTCCCTTCTCCCCAGGTGAGCACCATGCAGCAATGCAACACGGAAGCAGCGTGGCTCCAACACTCTCCGTAATTTCATCCTCTGCCACCTTATATTTTCTACTTCACATATTTCTTAAGTTTAAGATGTGTCTCCATTCATGATTAGCTTCTCTTTCCTTCTTTCAAAAGACTTAATTTAATATTACCAATCCAATTCGTTTCATTATGTTTGTTTTAGGTATTTTTTTACCACCTATCTCACTGGAGACTTACAGTTTACTGTGGCATCCGAACCACGCGCCCTACAGCATATGACAGTCGTCGCAAATCAACCTGACTCATATCAAGCTACCATCAGACAATTAACACATTGTTTTCTCTTGGCTATGTATTATCCCTATCACAGCCATATAATTTGTATACCGTTATGTATGGTGCTCTCTAAACGTACCGATAATTTTAGGAATAAGCTCGTGAATATTAAAAACAATCTTATTGTCTTTAATCAAACTCGTTAAATGATTGCTACTTTTCCTTTCTATAGAATATATTACAACAAAGGAATTAATAATAGAAAATATATATATACTTTCCTAATAAATGGCAAATGAGTGAAAGTGAAATGAACGGTTAAGGAAAGAAACAGATGGCTTTTATAATAGCACGTGATTTTAGTATTTTCACTGGACGACAAATATAAATGTACACTTAAAATTGTGTAAGCTTTGTTAATTCAAGCGTGCTGATTTCAAATCCACAATCCAATTTTCTATATTACCTACCATTATTTTTTGGCAAAATTCAATTAAAAAACTGACATCTAAAATATTATACAATTTTCGAGTTTTGACGCTCAATTACCACGAATTTATAACCAAACATAAGCTTCAATGGTACATTTACTAGGACAAAATAAAAGTTTGCTTCATTAAACTGTTTTATTTATATATGTTATACAGGATACTCGGAAGGTCATAGTTCACTTTTAAGAATATATTTACATTGTACATGTATAAGTGCCCCCCTTAACTTCGAGCACCCGATATTTATATTGATGTGAACAAAATTTATTGATAAAATGTAAAGAAAAACTCTTTTGAACAGAACACATTTTTATTGCTAGAAGTGCATTACTAGTTTTAGAGCTTCACATCCCATCTTTCAGTTGTACAACGACTGACAAAATATGTCTCTATGACAACCCTCAGATAAAAGAAGACAAAAAAGACCCACAAAACATATAGGCGTTTTAATGCTTTATTTAAGATAATTATTTGGTTAAACAGAAGACAACAATTATTGATTCTTGGCTCGATGTGAGCTAAGGAAAGCGAATTTATGGTGGATCATGATTTGATAAGCGATTCATCTCTATAGATGGCGACCTTAGCCTCCGAGGTTGAGCTGGAACGTGATAGCATTTATCACGAAATATTTTACGACTCTGTGTGATAAACGTTTCAAATGTGCCCCTTCCCCCAAGCGAGGGTCAAGCTAAGTCTAAGTGCGGGTGATGCGTTCTTTTTTTCATTCTGAACCAAGGTCAATATGCCACAAACACCTAGCTACTTATAACAAAGGCAAATAAAGTCATTGCCTCTGTACATGATTTACACACATGTAACACACGAACATGCATAGTATAAAATCCATGACATGAAATAAAATTGTAATAGCAGAGATCCTTTAGGATATGAGCATATGGACATGGTCAAAATAAAGCAAAATAATCGCAAGATAATAAAAAATTGAAAATAATTTGTAATTAGGTACATAATAATCATAAGATAGGTATGTGAGATAGCAAGATATGAATAAACTTACCGTAATAGGCATACCTGATATGACAATCATTAACAAAATCAAATAATATCGAATTTCCCTCATCCATACTATGAGCAATCTCGATCCAAGCATTTCAGCTTATCTTATCTGAGCAGTCGGATTATCAAGAATAATACAAGGTCTGTTGACCAAAAAGTCACGTGCTCTCAATTATTCTGAATTATGACCTTACAACCTTTAAAACTTTCAATAATTCAAAGACTAACCTTATGAGGACCTTGGAAGTTATATCACTCGAAAGGGAATGTAAAACAACATAATACTTTCAAATTTCGTTAGAATCGGCCAAATAGTTATGATGTTATTGCAAAAACAAAATAATTCATGGGCTAACCTTGGGAGGACTTTTGCAATTATATCATTCGAAAGAGAATGTAAAACAACATCAGGGTTTCAAATTTCGTTAGAATCGACTGAATAATTACAATGTTATTACAAAAAAAAAAGCAAAACGGGACCGACCGACCCTACCGACATAATGAGATGTAGAATCGTCCGCGACTAAAAAGGAGATAAATGGAGCAGAAGCAATTATTGAGAGTAACTATTGTCAGGTTGATCACAAAGTAGTTCTCAGCCTGTCTTCTCTGGATAGCAGAGTAATTTAGCGAAAAGAAAAAGATATTTGGGCGAAATGAAATAATCTTATACATTTCACTATATTGTTGAAAGCATAAAAATATCACGAAACCAGTTACATATATGCATGCATTTGATAGAGGTGAAATTATAACTTACACGAAGATGGTTGCCCATATTTACATGATTCTAAATTTGAGAAATTCCCGCTTAAATGAAAGTTTTATAGGCAAACTTTTCGATACATTTAGAAAATGAAAAATGATTTCCTGATTAGATCGGTGGTGAAAGTGTTATGTTTCTTGATGTGTGCCACTCAATGCTCGTGAATGAATTGGTGAGTGAATATTCAAACAAAATAAGTGCTTAATTTTATCTAATTTTATTCTTGAGATAGTGTACACGCGTATACACGAAGGGTATGCAGCGATTTTAAAAGATAGATGAATGAGTTAACCTAGAATAGCGTTTGCAAAGAAAATGGTAGAAAACTACGCAGAAAATGATTTTCAGGCTTGCTGTAAGTAGTGTGACCTTGGGTATTAGTTGTGTCTGTCTGTAAATGTGAGAATCAAAGTGAATGAATGAGAGCTTACAGACATAAAAAGGACTTGCATAATCATGTGTATATGACCTTGAGAAATGTATTTAACCGTGCGATTTGAGAGTTAGACTTGCTTTGAGTGGAGAATTACTTCTACGTAACTTCGAAGCTGATGAACAAATAGATCGACGAAGATACTCGTAGATGGGCATCTTGCAAGCCTTATTGGAAGAATTAAACAATTTGACGGAAGTATTTGCTTGAAAGTTAAGCCTCTAAGTTAGTTCGTTGCAAGACTGAGTTGCGTGCGTTGATTGATTCTTGATTGCGAGCAGAAATGACGCAAGTTGAAAAGTAGCATTTGTGAGGAATCGATCAACGAATATGGTGCAGCAACCTGCAAGCCTTGTCCAATGAGTTGTGCGCATTTGTCAGACGCATTGTCTGGCTTCTGTTTGAAAGTTAGCGCTCCTTGTTGGTTCGTTGTATAGACAACCTGAGTGCGTTGATTGTATCTTGATTGAGAGTAGAAATGAAGCGAGTTGAAATCTACCACTTGCGGGATAGCGAGTGCGATGTGCTAAGCTTATTTTGAACGAAACTTTGCTGTGAACGAGAAGTCGCGAATAAGTTTTTTCGCTGAAACTTCCAGTGCGCCTCCCGCTAAATATGTGATACTTTATGTGGTTGCAATTTTTCATGGGTTATTTGAGCCTCAATTGTTGACTGACCTGAAGATGTTGCTGGAAGCCCGATGCTGCTGGTGCTGAATGATTTGCTGGGAATCGTGCCGTAGAACTGTACTCGCTAGTGCATGAGTCGCGAATACGTTGATGGAATTTGCCGTTACTTACAGAAAAGTTATCCGATTGAGAGTGGGGGGGGGGGTACCGCGACCTCAACGTTGAGCATCCATATTGATTGAGCTTTTTCATTTGTGAAAGGGTTGTGTGCTCCTCTTTGATGGGGTTAGTGCTGCCTCTTTCTGATCACAAAAGCGTTGGGTGGAGTCCGTGGGTGTTATGATGCTATGATCCATGATTGCCGTTGCGTTGAGGAAAGTTGATAGTATTGCAAAATAAAAATCTGTGTATATGACATTCGAGGGTCACACTGTGGTGATCGCTTTATATGGAGATGAGGAGTCATTCTAGGGGGTCATACTTAGGAATGCTTTATAGTTACTCGGGGGTGACGCTGCTTCCCCAACTCATATAAAGACTAATACTGAGTTTATCTTATTCAGCAAGAGTTATCTGCAGCAATTCGGCAGGCAGACTCAAATTCACTCAATTGGAATTCAATTGAATAATAATTAATTTGCAAAACAATTTAATATGAAAATAATATTGAACTTTAATAATTAGCGAACTAAGATTGTGAATGACAAATAAAGGATCTCTATTAACGAGGGAATTAATACCTAAGATTGCATGAATATTAAGGAATGCTTGATAAAGTGAATTGAGCGGACTTAGGTGAGTTTAAGTCCTTCCTTAATGAATGGATGGTAATATAGTTATTGCAGTCGTGGAATACAAACAGATTTAGAGCCCGGCTTAGAGCTGTAACTGTATATCGATCTACTGGGGAATGATTAGTGACATGAAGTGGGTGAATTAGGCGAGCTTAGGTCCTTATTCAATGGATAGAGGGTGAAGAAGTGACTGTGAAAGCGAATGGTAAGAAGACTTTTTCAGCATTTAATGTGAATGGAGTCTTGTGATCTAAAAAAGAGAGATGTGATTTTATGTGTATAGAAAATGGGCAGAGATTGGAATATTCGCAGTGGGAAGAGTAGGTGCTATCTCTGAAGGGCATGTGCTCGTTGATTAAGCAATTTGTGTATGTTCTTAGAATTGTTGTGTTTTAAGTAGAAAGTGAGGAGGCAGCCGCCACGTAAACATTCTGGACGCAGTCCTTCTACTACAAATCGTGTTTATTTCATCAAATCCTGAAATGCATATAGTAGCTACGCTAAACAGAATACGACACTACTGCTGTTTCTTTGCTCGATGTAAGATAGGAAGAAGCGTATTTATGGGTCAAAATAATTTGATAACCTATTCATCTCCCAAGATCGGTACCTAAGCTTCCGAGTGAAAAATTATCATGAATCATATATATATATATATATATATATATATGTGTGTGTGTGTGTGTGTGTGTGTGTGTGTGTGTGTGTTTGTCTGTGTGTATGGTTGGCCAGAAAGTCCTGACTCACTTAGGAAGCGGAAAGAAAAAAACAAAATTTTATGGATCAACACTAACATTTATTCTTCAAAGTAAAGTCCATCATTCATACGATATTCTACCAGCGATCAGCCAGCATCCGAATCTATCCCAGATACCAGACAGCTGCTTTGAATAAAAAAACAAACTGCAAACAAGCTTCCTTCACTCCATCAAAAATGAATGTTGAATCGCTGGAGCGGAGGAAGTGTGCCATTGAGCGAGAAAATAGGCCATAGTCACTCGGGGCAGCATCGAGACTGAAAGGTGGATGTGGAAGAATCTCAACACCGTCCATCTGTTTGAACTTTTCCACAATCAACCTGGCAGTGTGTGGCCTCGCATTGTCCTGCAGGATACTCCTTCTTTAGTTTGTACTACACGCGATCTATCTGCTGGCAATACAGTTTAGCGTTGATGGCGCAACCATGTGGAAAAGGCTCAAAATGCAGTACTCTTTGGAAATTCTAAAACCGATTCCGTTGTGGAACGGAATCCGGTTGTTCACCTCGCGGAACCCATTTCCTCTCACGATCGTGATTAACCAAGTACACCCACTTCTCATCTGATGTGACAATTCACCTCCAGAATCGGTCATCTATTGGGTTATTAAAAAGTTAGTTGCAAATCTCTACTCTACAGGCTTCTTGTGAACAAAATCTATCTGATGCAATCGATTCAGCACAGTCTGATGGGATGACACTCCAACAAATTTCGCAAGATCACGGCTGCTTGCAGAAGGTTCAACTTTCAATGCTGCCGCAACTGAAGCCTCGCTGTCAAAAGTTACTGCTCGACCGAAACGTGATTGATCATCAAGGGTAAGATCCCCGGAGTTGAAAAAGAGCAGCGTACGGAGGCTGGTAGTCGAATGAGTAAGGCTAACCTAACCTAATGTTGGTGTTGCTACATAAATTTGTTCTTGTTGTTGTTCTCTTTTCGCTTCCTAAATTAGTCAGAAATTTGTGTCCAACCACACACACACATTATATATATATATATATATATATATATATATATATATATATATATATATATATATATATATATATATATATATATATATATATATATATATATATATATATATATATATATATATATATATATATATATATATATATATATATATATATATATATATATATATATATATTTATATATATATATATATATATATATATATATATATATATATATATATATATATATATATATATATATATATATATATATATATATATATATATATATATATGGGAAATATCACGAAAGTTAGCGCGTGATAACTATAAATATGAATATGTACCACGGAAGGAAACTGAATAAAAAGCGGATTGGAGTTAGTACTTTCGTCTATTCGACATTTTCAAACTCAACGGTAAGAAAAATAAGACACCCAATATTTATAGGGAAAAGTGCTTTGTATAAATACTGGGTGTCTTATTTTTCTTACCGTTGAGTTTGAAAATGTTGAATAGACGACGAAAGTACTAACTCCAATCCGCTTTTTATTCAGTTTCCTTCCGTGGTACATATTCATATATATATATATATATATATATATATATATATATATATATATATATATATATATATATATATATATATATATATGTATGTGTGTGTGTGTGTGAATCCAAAAAACCGCAAGAAACAGAAAACGGTAACATTTTTCTTCTGAAATATTATTTCGTAATTCGCAAAAAGTCCGTACAGGGGTGGGATTCGAACCGTGCACACTGAGGCATTGAGCATCTGCTTTGATCTCAATTAAATCATCTTTTAGGCCACTTGGCTACGCGAAAGACCAAAAATTCTTCCGAATAAACAAGCTTTTAAGTTACGATTCGCAAGGGCGATCGGGACTATGAAAGAGAGAGAAAATTAATAGGGAATTCAAAGGACAAAGGAGAATTGAAGTAAACACGCTGCGAATATGCAATATATAATCTTTCATGAGCGCGTAGCCAAGTGGCCTAAGAGATGATTTAATTGAGATCAAAGCGGATGCTCGCTGCCTCAGTGTGCACGGTTCGAATCCCATCCCTGTACGGACTTTTTGCGAATTAGGAAATAATATTTCAGAAGAAAAATGTTACCGTTTTCTGTTTCTTGTGGTTTGTTGAAATAATTTTCATCATTCTTTCGCGCCCATGAAAGATTTATACATTGTATATTTGGCGCGTGTTTACTTCAATTCTCCTTTGTCCTTTGAATTCCCTATTAATTTTCTCTCTCTTTCATAGCCCCGATCAACCTTGCGAATTGTAGCTTAAAAGCTTGTTTATTCGGAAGATTTTTTGGTCTTGCGCATAGCCAAGTGGCCTAAGAGATGATTTCATTGAGATCAAAGCGGATGCTTGTTTCCTCAGTGTCACAATTCGAATCTCACCCCTGTACGGACTTTTTGCGAATTAGGAAATAATATTTCTGAAGAAAATTTTCCCCTTTTCTGAATCCAACAAACCTCAAGAAACAGAAAAGGAAAAAAAATTGTCTTCGGAAATATTATTTCCTAATTCGCCAAAAGTCCGTACAGGGGTGCGGTTCGAATTGTAACAGGTAGCAAGGTCAAACCGAGAGGCAGAAAGAGTTAAGAACAGAGCCAAAAGGGATAAAACGATCAACGGATAAAGTGATAGTCTAAAGAGGGAGATTAGGAGAGACACGAGGAAAAAAAAAAATAATGTTAATACAAAATCAATGCAATAATTAAATTGATTAATCGGGTGCCCATAAAAATGAAAATTGCAAAAATAAAATAGGAACATAAGTCAAAACTAATTTTCTATTTTCTTATATTTTATATTCTTAGGTCTTTTATTAATTTTTACAATTAAGAATATAAAATAAAAGTAAAGAGAAAATTGGAAAATTATATAATGGCAAAAAGGGAAATCGAAAAAGCTATATAAAACAGAGTGGAGAAGTAATACAGAGAGGTGTGGAGGGTCAGGAAAAAGCGAGATGATGCGTAAAGTTCGAAGGCGCGAATGACAATGTCGGGTCCAGTTGTTCAGTTGTGTATAGAAAGAACAGAAAGGGACCGCTGTATGTGATACAGGTGGTCAGGTAGTCAGAGAGGAGAGTTGCGGAAAATATTTAAGAAAAGACAGTGAGAGTTGATAGGCGGTGGCTATACACCGATGCGTTGTGTTGTTTTGGGAGCGTTGGTTATGTGTATCTGACTGGACGAGGGTTAGAGGCAGGTCAGAAGGGGAAGGCTGACTGCTCATCCGGAAACGCGCTATTCATGATGCGTACTGGTTTATCAAAGAACGGTACGGGCGGCGGGTGTTCGTGGGCCGCGGAATATTGCGGCCCCATCACGTACCTTCTTACGTGTAGCGAGATGTAAAGTGGGTCTGTGGTGAGTTTGTCGAGTTTTTTGTGAGTCTGGTGTGAGCGCAAGTGTTGAGAGGAGCTAGTTTATTGTTGTTATATAGTGCGTCCATTCTCGAGTACCACGGCGAACGGCAAGCGCGCTTCAGAGCACAATTCTGAATGCGCTGAGCCTTTCGCTTCCACGTGTCGCTCGCAGCTACGAGCGACAGTGGGGCGTACGTGAGAATGGGACGCACGAGTGCTTTATATAAGTGTAGTTTTAGTTTTTGCTCGCAGGGTAGAACCTACCCAGCGATGTGTTTGTGCGTGAGGCTCTTGCTTGTATTATGTTTTGGTGTAAGTTGAACCAGGATTTTGGTGCATTGAGTGTATTCGAGCCTTGTTGGGTTTTGGTGGATCATGTCTGGTGTGTGTGGGTAGATTTGTAGGTTGTGCATGAAGTGGTCTCTAGCGCCGTAGAGTGTCATCTGTGTCTTCTGAGGATTCGTGGCAATCAGCCATTTATCCTCGTTATCTGTCTTCACGTCTAGTATTCTTTGTGCGTGGAGCGCGATTTCTTCTGGGGCCCGGCCGCTGAAGAGAATGGTCTCGTCATCGATGTAGGCCACTATGTATGTGTGAACGCAGTTTTTTGGTGGGCGTGGGGTGTCGTTTGTGAATATGATGTAGAGTGTGGGTGCCAGTACGCTTCCTTGGGGAACGCCTGAGCGTGGTGTGAAGGGTCGTGATAAGGTGTTGTTATATCTAATGTGACAGCTCCGTTCAGTGAGGTAGTGCGAGAGGAGCCTTCTGGTGCAGAGAGGTAACTCCGTGTTGTTGGCGAATTTCCAACGAAGTCCCTCGTGCCACACCTTGTCGAAGGTCTTCTCCACGTCCTTACTGACGGAGAGAGTCTTTTGGTGTATCTGTCGTTTCTTTTGTATTCTGTCGTGAACGATGGTCACGGCCGCCTGAGTGGACCTGCCTCTCCCGAACCCGTATTGATGGGGGGAGAACCAGCCCCTCTCTTCCAGGAACTCCCCTAGGTGGCAGTTGACCATACGTTCAAGTATTTTGCCTAGGTGCTCTAATAGAGAAATTGGCCTGTAGTTGTTTGGGTGTTTTGGGTCTTTGTGGTGTTTATGTAGCAGTATGTTGTGAGAAACTTTGAATATTTTGTGGAAGTGGCCTGAGGCTAGTGAGGCGTTGAATAGGTGTGTGAGTGTGGCTGGTAGGCCGGAGGGCCCGGGGGCGCATTTTGGTGTCGTTTTTATGTAGTGTTTTGTTACCTCGACGGTGATTGGAGTGGTTAGTGTGGACGTGTGGTCGAGCACCTCCATTCGTATCAGGGGGGATCAGGCCTTAGCTCGTGAGCGTGAGCCCGACACCACTTCTGGATTTCCTGGAAGTGCTCCTGCGCTTTTGGTTTTGGTGGGTTGTGCGTGTGTACTGTTTCCCAATGGGACCTAAATGCGTCGAGGATGTCGTTAGTGTCTGTGAGTGTGTAGTTGTTTATTTGGAGTGTGATTGGTTTGCATGGTTCAGTGACCAGCATCCTTTTTACGTGCCGCCAGAAGAAGGAAGGGTCCGTGCAACGAGTGTCGTCCGCGATGCGGACGACTTCTCGCCACTGCCGGTTCCTGTCTAGCTGCACGCACTGTAGGATGCGGGCGCGTAGTTGATTTATGTTGTGTTGACGTGGGCCTCTGGTGTAGTGGTTATTGTATTGTGTGATGAGTCTCTGTGTGTGTATTGAGAATGTGAAGTGTTTTATGCAAGTGTAGTTTTTTTGTGGTGAGTGTAGGTTTCGTGCTGTGGTGATGGTGTCTAGAAGTGAGCGCCAGTGGTGGTCTATTAGTCCTGGATTGGTGTCCTCCAGGTCAAGGTTAAGTGGTGTATTTGTGGATATGTGACTCCTGAATTCTTCCCAGTTCGTGTTTTTGTAGTCGTATAGAGGTGATGTAGGGATGAGTATGGAAGATATTGATATGAGAAGGCATATCGGTATGTGGTCAGATAGTACGTGGGGACCGGGTGACATGTGAGTGTAGAAGTGTGTGGCATGGTTGTTGCGGAAGACCACGTCCGGGGATGTGGTGCCTCCGTGTGGACCGAAGAACGTGAGGAAAGCAGGGCCGATGTGCTCGCAGCGGTAGCGCCGCAAGGCACCGGCCAAGTAACTTCCCGCATCGTTTGTGTTGTTGGAAAGGAGTGTCGGATGAAAAGCGTTGAGGTCCCCCGCGAAGAAGATAGAAAATTTTTAATTTGATAGGGCCCGGAGTGGGACTTCTAAGTTTAGCTGTATTCGTGGTGGTCTGTAGTGAGTGGCCACTATTATGGGGCCGGAGCTTGTCTCCATCTTGCAGGCTAGAAAGGAGGTGTCAAGTGTATTAATGAGGGAGTGGTGTATGTTGCGCTTTACTAGGATCGCAGATCATAGTTGAGGCGCCTGTGGAGAGAGGTATGTGTGATAGCCTGCAATGCGAAGTCTATTGTTGGGAGGATGTAGGCTGGTGGAGTTCAGGAGTACTATGTCGGGTCTTTGTATGTGGAGCACCCAGTTGGCGACCGTATGGCGAATACCGTGGGAGGAGGAGGAGCGGAATGAGAAGGAGTGGAAGGGAGAGGAGTGGGGTGAGAAGCAGTGGGAGGGGAAGGGGTGGGAGGGGAAGGGGTGGGAGGAAGAGGAGTGGGGGACGGAGGAGTGGAAGGAGGAGGATTGGAAACGACAGGAGAGGGGGAGGTTTGTTTGTCCCGTGCCTTTGTGGGCGGGTGGGGGCTTTGGGGTAGGGTTTTTTGGATTAGCACGGGGTGTGGTGCACTGAGTGGGAGTGGGGGTTGGGGTGACGGTGGGAGCAGGGTTGGGAGCTGTGGATGAGGGGGCGGAGATGGGTGGAAGAGGGGTGGTGACAGTGGAAGGAGGACGGGGTTTTGATAGAGAGGTGGAAGGGGTGCGGGCAGGAGAGGTGGTTGGGAGAGAGGCGGGAGCAGTGGCTAAGGAAGGTGCAGGGACAGGACAGGCGGCGGGGGAAGCCTGATTAGCAGTGGGGGCCAGTGGTTCCAGGTAGGGGGTGTGTGTACCCATCGGGGTGGGGAGGAGTGCGGGTCTGCTTGTGTGCTCGTCTATTAGAACGAACACCTTCTCAGGAAAGGTGATCTGCTCTATGCCATTGGAGGCGAATAATGTGTTTAGTATTTTGGCGTATAGTCGAGGGTCGCCCCTCGACATGTCTTTTGCCACCGCTGAGAGCAGGGTGGCCAGGTGTAGTTTTGTTTTTGTGTTATCGTTACTTGTGTGATGTGGGGTGGGAGTGGGTGTGTGGTGTGGGGTTGGGGTGATTGTGTGATGTGTGGGAGTTGGTAGTAGTGGGGGTCTTTGAGTGTAGTGTGCTGGGGTGGGGGGAGATGGGAAGTGTGGGTGAGGTGTAGGCGCTGCAGGAAGGGGGGGGTGTCTGGGGTAGGGCAGGGGAAGCAGGAAGCGTTGCGCCGGCAGCTGTGGCGAATGTTCTGGTGAGGTGAGGGGGGGGGAATCGGGGGCGGAGTGGGTGAGGGTATGTACTTGCTGTGGGTGCCGTATAGCCGCCACGGCGTCATGGTGGGCCTTACTCAGGTAAGGGCATCTATGGTTGACGGCGACGTGGTCGCCGCCACAGTTCGTGCAGAGGGCTGTCGTTGAGGGGCAAATCGTGTAGTGGTGCCCCACTACACTGGACTTTGAGCAGATTAGGTCTGCTGAGCATGTGATGGTGTTTTGTCCGGTCTTGTAGCACTGGTGGCATTGCGTGGGTCTTATGTTTGCTGAGCTTCTATGTTTTGTGGGTGTGTGAGTGTGCCGCAGACCTTGATGCCTTGGTCTAGCAGTGTGTTCATTGCGGTGTCACTGGACAATGTGATCACTGCCAAGTTCTTGGATCTGTTGAAGTAGAGGTCTTTAATGACTTCCTCCACATACTCTTGTCGGAGATTAGAGCGGAGGTCATCATTGGTGAAGGCAAACCATAAGGGATTGGTCCTTGTGACTCGTATCTGGTATCTTTTGGGGATACCGTCCGCGAGTTTTGTTGTGAGGTTGTGCGTGGTTAGTGTGTCGGCTGTATTTTCGTGGAAGGTGAGCGCGTCCTCCTGTTAGCGGAAGACGAGCTTATGGCCTGTGCGTAGTTTGATTATGTTAGTGATAGGGGTGTCATGGGTAGCGGCTAGCTTGAGAAGTGTGTGGTGGTCTATTGTGGTGGGTGTTTTGTCTGCGCTGAGCCTTTCGCTTCCACGTGTCGCTCGCAGCTACGAGCGACAGTGGGGCGTAGGTTAGAATGGGACGCACGAGTGCTTTATATAAGTGTAGTTTTAGTTTTTTGCTCGCAGGGTAGAACCTACCCAGCGATGTGTTTGTGCGTGAGGCTCTTGCTTGTATTATGTTTTGGTGTAAGTTGAACCTGAGGGTCTTGTCAAAAGTTACTTCCAGGATTTTGGTGCATTGAGTGTATTCGAGCCTTGTTGGGTTTTGGTGGATCATGTCTGGTGTGTGTGAGTAGATTTGTAGGTTGTGCATGAAGTGGTCTCTAGCGCCGTAGAGTGTCATCTGTGTCTTCTGAGGATTCGTGGCAATCAGCCATTTATCCTCGTTATATGTCTTCACGTCTAGTATTCTTTGTGCGTGGAGCGCGATTTCTTCTGGGGCTCGGCCGCTGACGAGAATGGTCTCGTCATCGGCGTAGGCCACTATGTATGTGTGAACGCAGTTTTTTGGTGGGCGTGGGGTGTCGTTTGTGAACGTAATGTAGAGTGTGGGTGCCAGTACGCTTCCTTGGGGAACGCCTGAGCGTGGTGTGAAAGGTCTTGATAAGGTGTTGTTGTATCTAATGGTGCAGCTCCGTTCAGTGAGGTAGTGCGAGAGGAGCCTTCTGGTGCAGAGAGGTAACTCCGTGTTGTTGGCGAGTTTCCAACGGAGTCCCTCGTGCCACACCTTGTCGAGGGTCTTCTCCACGTCCTTACTGGCGGAGAGAGTCTTTTGGTGTATCTGTCGTTTCTTCTGTATCTGGTCGTGAACGATGGTCACGGCCGCCTGAGTGGACCTGTCTATCCTGAACCCGTATTAATGGGGGGGAGAACCAGTCCCTCTCTTCCAGGAAGTCCCGTAGGTGGCAGTTGACCATACGTTCAAGTATTTTGCCTAATTGTTCTAATAGAGCAATAGGCATGTAGTTATTTGGGTGTTTTGGGTCTTTGTGGTGTTTATGTAGCAGTATGTTGTGAGAAACTTTGAATATTTGGGGGAAGTGGTCTGAGGCTAGTGAGGCGTTGAATAGGTGTGTGAGTGTGGGGTATATGTCTGCGGGGAGGTTGTGTATGAGTGTGGCTGGTAGGCCGGAGGGGCCGGGGGCGCGTATGTGAGATGTTGGCTCCCTTATATACCCTTAGGGTGGGGCCACCCGGACTTAGCCAGATCCAAGTTCGATCAACGGGGGGATCGTTCGGGACCCAGCGTCGGAAACGTTTCGATGCCTTCGGACACATCTAATGTTAAGGGCAGATCGGCGATACAGCTGTGAAAAATCCTGAAGGATGGCCCCGGAGAGTAGGCAGAGAATTACTGGGGGAATCTTACCCCTCCGCATGTTGTAAATCGCCGGGATGCAGTCAGAAAGTATTCTGGCCATTCCCTGGAAAGATTATCAGGGTTAGCCAGAGAGCTAGGTATTAATATATATATATATATATATATATATATATATATATATATATATATATATATATATATATATATATATATATATATATATATATATATCATCATTAACTCTATAATTTAAGAAGGGGATTTCTTTGCGTATTTGAATAATAATTTTATCTTAGTTTGGTTATGACTTATGTTTTTTATCAAAGTTATTTCTAATAATTCTTTTATAATATCAAAAAAAACAAAATGGTGAAGTGCAGAAATAAATTTAAGCATCGAAATTTCGTGATTTTTTTAAAACCCAAAGAATTACAAATGGTGAAGTTCAGAAAATTTATTTTTATGTATCTTCTATAATCTATATTTTAGCCACGTCTTATTTTGAAAGGGGGGAAATTCAGTTCAGAGTTCCTTTTTAAAATGATTACAATTGGCGAAGTTCAGAAAATTTATAAAAATTTAACCATAACTGCTTTTTTTAAGATTTTAAATTTTAATCTTAGTAGCGAAGCGGAAGCTCCTTCTAAGATTAAATTTTATAATAAAAAAAGCAGCCATGGTTAAATTTTTATAAATTTTCTGAACTTCGCCAATTGTAATCATTTTAAAAAGGAACTCTGAACTGAATTTCCCCCCTTTCAAAATAAGACGTGGCTAAAATATAGTTATAGATAAAGTCTAAAAGCAGCCTTATCTAAATTTTAATCAATTTGCTGAAACTGGACACTGTGTCAGCGAGGCTCCAAGAAAAAAAGTGGAAGCGCGAAGAAGTGGAGGTGAATTGGAAACTGGCTGCGGAGATGGAGAAAAAGATGGCCTTAAGTGTTATACTTTCAAGCCAGGTGGCCTCATCGTCTTCGCCCTCTCACGGGGAAACGGATGGAAGCGATGCCGAATTCAAGTACCTAAGTCCTCCTAAGAGAAGAGTTGGAAAGGAGTCTGCCATGATCCTTTTAAAGGAAGTGACCACCAAACTGGACCGTTTCAAGGTCTCAGATCCGGCTGCGATGGCAGTGGTAGGAGCCGTGCCCAAGGCAACCGGCCAGAACATTGACAACAACACGCTCTCTACGAGCTCCATCCGCCACCATAGGAGAAAGAACCGAAAGGAAGTTGCCACTGCAGAGAAGATCGAACTCCCAGAGAGATGTCGTGTGCTACCTCCCTGGATGCCAAGCAGCTGCCTGACATCGCTGGGGAACGTGAACGCGTTGAGAGGCTCGCCATTCTCGTCACAGGTGGGGACAAGAAGTACGTCTTGGAAGCAGCCAAGATCCTCCAAGGCAATGAGCATCACATAACGGAGGCTGTTCTCAAGATGGTATTCGATGCTGGACTGGAGGCGCCCATTCAAGGAATCGTGTTTGACACTAGTACCTCGAACACGGGTCCCAGTAAAGGAACCTGTATCAAGATTCAGAAGTGTCTGGGAAGGGATCTCTTCCGGTTTACGTGCAGTCACCACGTCCTGGAAGTGATCCTTGGGGACGTTTTCAAACATTGTTATGGACCATCTGGTGGGCCTAACGTCCCTCTCTTTCGTCCGGTTCCGGGACCAGCGGAACTTCCTCGACCAGAAAATTTTGGACATTCTCCATGGATAAAAAAAGCCTCCTTCCTCTTCTGACAGGCGAGTTGTCTGATGCAAGGGAGGCAGCTTTGAGCGAGCTCAAGAGTGCCATCGAATAAGAAAGCCATCCAAGAGACGACTACAAGGAGTCCTTCGTTCTCTCCTACATCTTCCTGGAAGGCGATATTGGGACGACTTTCAAGTGATATGTATGTCGAAGGAAATCTACGCTCTCAAGATTTTCCTGTTTAGGTATCAGTTTCGGCTGACCTCTCACGAACTTCGAGACATCGAACATATGTCCCTCTTCGTCGCCCTCCTTTACGCCATTCTGTGGAACGAGGCCATGGTTCCTTTCCATGCTCCCTACAACAATCTCCTCTTCATGAGGGAACTTTTCAGAGGAATCCCCAATAAGCGCGTTGCTGAAGTGGCCCTAAAGGCATTCAAGCGCCATCTCTGGTACATGTCAGAAGACTTGGTGTCTCTCTCTCTCTCTCTCTCTCTCTCTCTCTCTCTCTCTCTCTCTCTCTCTCTCTCTCTTCGACGAAAAGGTTATAAAGGAATAAAAAGCCTCTATGGTCCAGAACATGAAGAGGGAGGGGAAGGGACTGAAATGTCTGGACGGAAAGGCCTTCAATCCCAACAAGCCTCTTTCAGGCTTCTTCAGTTCCCGCTGGATCTCCTGTTCCCAGGACAAGGAGAGGAACTGACGACACTCTTGGTTAAGAGCCCCCCATTTGGGAGGGGTATCATCTCTTCTGCAAAATGAAGAGGGCGATTGACCAGGTGAAGGTGGTCAACGACGTTACTGAACGGGAAGTGTCCCTGATGACCACCTTCAACGCGGCTATCACCCGAGAAGAAGCTCAGAAGTAGTTCCTTCCGAAGGTGGTGACCAAGGACAGGAGGAAGTGCCCCATGACCTCCGACGCAGCCCTACTGAAGCCTGATCGATCGGACTCCAAATAAAACAGGGAGGTCCTTTCGGAACTGTTTCTTTTCTTGTCTCAGTTCTTAGTGATATCATTTTATTTGAACTTCTCTGCCTGCAAAAGGAAATATATTAGAACTTCTTTTTTATATTTACTAACTTTTTGTTTCCTTTTGTGCTTGTTTTTGAAAAAATTGTTGCTTCGTGGGGGACCCCTAAGCAATGTCCGATTATAATATAATTTGGCCCGAATCTTTAACTTTTTTTAGTGCAACAAAAACAACATGTGTCCCAAAAGTGTTTGCAACATGTGACATTTTGAACAAGTCTAATATATAGACGCTCTGATTAAGAATCACTACTATTTGTGGGTTCGTAAGATATTGTTATACAAACACTCACCTATTATTCACTCTCGTAACGGAAAAGTAGACAAAACCCTTTGTTTTCACAAGATTTTATTTACTTATATAAACTTTAAGGGAAGAATTAAATGAGTTAAGGAGTCATTGACCCGTTGCATGAATTCCCTCTGGGTTGATTGAGGGCCCACACCACCAACTTGGTTCCACAGAATTCGGTAATGAGAGCAACTTTGTAATAAAGTGGCTTCCTGAAAACAGTGGTCATCCTCTAAGCGACTATAATAGTAACGGGAAGAGCGAGATGATGATTCGTGATAATGAATGAAGTAATTTCTCTAAGATAGATTTTTGTATGTTTAGTAAGAGCTAGAAAGCCGCTAAATTGGGGCATCTCGTATTTAGCCTTACGACTCTTTTCCATCAATTGGAAGCAGAAATTATTAGTTGTATGAGGTGCTAAAAGCGTTTAGGTATGTTAATTGGCTGTCGTCTGATAGATGTCTAAATTATCGTTCTGTTCGTATTTTAGCGTGGGTGAATTGAGTATGTCTTTTACCATTATTAATTTTCTATGTAATTAGATTACTAGAGCTTTGCTGACATATGATATGCGAGATATCTCGTTTGGGACGCCAGTGATGGTGCTTGCCTTTGTTTTGGTTTAGCCCTATAGACTCTTATTTAAGGAAGAACTTCAGATGACATCATATGGCGGTTTTTTACTTCATGTGTCTGTGGCATTCTGAGACGATGGAAGTTTGATATTGACACTATAAACGCTTGCTACTAGCATTACAGAACAGTCTTCTGAGATGAGGGGGGAAATGGGAAGGAGTCTGTTAGACTGTATGTATGTATGGGGGTTTAAGGTTGATGGACGTAGGCCGGCTAAGGAACCAAAGTGGTTTATATTTCCGAGATTTCTAATTCCTTTCAGATTTAAAAAAAAAAAAATTTCGAATACAATCAGGAAATATAACAGGGCATGACATGACATAGAATTAAATAAAGGATTCTTCTCCTCTAGTCATTGTACACCAATCAGAATGTTATAAGGACCTGGTAAAACACATTTTATTTTATATTCGCGTGATCATTTGAAATAAAATTACAAAACCCACGAAGGCATCAAATATTAAAGTAAAATGATATTTTGAAAAAAGAAAATAATAAACAAATAATTAAATATCGACTCTTTAATCGTATTATGCTACAGGTAATCATTTCAGAGACCGTCGCTTGAGCGAAGAAAGAGTTGTAGGGATGAAAATGATCACATAATTATAAGTATCCAGGCGTTAGGTGTAGCCTTGTGTTGACGTGTTGCTTGGGTGTTTAGCTTGTGGTATTGGATCACAGGTCCCACTTCACGTCCTTTTTTGGTGGCGTGGCAGAAACTTGTGGGTTCCATATGCTCTCCGATTTTTTTGTATCCATGTGAACTAGTTTAATATTTCGAAAGTCTTTACGCAATCTATATCAATTGCATTGTAATGTTTATAAGTTTGTATTTTTTGGAGGATTTTATAGGAACCTGTGTATCGTTATAGAAATGTATATCTTAACTGCCTGCCTTTAAAAAAAACATGCTTATGGCTTTCTAAGTCCCTTAAGATAAAAGATTCCTAGGGAGTCAATTTCCGTTATATGATTGGAGTGACAAATTTCATCCTTTCCTGAAGATCCAGGAGAATTGGTACTGGAGGGGTTGCATTCACGAATGACGAAAATGTCTCCCGGTATACACAATGGGCAACTATACTTCATTTTATGGATGAAAGTTGCAATTCACTGCAAAAGAACGGCTGGCAGGGTTTGTAATCACATTGAAGAGGGCATTTTTCCAGAAGACACGACTTCAATAGGTGATGTGATCTTCCCAATACCAAGTTAGCAGTTGGATTTGCCGTGCATGAGTAAATATCCTGGTGACCCTGAGCTTTAAAGTCGTTTCAAGAGTCCAGATTGGAATTCCAGCGCATTGTCTAAAATAATTTGAGCAGGCGGAGTCTATCGTGATGCTCTTGAAGGGAAAATCCCCGTAAATCGATTGATAACCGTGATGTGTTATCTGTCGCTTTCCATAGTGGTAAGGGAAGTTCCCAGTAAGTTATTAAGGACAGTATGAAAGTGTGAATCTGGTGCAGTATGTTGCGTGTAAGATGGTTTGATGTGTCTCGGCTCCTTAGACATATGCAAACTTAAGCAACTTCTAACCCATTCGGGTATGTATTTTTTCATAGGATTCTGTCAGATATTTGTTTTAATATGCAACGAGATTCAAAATGAGAGAAATTATGATAAGAGTCAAATGCAAAGGTTGCGGAAAAGATAGGAGTGTCGCAGAAGATCGAGAAAGCAGTGGAAGAATCGGTAATCTTTTTCATGATAGCTACTTAAGGCCTCGTAGTCAAATACCCAGTGTGATGGTATTGTGGAGGTAATTGAATTGCACAAAAAGGTTAGATTTCTGTTTTGAATTGATGGTTATGTAAGTTCCTCTTGTGGTGTTAACTGCGCGTCGCAGGTGATAATGATCTTACGGGGAAAGCATCACAGGGACTGTCCGTATCTGTGTCTGGTGTCTTTTGTGTATTAACTGGAAACTCGAGGGCACGAGCTTCTCTTTGATAATGCTTTGTGTATTGAGCATCTGTTTAAAGAGTCTTATAACAAGTGCTATGCAAATTAGTTCCTTGCTAAGCGTGGAATATTTAACTTATGGGCCTTTGAAGGCTGAAATAAAATAACCCAGTGCTTACCATTGCCCGTTATATATTGATGCAAAACTGAACCTCCACAGACGTTTGATAGATTCCTATTCAAAAAGAGAGAACAGTCACTTTGCTAGATTTTTTGTAATCCATGCTACTTCACCTTTGCTAAGAGTTCTTATGGATGTTTCATGTGCTCTTCTTGTTTTTTCTCACTACGCACAAGTCATTGAAATATGAGAAAACGAAGTCCAAACAAACCAGTTGTGGTGGATATAACGCTGAAAAGATCGTGAAACTTTACACATACCGTGGAAGACAACCCATTTGTTGATGCAAAGGAGGATTAACAAAAAACGTTCTTTTCAAACTCAAGTATTCCACAATGGAATTTGGAAAATAATATGTCGTGAAAGTCCAATGTTGAGATGTTGCACTATTGCAAATTGCCAATAAAATTTGTTAAAAAGGGCAACGGGTATTTGTGCTTGTATGTTACATGAGCCTCTATCTTGTGACGAATTTATGGATTTGTTGTCCTCTCCATTATTATGAGCTGCCGTGAAGCCTTACATATCCCAACAATGTCAAGCGATCATTTCAGTTATTGGCTCTATTTGCGCTTGTGTCGACAGCTACCGTGCGCAAAGCAACGGCGGCTCTAGACGTTTCCATCCTCAAATCAAGGCTAGTCTACGATCCATGAATCCCAGGATTACATGGGTGGACAAGCTGTTCCTGATTCTGCTATAAATTTGTTCATCCTTGAAAGATATTTTCTGCTACAGAATTAATTTACGGTATGCACCTTTGTCTTTCCGGTCACTTCTTTTTTTGCTGACTCAACATTACTTTCTCTCGTTCCTTCTCCATATGTGTATGAATTGGTACGGGCAATACCTGAGACTCGCCCTACCGCCCAAAGCGTACCTGCTAACCAAAAACTCTTTGTGCCAAAGGAGATAGAAACATGTAGTTATGTTTTCGTCCGTTTTGACTCTGCACATTCCTCTTTGCAGTCGTTTTTTTCCTCAACCCCAGAAGGTCAATTTTCTTTGTTCTTCAGCGTCGGTTCGAGCAGGTTACTGTTTATGTGGATCTATAGATGAGTCTTCATCGACGCTTTTCACCCTAAACATCCTCTCTTTCTCTTTATAATGGTATTCTTACTGGTCCTGAAATTCTCCTCCAGATGTTATTTCCATCCCTTCTATGACCCAAACTCTTCATATCCAAATGATGCCGCCTGTACAATTTTTAACCCCCCTCGGCATTAATGGTACACAACTAGGAGAAGTTTCGTTATTATTGGACGGTAAGCCAACATCAGAACGTTCATGTCTCTCCAGATATTACTTCGTGAAAATGACCTTTCCGAGTCGCCTTCCTGCCAACCGTTGGCTCTAGTATCTGCCCTGCCAATATATTGTTTTCTGAAGGCACTATTGGTCCTTTGCCTTTCCCTGCTCGCAGTCAGCTCTTGGACTGATTACGCACTCTGGTAGCTTATCAGAATATCAATTTGTTTCCTTAACAAGGGTATATGTATGTAATGCCATTATCAATCATTTATAGTTCCAGTATAAAATTGTCATTCTCTCAACATGTCACAGACACATATATTCAAATCTTCTTAAATTGCACTTTCAATTTCTACCTTAAAGAAAACTCTATAGTACACAACCTCCAAATCATATATGAGAATAACCCCTTGACAGATATTTTACAAAGATAACCAAACAATTTCGTTCTCATTCAGGTCTGAAAATAACATTAAGAAAAATAAATATCCAGGCGTCCGAAACGAGATATCTGACACATCCGATTTCTTCCAAACGCCAGTAACCTAAACAAACATTAAATTCATTAGATTACAAGACATTTGCTATTTACACACAAAAATTGACACAAACACCAATATACCAACAAACCTATACTGTCGTAGAATGACCCTGACATATATGTCACTTCTAACCAATAGGCGTGGTCACTCAAGGTCAACGCGTGCCATTGATTCTACTCTGGTAACGCCCAAGATGGAGGTAGAAGTGAGGGGGGAAGGGGAACGAGTGCGAAGGATTTTTACTTACAAAGATTGAGTGCAGTTGGCCGATATTAACTAATGATGGCTCCGGCTATGAGTCATATGAAAGAGTAGGTATAAAAATAAGCTTTAATATATACACAGTTATCCACGATAAACAGTTTAAATAAAATAATGGCAATAGATACTCGATGAATACAAGAACCGAGTATAACAGAGGTAATTAGTGCGAGCTCTACGGAGGGGGGCGATGGGCGCTACGAGCCTCTGTGCAAACACACCTCTCCGAGCTGGTGCCTAGCGATAGCATGACGCTATGTGCCTGGCTTGCTGGTTGAGGGGTGATCAGAGGTGGTAGGATGGTCTCCTGACTGGACAACTCTGACGACGAGGTTTTCTGCAACAAAAGAGGAGGCGGCAGCAATCGGGAAGGAGATGGAGATATGGGCGTGGTAGAGGTGATTGGGTTGAAGGTTAGATGATGATTAGGTAGGGAAATCACTGGACCATTATTAGAGATAGTGGATGAGGAAAATGAGGACTGCTCAGAATGAACAGTATCAATAAAGCCAGGTTTCAATCGATCCAGAGAAACAGTATCCTGCTTGGCGCCAAACTGCAGTGCATAGAATTTCGGCTTCCAAGAGTTGACGATAAAGGGTCCTTCAAAAACGGGTTGCAAAGAGGAGCGAGTAGAATCGCGACGGACAAAGACATAGGAACAAGTTGACATCTGTTTCGGCACGAAAGGTCTCTGATTACCAGGCACTCTAGGGGCGGTAGGCTTAACCTCAGCCATTACCCGTACAAAATCGTTTCCCTTAGAAGCAGGATTGAGGTGAGGAGGTAGAGGTTGGTCAGAAGAAGAAACGAATTGGCCAGGCAGACAAAGTTGAGTACTCTAAACTAGTTTCGCTGCAGAGCAGGCCAAATCCTCTTTAAGGGACGCACGAATGCCCGACAGAATCAAAGGTAGCTTGTACACCTAAATGATATTAGGATCGGATGAGCGTAAGCTTGAATTAAGCATCCGATGCAAACGTTCAACGGCCGAGTTCCTTTGGGGGTGGTAGCTTGTGGTACGAAGGCAAAAGGAACCAAGCATGATCGTTGAGGGAACACCAAAACGAGCAACCTATGTTGAGACGAAGGCTAGAGTGACTGTTGAAGCTCTGATGTCCCAAATAGGAACTGCCTCTAGCTAACGAGTAAAACGATCGATCATGGTGAGAAGATAATTGCAACCACGAGAGTAAGGAAGGGGACCTACTAGATCGGCGTGAACGGCGTCAAAACGTGACGAAGGAAGACGAAAAGAGATCAGAGGAGCTGTTGTGTGGCGATGGACTTTGGCGCGCTGGCATGGCAGGCATGATCGAGTCCATTTTGCCACGTCGGCATTCATACCTGGCCAAACGAAGCGTTGGGCAACGAGCTTGCGTGTGGCATTTACACCATGATGAGAGAGACCATGAATTTGGTCGAAAATGTGCCGACAGTAAGCGAGAGGAATGAGAAGACGAGGACAGTCAGGTAATGAGTAGTCAACCAGGATGCGCCTGGAAGGACTGTCCGGCAAATTGATCTCACAAACGACGAGTTGAGAAGAGTGACGCAGCATTTGCGTGTCTTTATCTTGTTCCTGATCAAGAGTAATTGCCACATGATCGATGACCGCAATGCAGGAGAGTTGCATGCCCGAAATCGATGAAATGCGAGAGAGCGCGTCTGGTACTACGTTTGAAGAACCAGGAACATAGCGAATATCGTTCGTCAACTACAGGATGGAGTCAAGATGACGAGTGTCAACTGCACTGTGTACTGACGAAGTACTACGAGAAGAACAAGTACCAATCAAAGGCTCATGGTCCATAAAAATGGTAAAATCACGTCCTTCCAACTATTGTCGGAAGTGACGGATTGCGAGGTATATTCTGAGGAGCTCCCGAGAGAACGTACTTTAACTCTTTTAAGAGTCTGAAAGAGAGCGAGAGAAGAAAGCAAGAGGTTGCCATTTGTCACTAACTTTCTGCTCTAATGTTGCATCTACGTGGGTTGAGGATGCGTCGGAGGCAACACTGATGAGGGCTCCTGGAGAAGGATGAGCCAATTCCGCAGCTCGGGCAATAGCCTCTTTGGTGCGAGAGAACGAATCGCACGTTTCAGCAGACCATTCAAGAGAAGAGTTCTGCGTGGTTTTGCTGAGCAGAGAGTTGATAGGTTGCATGACCTTGGCACAATTAGGTATGAAGCTGTGGTAGAAATAAACCATGCCACAGAAACGCCTATGTTACTTGCGTGATGAGGGCCGAGAAAAGTTGCGCATCACGGTAACTTTATGTTCGAGTGGGCTAATCCCTGTACTCGAGACATGATGACCCAAGAAGGAGAGTTGGGGGACACCAAACCCCCAAAAGACACTTGGAAGTGTTGAGTACGATACCGTACTCTTCAAGTTGAGCGAAAACCTGACGAAGATGAGGCAGATGCTCCTCTAAAGACGAAGAAAATATCAGGAGGTTGTTTATATAGCAGAAGACGAAAGGCAGACTTACCAGAACCTGATCCATAAAACGTTGGAAGGTCTGAACAATGTTACGAAGACCATAAGGCATCCTGTTCATGACGAAGGAACCGAATGGCGTGGTGATAGCCGTCTTTGGGATGTCATATGGATGAATAAGGATCTGGCGAAAAGCACGTAACAGATCGAGTGGAGAAAAGATCGAACAAAAGAAAAGAGTAGAATTGAAATCGGACAGATAGGGCAGAGGATATTTATCGGGGATATGCACAAGCATTGAGTCGCCTGTAATCACCTACAGTTCTGCACTCACCGGGGGTAGATTTGGGTACAATATGAAGCGGAGAGGCCCAAGGGGAAGTAGAGGGGCTAGCTATGCCAGCTTCCACCATGAAGGTGAACTCCTGCTTCATTATGGCGAGTTTATCTGTGGCTAATCGACGGGGGCGGGAAAATACGGGCCCTGCAGTCGTCTCTATCCGGTGAAACACATTGTGTTTAATAGGCCTGTCTTTAGAGGATGGTATGTTAATTGCAGGAAGTTCCTGAGGCAGGAGCTGAAACTGTGGATTGGATGAAGGAAACCGGATAGAGAGAAGAGAACTCTGTGACGGGAAAAAATGAACCAGAAACTGTGAGCATTGCATTGCGATCGATAAGCTCGCGGCTACGAGAGTCGACCAAAAGGTCGTGTGCCGAGAAAATCTAGGCCTAGAATAGGAACGTCGACCTCGGCAACAATAAAGGTCCATCAAAAAACTCTACGGAGGCCGACAGCCAACTGAAGGATGCGCCTTTCATAAGTTCTTATATCCGAGGAATTAGCTGCTTTAAGGACAAGATCAGGGGAGGAATAAGCTTTATTGTCCAGTGACGCTAGAATAACACTACATTTAACATCAGTGTCAACTAAATATGAGAAACTAGAGAGTGGGCCATAAATGCAAAATGGTGGATCAACCTGAGATGCAGGAACGGCAGAGGTGATAGAACCATTGATCACTTGCGTTTTCAATTTAAAGTACATAGAATTGGAATTATTAAGATAAAAAGATTGAGTTGGAATGAAGCATCAGATTGAGAAATGATAAATATGCTAAACTTGCTGATTGTAGCGGCCTACACACCTACAAGGGGAAATATTTAATCATAACTGTATGTATATATATATATATATATATATATATATATATATATATATATATATATATATATATATATATATATATATATATATATATATTATTTCAAGAAAAGTTGGTAACCTATAAATGGTGCCCAGACTAGTTTAATTATCTCCCATCCATTCATTCATTCATTCATTCGTAATAATAAATTCATTTTCACCGTCACGTGAGGCATTTTTTCGGACGACTCATCCCGCCTCACTCGTTCCATTTTTCCCGCGTGGACTTTCATTTTCGACACGTGCTCGTTTCTCAATCCTAAGTTTGCCTTAACATCCTTAAGTTCTCCCTTAGCAATTTCATAGAATTAATTATCAATACAGTAGTAAGGACAAAGAGTAATCAAAATTCGATAATTTTTTTCAGTTTTTTACCTTCAAGCGGGTGAATTGGATTTGTGCATACACACACACACACACACACTTTTAATATTTTATAAATGGATTATGACGTAGCCATAAGTTACGTCCCAACTTCGGGCACAGTTACAACGACCCAAGCATCTTTCCCAGTAACAACGATGACCTATTCGATCACTTTCGCCCTCCACGCAAGCGTTCTCCCTCATTTCCCTCCCACGCCCTCTATAGTTCAGCTGTCACCATTCGACTCACAAAATCCCATTGGCTGGTGGAAAATGGTGGAGCTCACCCTTCAACACCAGGCAGTTCCTGAAGACAATAGAACGATCGTCGTAGCCCAGAAATTACCTCTGAGTATCTTTTCCGTTTTTATGAATATTTTGCTGGATGGGGTAATTGCTGATTCTTGGGTTAGGTTCAAGAGGGCGTTAAAGGAGCAATTTGGGAGATCTCAGATAGAGGACCTGCGGATCCTTATCAATACGCAGGAGATCAGGAACAGGCGTCCCACGCATTTTTTTTAACTATCTCAAAGCCTTCGCACACGCCAAAGGAGCACAGCTCGACCAACTCAAGCAACTCATAACCGAGATATTCATGCGTAGCATGTCGGATAAGATTAAGCCCCTCCTTTTAGTGTCCTCCCCGGTGAACGTGGAGAATATGGCAGAGGCGGCTGACACCCTGTATAACAACCCTATCATCAAATGATGAAATGCAGGCCATGGGTCGTTTAGTGATGTAAATAAACACTCACATGTATCCATTTCTCAGGTTAAGTCAACGGCAGGAGCTCCTTACAACCGGCCAGGACTCCCTCAGGATAAATCCTCCCAGGTTTCGGGTCTTTTTATCCGTTCTAGAGAGGATTGAAATGGATATTCGTGCCCTAAAGGTGCGAACGGGTCTTCACCGAGAGCAACATCGTGAGCAGGACAGAGGAATCACACGTCATTCCTCCTCCCGAAAAAGGCAAAACCAACGAAGGAACTCCAGCACAAGAGATGAGGCAAGACAGGTTTATTTTCAACCTTTGTCTAATTCCCCCTATCCTGACAACTCTCAGGGTAGCTGCTGGTACCACTCTAATTATGGGAGCAACACTGTCCGCCTTGTTCAGCCTTACAATTTTTACCATGCATCAATTCATGCCCCCAACTTTAACCCTCATACTGGTCGTGCTGCTCATAGTACTATATTTCAACCTTCAGACTTTTGCTGGTACCACCTCAAATTTGGTGCAAGAGCATAAAAATGCTCAAAGCCATGCTCGTACCACCAAAATCCCCAATTCAACCTACCCTAACCTCACCACCTCAAATCTTAAAAAAACTCTGCGGGTTCCCTTACCTAAATTTCACCTTCAGCACAGGGAACTTTAAACTAGAAACGCAAGTGATACGTGAGTCTTTCACGTCTGCAACCTCATCCCTTCATCAGTTTGATCCTTGCTTTAGTTTTCATGACCCACTCTCTGGTTTCTCCTTCCTGGTTGACACTGGCGCTCAATGCAGTGTCATTCCAGCCACTTCAGTCGAGAAAGCTTGCACTTCTTCTGATCTGGTCCTTAAAGCTGCCAATTCATCGGTCATAACAACTTATGGGGGGCGTATCCTCGAACTCTCTCTCGGGTTACCTCGTGTTTTCCCATGAACCTTCATTGTTGCCGACGTCGACATGCCAATTTTGGGCCTCGACTTCCTTTCCGCTCATGACCTTTTGGTCGATTCTCTTCGCCCCAAGCTTATCGACAGAACCACGACACTAACTATTACTGGTTCATTCTTTCCTTCTGCCAGCTCTCTCCTTTCTGTTCGTCTCTCGCAACTGCTCCCCCCTTCCAGCAACTCGCGCGGGAGTTCCCAAGCCTCTGTCTGTCTCCTTCTAAGGACAGACCTACTAAGCACAAAAAGGTGCGTTTCCACTCGCACATCCTTGCAACTTTCCATCGATCGGCTTAAACCCGCTTTCATAGAGGCCGTTCATCTGGAACAGCCACTACCTTTCTCTTCCACTAATAAAGGTCCAGTGGTTATCCCAGCCTACCTTCCGCACCCAACTATTCCTTTAACACTTCACAACCAACTAACTCCACTTCCGAACCCTTCTTCGGCTTTTTCAAATCAAATTGCAACTTTCACCCCCACTGCTTTACTCGCAAACCCTCCGCCAACCATCTCTACACCCCCCAATTCTTCTTCCCAACTGCTGCTGCCTCACGTTTTGTTGCAGGACCACTAGACAGCAGTTGGAGAACATAAAGCAACCAACGCGCAACTCCCGACTGTCGCTGTTACGGGAGGTCCAAAACAATCGTCACCCGACGCTCCGGTCCTCGCTCGCGAAAATCTCTCGCATCAATCGAGTGGCACTTCTAATCGCCACCTGACTCGCAATCCGAGGCAGCCAATTGGCACTATAACCCCTTCTGGACGCGTTGTAAGGAGGCCTCGCCGCTATATAGACTAAGATTTTTTTTGTAAACACCTTGTGTTGGGCGAGTTTTTCCCTCGGTGGGGCAATATTGTAGCGGTCTACACCCCTACAAGTGGAAATATTTAATAATAACTGTATATATATATATTTATATATATATATATATATATATATATATATATATATATATATATATATATTACTTCAAGAAGGGTTGGTAACCATGACTTAATTCGTGAGATTGTTACTCCCGCTCTCTCGAACGTCTTCAAATAAAATCACATGAGGCTCATTCGTGCCTCGGCTGCTTCAGTAAACAGGTCTGTAATACTTGAATAGTAAATTTTAGTTAAATATGTCACGAAAGAATCTCGTTTTAATGCGGGATTAATCTATTTATGTATCCAATTTAATCCATACAATTTATTTATACCAATATTTATACATATCAATCTATTTAATATTTACCCCAATTTTCAATATTTACCCAGTCCATTTAACTATATAATCTAATTGCTCATATAATTTATTTATCAACCCATATAAATAGTTATGATACATTTATAATATTTAATCATTTAACATTCAACTATAATCTAATTTATATTTGTCAATCTAATTATCAATCATCATATGTGTACTCTAATTCTCATTAACTCATGCAATGTTAATCCACCCCCGTAAAATTCAATCCAATCAAACTGCTACTGTATAATTTCACTTTTAAATAATTTAACTGTTTATTCAACAATATATATTTTTCGTATCTCTTTGTTCTTAATTCACGTATTCTCACGACGTCGCCGATTTAGGCCTAAAGAAATTTCGTCTGCAAATTCAGACTTTCCGTTAGCAATTAACTTCATTCCCCTTGTATAACAAAAATATAGGTTTAGGGGTTTATTGTGGCCCGAGCTATCTAATGTATTGGCGCAATATACACCTAAGAACCTATACTGATTACTTCAGTTTATTGAACAAATCTTTTCTTCAGGGTTCCTTCACTTGAAATATCAATTGCTGAAACAATGGTACCTTACTATTGGAGGCATGGTTGCAAGCAACACATTCATGGAAAACCAATCAGATTTGGTTACAAATTGTCGTCTGCTTGCACTCCTTCAGGTTATCTAATTCAATTAATTCCGTATGAAGGGTCAAAAGCGAGGCCACTTCCTGTAGTTTCTTCCCAATCTGCCTAAAGGTGTATCCTACAAATTGTACTTTGATATTTTTTTTCAAACTTAGAGAACGTGGACACTTTGGAACTGGGACAATAAGAGAACATCGGGCACAAAAATGCCCATTAGAAAACCCAAAGAAATGAAGAAGAAAGGACGCGGTGCAATGTCTATGAAAACAACATCTGAACTTGCAATTGTTAGGTGGAATGACAACATTGTGACCTTGGTTTCAAATGCTTATGGTATTCATCCAATCTCTTTTGTACATAGAGTTGCTTCAATCAATAATACAAGAACAAAAATTACTGTTCCTTGCCCAAAGGTGGTTTCCATGTATAATAAATTTATGGGTGGTGTGGACAGGCTTGGCGCGGAAAGTACATACTTTTAAGCTACTCTACCTTGAGTGGGGTGAAAATTGCCTTTTAAATACGTCAGCCTTGCGAATTCTCTTAATGGGAAATTAAACCATTATTTTCACACACTGGTAAAATTTAATTTACGCTTAAATCACACATTGGCAACCTGGATGCAAGTTTTTATAAAAGCTCCGCTTTCAATTTTCGAGCCAAAACCCATGTGTTTAGCGTTCTTAATAGTCATGAGTTTTTTGGTATTTAAATTTTAGTCTTTAATAAGACCTCTCCTAATTCCTCGTTAAGTTTAATAGACTTATGTAGAAATTATAGCCTTAATTTAAAAGCGAAGCGTATTGTCTTTGGATTCGAACCTAATGCTAGGCTTTCAAATTGTTAATACTACTCGGTGTTTTAGATAAGGTTTCGTTGTACTACTATTTGTTCCTGAGGTACGAGCGGGGGGAGAGGTATGAAGCCCCCCATAATGACACCCCGTAACACGGCTCGATAATGGCTTCCAGTAACCAAACTCATATACGAATAATCTAAGAATAAATAGTAAGTACGTAAAAAACAGTACTAATGGTATTTATAAGCATTTTAATCATCATTAACGGCTTTGTTTTCGCGCGGAAAGCAATTATTTTTAAAAGAGTATAACTGCAAATGGAGTTGTAGTCATATTTCTAGTATCTTAAAAATAAGTGCTTTTCGCGCCTAACCGAAGCCGTAAATGACGACTAGAATGCCTAAAAATACCATTAGCACTCTTTTTACTACAAAAAAACATGGCGTAGTTTTTCTGAAGGTTCACCGGATTTTTTTTCCTGTTATCCCACAATAATTCGTCCTTTGTTCCAAAATATTTCGTTAATTTAATAGGGCTGCCAAAATCGGTACGTTCGTACAAATTTGGGGCTACGGCGATGACTTGGGGTACGTTTTAGAATTTTCTGCTATTTATTAGTAAATTATTATTTATTTATATAATAAATTATAAATTTATTAGTAAGTTTGGTACTAATGCATATTTTGAAGTAATAAGTTATCGGTCAATTCATATATAAACATCATTCACGAAGACGAAGAATGCGAACAACTTATGGAAACTGAACTAACGTACGATTACCTAGTTACCATGTCTTTTTTTTATAAGTTAACTGAAAATTTATTGATATATGCGAATGAATTTGTGTACAGATCTTTAATATAACTCTGCTATAATTTTTACGAATGTAGTTCAATACATTACGTATAATCACTAAATTACATATGAGATAACCTGCACGATCGTTACCCACTATTGCCCAAATTCATAATGGGCTCATGTCGCTACCGCATTCTTCAGCCGGTGCCAAAAGAGTATTTTCTCTTCTTAATAACATCCAAACGAAAAATCGAACCGCTTTAGAGACAATGACATTAAACGCACCATTGCGATCAAAATCACTGCTTGAAAATATAAACTGCACTTTATTGGCTCCATCTAGAGAGATTGCTTCAATCTACAAAAAAAACCATTGGTATACCAAAAGAAATGAAGAAGCTGGAGTTTCATTTTAAATGCAAAGTCATATAAGTAGCGATTAAAAACGAAATTGTTAAAAATTATTGAAATCAAGTTTTAGGAGCTATTAATTATTTCACCTTATTTAAATTGAAAAGAATCTTAATTTTTTCTCGTTATTTTAAGACGAGAATAAAAATTAACATTTTTTAGGCAGTTTCGAAAGGGTGGCCTTCACCCCTATATCCTCTACTGAATTATGGAGGGTTGCATACCTGCCCCCACACCGCATTTTTTCAAAAAAACTCGTAATATTCTTAAGTCGAAAGCCAAACATGAGATTTGAATGCAAAAGTCGAGCAGACCTTTTGAATTTGCACCGTTCGCGTTTGCCCCCAGCGTAACAAAATATTTACGGCAACGAAAAAAAAACATATTTGTTAACGGTAAGTTCAGAGTTACACTCCATCTTGTTTTAAATGATGATTAATAAAAATTCGTTTGTTTTATTGTGGTCAGTTAGAACCAAAGATAATGAACAGACAGCGCACGCACTTTCTATTTCGAAACACTGACGCCAAACACGAAGGAAAACTGGGAAAATAAACGGTTAACGCTTTTCATACTTCGATTCGGCGAACACAATTCTTTTGTTTAATAAAAAAACAAAGGAAACTACGTCAAAAGACAAAATAGTGGCAGGCATATATTATTTAGGCGAGATTGAAAATAAACTTACGAATAAATATAAAAAAACACTATTTTTTATCCGTCTTTATAAACATGAAGGGAAGCTGGGAAAAATAAACGGTTAACGCTCTTCATATTTCGATCTCGCCAATTATTTAGGCGAGATGGATAATAAACTTAAGAAAAAAAACAGAAAATAAAAAAAACCCTACTTTTTACCCGTCTTTAGAAACACAAAAAATTTGTGAAAATAAACGGTTTTGATTAGTCAATGACGGTATGTAATATAGGGCGCTGATTGGCCAGTGGGATAGCTGGAAAAAAACTAAAGACAATAGCAAAATAGCCCCAATATCGCAGGGGAAATCTGGGGCCGCGAATCTTAACATAACATAACATAATTTCACGGATGACAAAAGCCGCAAGGGCCTATCAAGGATCATTCGAATTCATCAAAACGGTATACAGTCGCCCCCCCCTCCCCCCCACACACACACAAACTGCATACATGGGACTCAGGTTTTTTCCTTGAAAGCGTACGGTTGAGCCTTTTCTGGGCCTCCTTAGCTACGAACTTAACCTTTTCTGCTTAACTTCAATTCCGAACACAGATAAGTGACATACCTTTTTAAATAACAAACATGAAGCTCCCCTATAGTAAGATCCACGACGGTCAGCTAAGATTCCCCGGTTCACCCATGGCTTCGTCCTTGGGAATCCCGGTCATTAGCTCCCAACGGGAGTTGCAAACTCCATCACCTCGCCGAAAAATAAAAAAAAGAACTGCCTCACAAGAAAGCATGGAAATAGACTATAATGCTGACATATTTCAAACTTCTTTTCCATCCTAACTCAACTTGACCAAACCATCCCATCACTAGAATCATACCAGTTTGATCTTAACCCTATGTTACTATTGTAGCGTGAGATAATTTCAAGCGAGCGGCTTAAATGCTTTGCTTGAATGAGTCTTTTGGGGGGACTCATGATGGCCGAGTGGTTTAAGGCTCTCGCTAATGGCTGTCCAGCGACGCAGGAAGTGCGTTCGAAACTCATTTCGCTACTTTTCTTTCTTTATGTTTCTTTGCCCCCTTTCCTACACAAAGCTATCTACAATGGTGCCCAGACCCGGGAGGCCGGAGAGGGAGAACATAGTCTTCGAATAACATTTCCTGACGCTGTTCTCGTCAATCCCTCAATTCACGCTCCACTTCTAGGAGGGGCCCCGTGTAGCGTGCGAGAATTTCAGGTGAGCAGCTTAAATGCTTTGCCTGAATGAGTCTTTTGGGGGACTGAGTATGGCTGAGTGGTTTAAGGCTCTCGCTAACGTTAGGCTGTCCAGCGAAGCGCGTTCGAAACTCGTTTCGCTACTTCTCTCTTTATTTTTCTTTGCTCCCCTTTCCTACACAAAACTATATACACTATTTCTCCCTAAAGCCTCTTGCTAACCTGTGAACAAAAAGTCTACATCAAATATCCCGATCAGCTCTAATTTCAAAAGATAGGGCTAATGTCTCCCTTAAAAAGGAAGATATCTCATCATATGTATCTTCTATTTTCATTAATTTGAGACGATGTAACCACTGTCATTCCCAGGGTTTTAGAGCCTTATAATCAACCAAAGTTATAGAAGAAATGTTTATTAGCCCATTAAATTACATATGAATACCTATTTTTTATGCAATTCTGAAGAAATTAATTTTAGCGATACTTTGTTACTTTTTCAGAGAGCTCTTTACACTGTCTTCACAATATGTTTTCCACCCGGCAGCGACTCATCGACGCATGTACGACCTGGCAGCGACCCACCAACGCATTCACGACCTGGCATGATATAATTTTTGACCACTCACAAGTCAGCCCCACAATGCATTTTATACGGGCAATTGTTAATTATATTTGACCACATTTGTTTAATATGGCCTGTGAGGGAGAGTGCGATCTCATTCTCGAATGATTGTTTTAGTGAAATCAAAGAGGCAAGGGAGCTAGAGCTAATAAAAATAGCCTCTTCTCTTAAGTACTATCTTCTGCCGGTCCTATTTATTCTTAAACATGTTAATGCTACAACTATTCACTACACTCTCCAGCAAACTGTTCCAGTTGTTTACCATTCTGGCATCAAAAGGTTGCTCCTCTTGTTTGTTCTAAACCTTGGTTTCTGCAATTTCCAACTGTGCCCTCTTGTCTCATGTCTTTGTTCCACGTGAAAGAATTGGCTGCTACCTATATCCTCGTATCCATTCAGTATTTTAAACACTTGGATCATGTCTCCTCGTGTTATTCTCTCTTGTAGTTTGGTGAAAATTGAGGGTAAAATTGAAGATGAGCTGCTCGGTTGCTAATTTATATTTATAGATTATTCGTATATGCGTTTGGTTATTCGTATATGTGTTTGGTTACTGGAAGCCGGTTTCGAGCTGGGCTATGAGTTACTATATGGGGTCTCTGCCTTCCAATTCCCCCTGCTCGCTCCGCTTGCCCTTAGGAACAAGTAGTATACCGAAATATTTCGGAACAAAGAACGAAAGCATAATCATACTAGTTGTTTGTGAGGGGGTATGGGGTGAGCTCCCCCATATAGTAACTGATGGCCGGGCTTGAAACCGGCTTCCAGTAACCAAGCACATAGACGAATAACCAATCGCATATACAAATAATCTATAAATATAAATTAGCAGCCGAGCAGCTTATCTTCAACTTTACGGTGGTGAGTTCTACGGCAGCTAGTCTTTCATTGTAGGGCAGGTCTTGCAGTTGAAGGATGAATTTCACAGCTCTTCTTTGAACTTTTTCCAAAATATTTACCATAATTTTAAGCAATGGCGAATCTACAGTGGCATTTTTAGTTTGGCAGAAGAGAAAAATTCTTCCGGAAATATCTAGCTCTTCATTTCTTCTGCTGAAAGTTTCCTTGACTAAAGGATCGGTTTCACCATTTTTGGAATGAGGCTGCCACATTGTATTCGCCACCAGAACATTGTAAGGTAAAGAAACGAAACTGTTCTTTATATTTTGTGGTAAAAGAAACTTAAGGTTTATATATCTATATACGCAGAACGCGGTATGAAAACTAGAGGCCTAACGACATTTAGCAATCGCCTTTTGAATTAGAATCTAATAAAAAAACTGTATCAAAGTCATATCAGACAAATACATTAGAATATGCTAACAAGGCTCCCACTGCTGGGGTTTTCCACCCATATCTGGGTTTCTTAAGGTTCCACCTGGGTTTCCATGTTTAATTTTGAAAAATCTCATAAAACCTGTTGTTTTGAGGGGGGTGGTGGGGGGGGGAATATACGACTGAGAGCAAAGCCACAATGGAGACAGACAGCTACAGCCTCAGCCAGGAGAACAGTTGGAGGCACATCGCCCTGTTCTTTAAGGTCGTGGACAACATCAAGGCTACCTGCACCAAATGCTCAAAGACACTCAAAATTCAGCAGGAAACAACTTCAAACCTGAAGGCGACTTTAAATTTATTTTATTTAATAATTTATTTAAACACTTTTTTACCAGGATTCATAATTATTAGACAAAGACTAAACAGGCTAAAAGTTACGGCACATACAGAGAATCTGCTGTCCTCCAGGGATGTGGTGAACGTGCCCGGCTGGACCACCCAGCCCAGGCCGGCCTTCAACAAGCCGGCCGCCAAGGCTCAGACTGTGTGGAACGCCCAGAACAGAAAGACAGTGACAGCCAATGACATTAAATCTGCTCTGGTCAAGAAGCTTGTTACCCCTGGTGTCACCAGGTGGAATTCTAGCCTCGACGCCTACAAGTGCCTGCTGACCGAGGTGCTTGACTTGGACAAGAGGAAAAAGCTAAACCAGATTTGTCAGCGGCAGCACCCTACCCCCTGCCGCACATCACGTAGGACGACGTACAGATCTGGTCGGAGTACGTCAAGGTGACCGTCTCCCTCGCCTCCTGCCTAAAAGTACTCGAGGGTGAGGAGAAGGCATACATAGGGTGCCTTCTCCCCCACCTCCAGGTGCTCAAAGACTTCCTGGAGGCGCTGACGCGCGAAAACAGCATTGTCCATGGCCAGAACCTGGTAGCCCACCTTCCCCAGCAGCCTGGAACAAAGGGCTTTGATGGTAGGTAGGTCATATTATGATATTATTTTTTATTATTATATTTTATCGCAGTGAGTTAAAACTTAATAAGTGTTTTCTTTTTCTTATATTATATTATTATTAAATGATTATAATTGTCGTGTTTACGACCGAGTACGTATGTACGTTTACTTCGTACATGAGTAACTCCGTTCCACTTTTATCTAAGAGTGCTCAAACTAAATTTGATTCTTTAACCAGGAAGGATTTGTATTATTATATATCTATTGCCATTTGAAGCGTTCGAGGATCTAATTAAACAACTCTGACAAAAATATACTTTTAATTACATAAAAAATGAAATATTAAATCTTTAAATATACTAATTCTATAATAAGAGGATCTAAAAAAAATTAATACTACCAATGAGTAATACGAGATGGTTTACGCAAAAATCACTTTCGCTCAGAATGGTAACTAACAAACATGAATAAGTTTTGTTTTCCTTTTACCTTCAACTAAGAGGGAAAAGGCAGTGGGATTACCTTGAACGAGAACCTCTTTGATGAGGTGATTAGAGGAGAGTTGGACTGGAGCCTTCCTCGCGGACGTAGGAATTGCTGAGAAAACCGCTGATGCCTCTTAATGTGTGAAAAGGAAACGTGGAGAGTCTATTCGAGAAAAACAGCTGATGCTTATCTCGAGGAGGTGGTGACGTGAGGCGAGACTTCTTGAATTAGAGATGTAGGTGAGGAGATCTTGGATGAACGGAAATTATTCCGATCCCTGTGTTATAAATTCGGGTTTCTCGATTATGATACTTGACCAAGAGGTTAATCTTTTCTCGAGTAGGAATTCACGTTGGTATTCCTCAATGGTGAGGGGTATCTCTGTTTTTATTCAGAAAACTGGGATAGGGGATTTCTCTAGACGAGAATTGTATGAGAGTGGGTCTCAATACCACTGGTCTACTCTTCTAAGCGACCAAAGGAACGGCCTCGGGAGGGAAGAAAATCCCGCTCGGTTCCAGCTGTCTCCTTGATTCCCTGTTTGACTCAGGGACTCGACTTCTCTTCTCGATTGCTACATGGAATCTCCTCATCATTTCTCAAGATTGAATTATATATACGTCGATTTTTCCATTGGGGAGGGGAGAGGAGACGAGGGAGTTTAGGAGGGGCTCTTCAGGTTTATGCCCAGGAAAGGTGAGATTTCGTCTATTTGGCGAAAATAGACATAAACAATCGGAGGGCACAGTGAGCCGGTTCATAGATTTTCTGCCGACGAAGGCTTTGGTAGCAAGATTTCAAATCTAAAGGCTCTCACACCCTCCTGTGTTTATATTAACGGACTACGAAATCTGTTGACTAAAATCCTTCTTTTCGAGAGACTCTCGAAGGGTCTTTGAGGCAGCGGGGAAAAGGAGAGGGGGGGGGGGTTAAAGTCTTAGCCCATGTGGAGCGTAACAGTTGACGCTGTATAAACAAACTCGCGTCTGTTTGTCCTCGTGATATTTATTCCCCCCACATTTCCTCCCTCCTGAGGAAGGTAATGGGAGGAGGGAAGAACTCAAGTGTAAAAAAAATAAATGACACCCCCAAAAATATGTCTTGGAACGCCATTCCAAGTCCGACTGTTACGGTGAAACTACAGTGGTCAACCATCATACTAAAATAAAACTTAAAGAAATTGTACGCACAAGCACGCACGTACATAGGCAGGTGAACGGCGAACTTTAACCTTTCCTCGTAAGCCCAAACAGTCCGGAACACACAACCCAATTCAAAAATCCCCCATCAATTACAAAAAATAAAAAAAAGAAACTGACTATTAATCTGTACCTAGGCATATAATTCCTTACAGCAAATAAACACTTAACACATTAATATATATAAAAAATTGCTTTTAGGACTAATGGGAGTTTAATTAGCCCTATGTGTGGTTTCGGCTCAAGTTATCAGCTATACAATTATTGTAGCCTTTTATATAGTTTATGGTAAATTGGTACTCCATTAACAATAGACTCCATCGCATGAGTCTGCCGTTCTGGCTTTTGCTGTTACGCAAATATGACAGAGGCCGGTGATCGGATTCGACGTTAAACTCACGACCTATTAAATAGAACTCACATTTCTTTATGCCCCGAATTATGGCTAACGCTTCCTGTTCTATCGTTGCATAAGATCTTTCTCGAATCGATAGTTTTCGACTCGCATAAGTTATTGGAAAAGGGGTACCATCGTCTTCATATTACACCAGTATACAACCTATTCTTTCACCACAGACATCGTTGCGTATCCCAAACTTCTTTTGGGGATTGGGTAGTCGAATTTCTGAGTGGGCCCAGGTGAAGTTTCAAATCTAACTCCGTGGACTGGTCGTCCTGGGGGAAGGATAATGATGGTAGAATATATTCGTTATCCGGACTGTGCGCATACCGTGTTTACCACCTGGAGAGGTTCACATGAGTATAAAGTATCAATGGTTCCTTCTTCATCCAGAGTCAGTCACAATATTATTAATACCCGCTCGGTGGTGATACTTCTTGAGCATGTTTATGTGATACATTTTGTGGCCTGAGGGAGTTTCAATCAAGTGACCAACAGGACCACGAGCTTCTATGACCGGGAAGGGACCCTTTCACTCGTTGCCAGGCTCTAATTGTCGAGCTTTTGGTTCTGATTCGAAATAAGTTCGGTATTTTTCTTTATTGCACTCCGCGTTTGAGCGGGCCAACTCTGCACATTTCTCCAAGTGTTCGCACAGCTCAATCACATAGGCCTAGGAGGATTTAACTTCATCTAATTGGAGATTAGTGAAGAGCTCCTTGAGGATGCTCATCGGTCCTCGGACGTTACGTCCGTAAAACAATTCGAAGGGGGCAAAACCCAGAGTTCGGGGAGGAATCTCTCAGCACGCGAAGAGGGAAACTGGTAGGTACAGATGCCATTCTCGAGGCTGAGACTAACAGAGCTTTCTTAACACTGCCTTTAGGGTACCATTTAATTTCTCACACATCCTTTTTGCAGAGGGGTGAAAGGGGGGCGTAAAGGGGGGTTTGAGGAGAAATAATTTGCCCACGTATTCCATAAGTTCCGACGTGAATTGACGGCTTCGATCTGAGAGGATTTCTTTAGAGATGCCGAATCAAGAAAAAATGGAGATGAGGGCTTCTGCACAGGAAATACTGTCAATTTTCCTGAGGGCAACTGCGTCGGAAAAACGAGTGGCGCAGTCTACTAAAGTGAGGATATAAGAGTGCCCTTCGCTAGGCGGGGGATGGATGGGCCCAACCAAGTCTATAGCCACTCTGAAAAAGGGCTCGGAAATAACGGGGGGTTTCTGCAGGGGAGCCGGCGGTACCCGAATTTAGCGGTGGCCTTCTGGCACAGTTCGCATGACTGGCAGTATACGGCGATCTCTTTAGCGGCGCCGGGCCAAAAGAAGTATTTAAAAATACGTAGAGAGGTTTTGTTGTGACTGAAATATCCAGCCAATAAGCCACCATGTGCGATTTTTAATACCCATTAACTGTAACACCGGGGAATGCACAAGACTTTATCCGACGGGGAGGTTACTTCAGCCATTGTCCGGGATAGTAGTGAATTCTCCACCCCCGCAGGGGTTGGAGATTCGGACAGTCCTTCTGCGCGGTAGCGAAGGCTTGGGAATTAAGCTCTTCGTATTCCGGATTCTCAAGGGGAGATAAAGGGGTCGGGGCCGCTGACCTCTTGGTTGCTTGAATCCGAGTGATTACTGGCTAACCCACCGGATTTGGGGAGAGATGCGTGCTCTGGCCTTTTAATACAGAACAGAATTTGATAGGCGCTGCCACTACTTAGGTCCAACCGATGAAATACTGACATTGGATGTGGCATCTGACTACGGGGAACTTGTTTGATCTACCCAGGAAGTCCTAGACAACCGCGAACCTCTTGTGCTGGGGGCTGACTGGGGGAGGCAATTTATCTGATACGACGATACAGGTGCACCTCGTATCGCCTACCAATGTTGGGACTCGGCAACCATTTACTGATCCAGTCTCGAACTTTAGTACTCCGGAAGACCTCTTATTAAACAAAAAGTTCACCTGTTGGTCAGGGGAATTCGATGTGGACGAAGGAGGCGCTGAAGCAGGAGGTTATTCTCGAGGGAGAGATGCGGTGATGTTGCGTACTTGTTGACTCGAGGACGAACTAAACCTCGAATTTTGAGGGCAATGGAAGCTATTGTGACCCGGAGTGACAATTAAAACACATAACGGGGTTTCTGTGGTATGACGAGGACGAAGGGGTTAGGTTAATTAGGGGCTTAATTTCTCTCAGATCCTTAGATGAAAAGAATTTGGGTTTGGAGGGTGCGGATGTCTTGACGAATTTAGGGGGGTTATTTTGCTGGGATTTCTGGGGATACCCACTTTTCTTCAGAGATGAGGGCTGGTTCGTTTTAAACTCTCGCGGATATAGTTTGTGGTGGTTGGAAGCATGTAGATCCACTTCCTCCAAGCACTCATTGAACGTAGCGGCTCGCTTGTTTTTGACGAATGCTTGTATCTCTGGGGGCAGGGTGCACAATAATTGGACCTTAAGAATGAAGTCGACGAGAGAGTCGAACTCATTCCCCACTTGTGCTGAATCCAGCCAGAATTGGAGATGGCTTCGCAGGATAAAGCCAAATTGACGGTATGTTTGACCAGGCTGAATTCTAGCATGTCTAAATTTCATCCTATACTCGGGATTTAGATTAATGGCGGCCAGTAGCTCGGAATTAAGGATAGAATAATCCACAGAAGCCTCGGATGGTAACGAGATGAATATATCTTGGAGGTGGTATTAAGCAGGGGCAGTAATCTGGTGATTCCCTCCATTTCTATTTCCCAATGATTCACCTTAAAGATTTTCTCGAGGTGTGTCAGGTACGAACACAGGTCTTCGTTATCTTTATATGCTGGAGATTCATCGTAAGTACCTGCGTAGCTCCACGCCAGGATCCAACGGAATTGACTTCTACCTGATCTTTGTTCAATGCCCTTTTATGTGTGCGTATTCGTTCTCTCTCTTATGTTTCAATCTGTATTCATCTTTCTTCTGATTCACTTTCCATTTGCGCCTGTTCTCTTTCCATCTGTATTCTTCTTTATTCTGCTTCTCTTTGTGCCTGTTCTCTCTTTTCCTCTATCTCTGTCCTTTCTTGTTCCTGGACGTAGGCAATTAGTTCTTTGCCTGCTAGTCCAAAAGTTGGGCCTTGTTGGTGGAACCTTTACCTATGTGTGTCAAAACCTCACCGATGTACGCTAATGGTACTTATGCAACCACGAAACAAGTAGCGCTCTGCCTAAGTTTACCACCCACACTTTCTTAATTGGAATACCATTATCAAAAAAAACTAATTAACACCATTAACGGGCTGACCACAATCAATGAAAAAATTCATAGACCGACTTTATCCTCTCATTATGTTTAATTTTCCTCGAACGCTTAGGCACAAATTTGTTACTATTCAAGGGTATGCAACAAAATCAATTATTATTGACTTCTTCTAAATACACCAAAACCTGTCACCAATTTAATGTCGTGGTTTAAGGTCGAGTACGTATGTACGTTTGCTCCATACATGAGTAACCCTGTTCTACTTTTCTCTAAGAGTGCTCTAACTTAATTTGATTCTTTAACCAGGGAGGATTCGTATTATTATATATATATATTGACATTTGCAGCGTTCGAGGATCTATTTAAACAACTCAGACAAAAATATACTTTTAATTACATAAAAAAATGAAATATTAAATCTTTAAATATACTAATGTTATAATAAGAGGATCTAATAAAAATTAATACTACCAATGAGTAATACGCTATGGTTGACGCAAAAAAACACTTTCGCACGGAATGGTAACTAACAAACATGAATAAGTTTTGTTTTCCTTTTACCTTTAACCAAGAGGGAGTCGGCAGTGGGATTACCTTGAACAAGAACCTCCTCCATGAGGTGATCAGAGGAGAGTTGGACTGGAGCCTTCCTCGTGGACGTGAGAATGGCTGAGAAAACCGCTGATGCCTCTCAATGGGTGAAAATAGAGCGTGGCGATTCTATTCGAGAAAAACAGCTGATGCTTATCCCGAAAGGGAGGTGACGTGAGGCGAGACTTCTTGAATTAAAGATGTAAGTGAGGTGATCTTGAATGAACAGAAATTATTCCGATCCCTGTGTTATAAATTCGGTCTTCTCGATTATGATACTTGACCAAGAGGTGAATCTTTTCTCGAGTGTGAATTCATGTTGGTATTCCTCAATGGTGAGGGGTATCTCTGTTTTTATTCAGAAAACTGAGATAGGGGATTTCTCTAGACGAGAATTGTATGAGAATGTGTCTCGATACCACTGGTCTACTCTTCTAAGCGACCAAAGGAACGGCCTCGGGAGGGAAGAAAATCCCGCTCGGTTCCAGCTGTCTCCTTGATTTCCTGTTTGACTCAGGGACTCGACTTCTTTTCTCGATTGCTACACGGATTCTCCTCATCATTTCTCAAGATTGAATTATATATACGTTGATTATCCCCTGGGGGAGGGGAGAGGAGACGAGGGAGTTTAGGAGGACCCCTTCAAGTTTATGCCTGGGGAAGGTGAGATTTCGTCTATTTGACGAAAATAGACATAAACAATCGGAGTAGACAGTGAGCAGTGGTGGGTGCGCTAACGAAAAAATGTATCACGATAGCCGATAAATCGATAACTATAACCTTATCGGCGATAACCGATAATCTATAACAGACGATTAATTTATCGCCCAATAAGGTGATAACCAATAAATCGATAAATCCAAAATTCCGATACTAGCGATAACGATATTGATATTTTAATGGCGCTCCTGTATGCCTTCTTGAAGACTCCACGCATGTGCCTCTCCTTTATGTCGGCGCTGGCGACCAGGTTCAGTGTGTGTGCCGCACACTTGTGCTGCCTGGGCAGCTTGATGATGCTGTCTTCGTTGCCCTTCTCCATGTCTTCAAACGCGTTGAACTGAAAAAAAACATATTTAACTTATCTAATTATTTGTCATAAATGCATCATTTTTTAAAATTTTAAACCATTCTTTGAAGTATCCTTTGCATTGTACAGAGTACTATTCAGTGTATTCTACACACCTCTAGCTGTAGACTCCTTTTTCCTTCTGGAAGATCAGCGATGAGTTCCTCTAGGTGGGCGTCGGCAGGCTCAGCAGCGCGAGCCTCGTCTTCCAGGTGGTCATCCAAATCAGAGACAAATTGGACAAATACTTTTTGAAAATTAGCAGCATTGTCTCTGGCTGTTCTAAAACAAATAAAACAAAAAAAATGTTTTTAAAATGTATTATTATTTATTAATATTTAGTTATAGACAATAATTTTATTCTATCGGCTATTGCTACTTCATTAAACTTACAATATTCAACAATTCTGAAACAAAAAATATGATAACTGAAAGGGTGACCTTGTCCTCTATCCCAAACTTGCTGTGGATATTCTCCATGACCTGGGCGAGTACATCATGGGTGTGGCTACCCATGATCCTCTTGCAGGCCAAGACAGCCATCTTCCTGTCCATGGTGTTTGGGTCCAGCCAGTGCACAGTCATACCCAGATACCACATCTTGGTAGCTGACCAGCAGTCAGCTGTAGTCCACACTCACTTGACTTGCTCCAGTTTGCTAAAACGGAAGCATAACGGTAATTGCCTTCATTAATCATTATGTATTGGAGTTATTTTTCAATACAATATATAATACAATATTGATTATTGACTATATATAGCGTTATTTTATAATAAAATAGTAAGAATATTTGAATACTGTTTCTTAGTTTTTTACCTGATGAGGCTCTCCTTCATCTCCCATAGGTTTTGAGGATCCTCCTCCTGGAAGGTACCTCTTTCTTAGGGTTGAGGGTGTGGACCAGATCCCTGAAGCTCTAACTGTCCACAATCTGCAGCGGCAGCATGTTTTCCACCACAAGCCTGACAGTTGTCTTGTCTACGGTGGACTGCAGGACTGCGCTGCCCTGAGCCATTATGCCAAAGGTCTCGGCGATAGACATCTGCCGCTGTTTCTTGCTGATTGACCGGACCGGTTCCCGCGTCGGTCGCCAGTCCCAGGGTTGGCCTTGCAAGCTTTATAAACTTGTTTTACCTTATCAGGATGAATCCTATTGAAGTGGCTCTTCAGGTTGGCCTTGGTGCCCTTGTTTACCTTCACTTCAGTGATCTTGGGGAGGCAGGACAAGCACTGGAAGATGTAGCTGTCGTCAACTATCTTTTTGTACTTCACCCAATTGTCAAGGAATGGCCAGGGTGACTGATGCTCAGCCTCAGTGAGCTCAGAGTCAATAAACTCCGCTAAGTCTCTTTGGCTTGATGAGGGCACAGTCTCTTGCGACGCCATCACTAATTCAATACTATAAAATAGCAAAGCACTGCACTACTAAATTAAAATAAAAATAGGATCAGTTTAGAATAGGAGCGTAACTTCGTAAGTGTTTAAAACGTTAATAAACGGATATTAAAAGAATAGCACCGAATGGTACACACATTCATATAAACGTGCACAAAAAATTAGAACGGAAGAAGCACGGGGACATAGGGAAAAAAATCATAAAAGAACGCGTAAAACCGGTAGCACGCATGAGCAACACCTCGTAACCTCTCGTCCGACAGCTGGTAAGAGACTGAAGCTGAGCGAACGTTTTGAGAAGACGCCAAGACCGGCCACTCCACACTCCGTTCAGTATACGCTCGGTTCCCAGCTCGGACCTACCTATTTCTGCCTCCAAGGCACGCGCGGCTCGCCCTTGTGCTAAACTGGAACCAAAAACTGAAATGATCGATTATCGCTAGTTTGGAACCAAAATTATTGGCGATACCGATGAATCGATAACGCGGAAAAAATATCGGATAACCGATAACCCGATATCGGCATCGCGATAACGCCTACCTATGATAGTGAGCCTGTTCGTATATTTTCTGCCGACGAAGGCTTAGGCAGCAAAATTTCCATTCTAAAGGCTCTCACACCCTCCTATGTTTATATTAACGGACTACGAAATCTGCTGACTGAAATCCTTTTTTGCGAGCGACGCTCGAAAGGTCTTTGGGGCAGCGGGGAAAAGGAGAAAGGGGGGGGGGGGGTAAAGTCCTGTGGAGCTTAATAGTTGACGCTGTATAAACAAACTAGCGTCTGTTTATCCTCGTGATATTTATTCCGCCACAATCATCCTTGCTGGCCAAATGATTTATTTGAAATGAACTAAAATCAGTGTAATAAAAATTTAATTTTTCAATTGACAAATCTGATATATTTTTAGAATTGTTTTAAAACTTTTCTTCTACTGCAGGTTCAGCCACCTCTTTGTGGACATGGACCTGTTGATGGCTACGGCGCTGCACTCCCACCACAAGCTCGCCAAGGCCAGGGCCATCTGCAGGAGACCAGACAATGAGGTCTACTGCGACCTGGTGAGGGGCAAGCTCATCAGGGACTTTCTCGCCCTCGTCCGGCCTGACGAGTACCTGGATCCTGCTCCCCAGTAAGGACCCCAGCCAGGTTCCAGCAGCACGGACTACCTGTTCACCATGGAGGATGGGCAGCAAGAGGAGAGCCTCGAGGAGAAGGTGAGGGAAGAGGTAAACGACTGGTCGAGGAAGCCACTGAGGGAAAACCCGGTGCTCTCGCCCAATCTCTTCCCGCTCGAGTTCCGTGAGGCTTGTAACACTCTTCCTCAAGTATAACACGCCGCTCCCGAGCTCCACCTCGGTCGAGCGCGTGGTCAGCTATGGGTCAGACATCCTCAGGCCTAAGAGGGCGGCCCTCGCTGCACCGAACTTCGAGGCCCTCGTCTTCATGAAGGGCAGCCTCCACCTCCTCAAGAAGGCTCACGAGGTGGAGGAGGAAGACAAGGACTAAGCTGGCGGGCTTAGAGTAGAGTAGAGTGGAAAACTTTAAATATTATGAGGTATATATGGAACAAAGTTGTTATTTGGCCCTATCTTTTTTTATGAGAGAATATATTAGTATAACTGTGTGTATTTTGCGTAATATGTACTGTATAGTTTAATTTTTTGTTATATTATATTTGAATTAAAATAAAAAAATTATTTTTGATCTTAAAAGCTTGGTTTCTCTTTATATTAGTTAAAAATGGCATTTTTAGGGTAAAAAAAAGAAGTATTAAGTTCCCTTTAGAAACATTGAAAATCGCTTTAAAAACATTGAATCGCTTTTAAAAATATCGAATCGCATTTAAAAAATTTAATCGAATCGGATAATCGCTAATCGGACTTAGATTTTTGGCAACCGAATCGGATAATCGAATCGGACTTAACGAACTGGCGAATCGCTAATCGGACTTCATTTTTTTCGAATCGCGCCCACCTCTGGTAAATGCGCATATCAATGAAACGAATGTGTTCAATTGGTGTCAGCCATATAAAACAAGTATTGAACAGGCTTATATAGGCGGTGGCGTTGCATCATTGCCACACTCTATACTCTCAGTTCAAAGTTGACAGTGGAAGTGCTGCGATGCGTTTCAATAACCGTGCATTTTTGTCATTTATGTAATATATATTTAATTTTTTTTCATATTATAGAAATACTGATAACAAAATGGTAAGCCCTCCTGAAAAGGTGTGTAGAAAGTGATATAAACAATCTTTTAAAGAAAGATGGTTAAAAGATGAAAATCTGAAAGTGTGGCTAAAAGAAGAACCGACTGAAAGGAGATGTAGTTACTGCATTTGCTGTAATACAAAAATAAGGAATGCTAATAAATCAATGTTATTATCGCACAGTAAAACGGTTAAATATGAGAACAACATGAAAACTGCGAAGTCAACAACAAAGTTAGATATATTTGTTAAAAAAAAAAGAAACCTACATAAAACGAAGAGGTAGCGAAGGCAGAACTAATGATATCCGCTTTCATTGCCGAACATCATATGACCTTTGTTCAAATAGATCATCTCATAGGAGTGTGCAAGAAGACCTATCATGACAGCAATATTTCAAAACCGGTAACTATGCGAGCAACAAAAGCTTCTTATCTTATCCAAGAAAGGATTGTTTACCATGAAAAAAATTGAAATTGTTGATATATGTAAAAAGTAAAATTCTCATTAATCATCAATGAGAGTACTGACATATCAGTATCTCAGGTATTAGCTATCATTATTAGATATTTTGACGTTCAAAGGGGTGATTAGAGTTGGGCAGTATTTTAATACTTTGTATTTAAATACATTTATGGATTTAAAATTTTATTTGTAAGTACATTTGAAATCATGTATGTAATTAAATACTTTTGAAAGTATTTAAATACAATTTATTTAAATATTTTTTTGCAAATACTTTACTGATAATAGGTTTATATCTGTTAAGAACGTGTAATGCATGTTTTAGCTTGTCGCAACTTGTATGACACAAACGGTTTACTGCGTGAGCCGGTGAGGGAAGATTGCTTGCATCAGTTCAAATTAGTTAACAGATGGTCACAGTTGTGTTCGGTTGTATAGTGAGACCGCTCAGCGATATTTCAACTGCTGCATGGATACTTCAGCTTCTTAGAAAGAGTGTGAAATGGAGAGATTAGACAATAATAAAGACGAGGAAGATAAAGAATCATGTAATTATAGTCATCCTTTACTAGATAGTAATTTTTTTAGAGTGAAATCTTCCGACGGAAAAAAAGTAGAGTGTTTATGTATATCATGCAATGGCGAAATCTCTGCGGCGAGCAATGCTACTTCCAATCTAAGCATTCATTTGAACGTAAGAATTTATTAAAGCTAATTATATGATACTTAATTAAATTGACAAGTTTCATTATTTCTTCTTTTTTTTTTTAAATAGACAAAATTGCTAGTAGCTAACGAGAATGTTAAGTAGCGTAGGTTTACCATGCACGCATGGATATAGAGCCATCGTGAAATCAATCTAGATAGAAACTTCAAAACAAACCTATATCTATAAGTTTTTGAGGAGAGCAGATAATCTTATGGCGAAGTTAAGCTTAATTGTTGGACACGGAATCGTTAAGGAATGAATGAAATACAACGAGGATACAACAGAATATATATTATTATAGATTAACAAGAATGGAACATATTTGAAGTTATATTGGTTGAATTTGAATTTAGTTATACAAAACGAACATGAGTTTAACACTGAATTTTTGTCGTGACTAAACTTGGCGTAAGGTAGATAGGTAATTAATTAAAATGTAATTGTAACTAATTAAAATAATTGAAATCACGAATTGTGGGTAAATGTAATTGGAATAATTAAAATGTAATTAAAATCACGATGGTTAAAAGGGGAAATGTATGAGAGTCTGAAAAAGGAAATATAAGGAATTAGACTGTTTTTGCTTGTAAAATCTAAGGATTATAAGGAGAAAAAATTTCAACTGACCTTGAGTTGAAGAAGTTGAGGACACAAGTGAAAATTTTAGTTTCACATGCGGAATATTTGGAAGAGTTAGCCATGCGTGTAAATGTTGCCAATTGTCTTTGAAGACTTTTTTGCAGATATATAATATTTAAGAAAAATGATATAAAATTTTAGCTATTTAGATATATATATATATATATATATATATATATATATATATATATATATATATATATATATATATATATATATATATATATATATATATATATATTGTAGCTGTGGAACTGCTACAAATACTCCACCCCACATGAGAGTTACTCACCCATCCCAAAAATTCTAAACATGGAATATAAATTTTTAATTCAGATACCAATGAGGTCTCCTAACAACGCAGCCAGAGTGCGTCACGGTGCCATGGTGATGATTTCGATCATGGGAACACAATTGACTGGCAGTGCCATCATTTGCGGCGAAACACTGTCGTGCGCGAGGGCAAGCGGAGCGAAGGACATCCGTTCTGTTCCCGCCAAACTTCCGTCTGGCGGGGGGATGGCCGCTGTGAGACTGGCTCTCCGCTGCTGACGAGGGCTCCTGTAACAAAGGGGAGGCGGCAGATATTGGGAAGGAGAATTGGGTGTTGGAGAATGGTTTGTAGGAGGGTTATGAAGAAATGTATGAGAAACCAATGGATCACTAAGTCATAGTGGGAGGAGAAGACAGTGGCTGTTCAAGGTGAACTGCCTCTATAAAGGCGGGTTTCAGGGAATCGATGGAGACAGTATCCTGCTTGATGCCAAACTGTAGTACAAAGAATTTTAGCTTTCTGGAGATGACAAGAAAGGGTCCGTCATAGACCGGTTGCATGGAAGAGCGAGTTGAGTCGTGACGAACAAAAACGTGAGAACAGGTTCCCATCTCCTTTGGCACAAAAGGTTTCTGATGGGCAGGCACGCTTGGGGCGGTCAGCTTAACTTCAGACATCACGTGTACTAAATTACGTACGTATGCAGCAGGATGAACATAAGATGGTAGAGGACGGTCAGAAGAAGAAAAAGATTTGACCAGTAAGACGAAGTTGAGTACCATAGACAAGTCCCGATGCAGAGCGAGCCAAATCCTAACCGAGGGAAATGAGCGGACGAGGACAGTCAGGTAATGAATAGTCAACCAGGATGCGCCTGGAAGGAATGTCCGGCAAGTCGATTTCACGAACGACGAGTTGTGTAGAGTGACGCAGTGTTTGTGGGTCTTCATCTTGTTCCTGAGCGAGCGTTATAGGCGCGTGATCGATGGGCGCAGTGTGGGAGAGTTGCGTGCCCGAAATCGATGAAATGCGAGACACAGCGTCCGGAACGACGTTTGATGAACCAGGAACGTAGCGAATATTGTTTGTCATCTGCAGGATAAGTCAAGATGACGGGAATCAACAGCAGAATGCACAGCATAGGTGCTCTAGCGGCAAGCGCACCAACCAACGGCCTATGGTCGGTAAAAACAGTAAATTCACGCACTTACAAGTATTGGCGGAAGTGGTGGATGGCGAGGTAAACACTAAGGAGTTCGCGGGAAAACGTACTCTACCTCTGTTGAGAAGGAATAAGTGCTTTTGAGAAGAAAGCGAGCGGTTGCCAAGAGTCACCAACCTTCTGCTGCAAAGTGGCACCAACATGGGTAGCGGACGCGTCCAAAGCAACGCTTATAGAAGCTCCTAGGCAAGGATGGTCCAGGGAAACAGCGAAAGCTATAGCCTCTTTCGTGCGAGAGAAAGCCTCGCACAAAATCTACGAAGTTGCTTGAGTGTGGAAGGTCGGGGAAAATCCCAAATAATTGCAACTTTATCATCGAGAGGACAAATTCTGGCAGGGGAAATGTGGTGTCCCAAAAAAGAGAGTTGCGTGACACCACCAAAAAGATACTTAGAAGTGTTGAGTACGATACCATACTCCTCTAAACGACGAAGATACTATCAGGAGGTCGTCTCTGTAGCAAAATACGAAGAGGAGACCTCTCAGAACCTGATCCATAAACCGTTGGAAGGTCTGGCCACTGTTACAAAGACCGTAAGGCATTCGCTTCATGACAAAGGAACCGAATGGCGTGGTGATAGCCATCTTTGTGACGTCATCTGGGTGAATAGGGATTTGGTTGAAAGCACGATCCAAATCGAGTCGAGAAAAGATTCAACAATCGATAAGAGCTGAATTAAAATATATCAGAGAAGTAAGGAAAAGGATATCTATCTGGAATGGTACAAGCATTGAATCGCCTGTAATCACCCACAGCCCTGAACTCACCCAGCGTAGACTTTGGCACTACGTGAAGCGGTGAAGCCCAGGGAGAGGTGGATGGAAAAGCTATTCCGGCCTCCACCATAAACTTGAACTCCTGCTTCATTAGAGCAAGTCTATCCGGGGCCAGTCGACGGGGGTGTGAGAATACAGGCCCTCCTGTCGTCTCTATCCTATGAACCACATCATGCTTGATAGGCCTGTCCTTTGAAAGTGGCAGACTAAGGCCAGGAAATTCCTGAGGGAGTTGTTGTAAGTGTGGGGCAGTGTTAGGGAGACGAACAGACAGGAGAGAACTCTGAGAAGGAAAAAATGAACCAGAAACGGTCAGAGTAGTGGTTCTGTCGACAAGCTTGCGATTGCGAGAATCGACCAAAAGGTCGCGAGCCGAAAGGAAATCGAGGCCCAAAATTGGAATGTCGACCTCGGCGACGATGAAGGTCCATGGGAAAAGACGACGTAACTCAAGAGAGAGCTCGAGGTTACGCCTTCCATATGTCCTTATATCCGAAGAGTTAGCGGCTTTAAGGACAAGGTCAGACAGGCAAGATTTGTCGTCCGGAGAGATTGGAATGACACTGCATTGACCACCGGTGTTAACCAAAAATGAAAAACCGGAAAGTGGGTCGTAAATACTAAAAAGAGGATCAACCTGAGGAAAAACTGAGCTTGCAGAGGTGATAGACCCACGAATCACAAGGCTATATACAACGTACGACGTTGTTACCATATTTAGAATAATACCAGCAGAGTCCCTGATAATTATTGCCAGGATAGGCGGAATTGGGTCGAGAATGAAAATGATTCTGCCATGCCTCACCTCTTGAGCTGGAGTTCCCTCGTCAGATTCTTTTTTCGCGAGGAAGAACGGCGTTGGCAGCCCCTATACCCGGCTCACGACTGTGCTCTCGCTGCACCCCTTGTCACCTTTTGGGCACGAAGATCGCTCTCTATCTTCTCCAACAGCAGCAAGATCCTATGCCGGGGGGGATGACTTACGTGCGAGTTCTGGTCGGTTGTCTGAAGACTCCCTCGGTAAACGAACCTGTGAAATAGACACATTTGAACATGGTGTTTGAGAGATTGAAATAGTTCCCCAGCTCATGTATGGATTATTGAACAACTCATCGGCTGCCTTTGCCATTTGCTCCACATTAGTGGGTGATCTCATTAGGATGAGTAGTCTAATATTTTTAGGAATCCCACGCATGAATATTTCTGTCAGCAGGGAGTCGAAAATTCGAATTAAGTCTTTTAGAGGCTCCAGAAATCGCGTGGGACGCCGGCCACCCATCTCGTGAGTATTTAATAAGATCCTTAGATCTTCGACTTGAGATCTCCCAAACTCCTCCCTAAAAGCCTCTTTTAATTTGTCAAAGCCCCAATTCTACCACTTTCTAGACAAAATGTTTTTAAAAAGCGAATAGATACTTAATGGTAAATTTTGAGTGATGCAGAGATGGCGTGATGGATAATTTTAATCTCTGCCATTTCTAACCAGGCAATGGGATTATCCGAATCATATTTTAGGAGGACAATCGAGGAAGGAAGGAATCGAAATTGATCTTCTTGCATGTTGGACAAATGATGAAGGATGCTTGCTGAAGTAACATTAGATATACTCGTATTGGTGAAAGCAGCCTGCGATGTCGTAATGGTGTGAGTTGTCAACGAAGCTGCTGATGTAACCATCGTGATTTTTAACTAGTATGTTTTATCGAGTGGGTGTGCCTGTGTGTGTGTGGGTGGGTGTAAAACTCAGTCACGTGAATGAGCGTAAAATAAAAATTATCGTAAAAAGAAATATTATTCACTATATATATATATATATATATATATATATATATATATATATATATATATATATATATATATATATATATATATATAATAAATTTAATTTAATAAGTATATTATTAATTCATTTAAGGATATAATTGGAAACTTGGGGTTAGAAACTAACACGTGTTGAGAGTCTACGCTCGGAAAATGAACGTGTGAGTAAGTGACTCGAAAAATATGAAACCATGTGACTGGGATGAAATTTGATATTTGATGAAGGTACGGGAGATAATTAAACAAATTCTGGGCACCAATTTATAGCTATAGAGCCATCGTGGTATGAACCTAGATAGAAACTTCACAACAAACCTACATCTATAAGTTTTTGAGGAGAGTTATTGAATCGTAAACAATGGTTCGAGCAGATAATCTTATGGCGAAGTTAAGCTTAATGGTTGGACAGGAAATCGTTAAGGTATGGATGAAATACAACGAGGATACAACAAAATATATATTATAATTATAGATTACAAGGATGGAACATATTTTAAATTATATTGGTTGAATTTGAATTTAGTTATACAAACGAACATGAGTTTAACACTGAATTTTTGTCGTGACTAAACTTGGCGTAAGGTAGATAGGTAATTAATTAAAATGTAAATTGTAACTAATTAAAATGTAATTAGAAAATTGAAATCACGAATTGTGGGTAAATGTACTTGAAGTCACAAATTGTGGGAAAATGTAATTGAAATGTATTTAAAATCACGATTTGTGGGTAAATGTAATTGGAATCACGAATTGTGGGTAAACGTCATTGGAATAATTGAAATGAAATTAAAATGTATTTAAAATCACGATGGTTAAAAGGGGAAGTGTATGAGAGTCTGGAAAAGGAAATATAAAGAATCAGACAGTGTTTTTGTTTATAAATCAAAGGATAATATGAGTTGGAAAAATCAAGGGCACAAGTGAAAATTTTAGTCTCGCATGCGGAATATTTGGAAGAGTTAGTTCTGCGTGTAAATGTTGCCAATCGTTTTGAAGACTATTTTTTACAAATATATAATATATAAAAAAAATTATATAAAATTTTATGTATATATATATATATATATATATATATATATATATATATATATATATATATATATATATATATATATATATATATATATATATATACATAAATATATATATATATATATATATATATATATATATATATATATATATATATATATATATATATATATATATATATATATATATGATGAAAATTAATGCAATATCGCAAGAAAAGATGAGGAATTAAACCACATTCTCCGAAGACAATTTAATTCAGAACAGTTTCGGTGTATCTCACACCCTTTTTCAACTGACACTGGATAGAAAATATTAGAAAAGTGCTTACAAACATAACACGGGGTCAGTTCGTGAAAGATCCCCTCTTTTTCCCCCAATCCCCTACTTGTGGCTAATCAGGGGAGGGAGGGGGGTAGTCCTAAACATATTGAAGGGCTGACATTTTACTATTTTGTTCATTTGCTTTCGTATTAGAGGATTGAAAGAAAAATGACCCTCAGATAGATTTAAATTAGGAACTGACGATATCAAGCTCGATTCTACGATTCTTCTCTTAACATAGTTAGCCGATTTAAATAACATATTACTTCCATTGAAATCGATCGAATGATTCAAGTCTCTAACATGGCAAAATATTCTACTGCTTTGGCTGCCCACTCTAATATCTCTTTTGTGTTCGTACAATCTCTTGTTTAGATTTTGCCGCGTTTTCCCTATATAAACTTTATGGCAATCGTTGCATGGTATTACATATACTCCTATGTTATGATGTTCTTTGGGTTTCCTGGCAATCATCAAATCCTGTAATACGAAAGCAAATAAACAAAATAGTAAAATGTCAGCCCTTCAATATGTTTAGGACTACCCCCTCCCCCATGATTAGTTACAAGTAGGGAATTGGGGGAAAAAGGGGGGATCTTTCACGACCTGACCCCTTGTTATGTTTGTAAGCACTTTTCTAATATTTTCGATCCAGTGTCAGTTGAAAAAGGGTGTGAGATACACCGAAACTGTTCTTAATTAAATTGTCTTCGGAGAATGTGGTTTAATTCCTTATATATATATATATATATATATATATATATATATATATATATATATATATATATATATATATATATATATATATAGCTGCAGAGCTGCTACACACGAAACTGTCCGCTTCCTTTTGCAACACCTTTATTTATTGTACTTGCTTATTGAATTTGACGTGAAACAAATGTCTTTCACTTATCTGATCGTCTATATTTATCAACAGAGAAAACATCCTGCTTTGGTGCAAAAAGCAGATAACTACGTGACAGCTCAAAGAAAAGTTTCAAGAACAAAATGTTCAGTATTTGACGATGGTCCTTTATGCAGCGGTGTTAAAGTAAAGAAATTACCAGAGTGTTTTGCGGTGAATACTAAAGAGGTCAAACAATATGTTGTTGATAAGCTAATTGCAGATTTTATCATACAATGTGTGCATTATAGCTATTATGATGATTGGTTTAATGACAAACTTGCCTAGACTGCAGCCATTAAACCTTGCTCTATGTATTTAAAGATAAAAATTAGTTGAGAGGGAGAAAACGTGATGGAGGATAACTAATTCATCTGTGAATGTTTTAAAATCACTGACGCATAAATTTTAACAAGATTTATTGACCAACAAATACTGGAATATGACTAATTATTGAATTTGATATACAGTAAATGAATATAATGTGTATTTTAATAAAATAAGATATATATATATATATATATATATATATATATATATATATATATATATATATATATATATATATATATATATATATATATATATATAGATGAGGAATTAAACCACATTCTCCGAAGACAATTTAATTCTGAACAGTTTCGGTGTATCTCACACCCTTTTTCAACTGACACTGGGTAGAAAATATAAGAGAAGTGCATATAAGCATAACACAAGATCCCCTCATTTTTCTCCCAATCCCTTACTTGTGGCTAATCTGGGGGGGGGGTTAGGCCTAAACATATTGAAGGCTGACATTTTACTATTTTGTTTATTTGCTTTCTTATTACAGGATTAAAAGAAAATTGACCCTCAGATAGATTTAAATTAGGAACTGACGATATCAAGCTCGATTCTACGATTCTTCTCTTAACATAGTTAGCCGATTTAAATACCATTTTACTTCCATTGAAATCGATCGTATGATTCAAGTCTCTAACATGGCAAAATATTCCACTGCCTTCGCTGCCCACTCTAATATCTCTTTTGTGTTCGTACAATCTCTTGTCTAGATTTCTCCCCGTTTCCCCTATATAAACTGTATGGCAATCGTTGCTTGGTATTGCATATACTCCTATGTTATGATGTTCTTTGGGTTTCCTGGCCATCATCAATTGGTTTAAGGAATTATTATATTTAAAGGCTAGATTAATACCCGCTTTTCCAAATATGTCCTTTAAACTATTTAATTTATTATTAAATGGCCATGTTTTACATTTGTTGAAATCGTTAGTGCGGGAAGGCTTATTACCATAGAATGTTTTCCTAGCTGCAAAATGGGCAGACGATATGAACAAATCGGGGTAACACAAATTAGAAAAAATGGTCCTGATAATGACAATTTCTTCATCTAGATAGGAAGTGTGAAATATTTTGTATGCTCTAAGGAAAAGGTTAGAAATTACCGATTTTTTAACAGTATTATCGTGAAACGAAAAATAATGTATATAGGCATTTGAGTGAGTTGGTTTCCTATACACGTCAAGTTTTAATTCATGGTGATCTTTATTAATGAGGACATCTAAAAAGGGTAATCTATTATCATATTCCCATTCATATTTAAATTTGATACAATAAGCCTTCCCGCACTAACGACTTCAACAAATGTATAACATTGCCATTTAATAATAAATTAAATAGTTTAAAGGACATATTTGGAAAAGCGGGTATTAATCTAGCCTTTAAATATAATAATTCCTTAAACCAATTGATGATGGCCAGGAAACCCAAAGAACATCATAACATAGGAGTATATGCAATACCATGCAACGATTGCCATAAAGTTTATATCGGGAAAACGGGGAGAAATCTAGACAAGAGATTGTATGAACACAAAAGAGATATTAGAGTGGGCAGCGAAAGCAGTGGAATATTTTGCCATGTTAGAGACTTGAATCATACGATCAATTTCAATGGAAGTAAAATGGTATTTAAATCGGCTAACTATGTTAAGAGAAGAATCGTAGAATCGAGCTTGATATCATCAGTTCCTAATTTAAATCTATCTGAGGGTCAATTTTCTTGTAATCCTGTAATAAGAAAGAAATAAACAAAATAGTAAAATGTCAGCCCTTCAATATGTTTAGGCCTAAACCCTCCCCCCCCCAGATTAGCCACAAGTAGGGGATTGGGGGAAAAATGAGGGGATCTTGTGTTATGCTTATACGCACTTGTCTTATATTTTCTACCCAGTGTCAGTTGAAAAAGGGTGTGAGATACACCGAAACTGTTCTGAATTAAATTGTCTTCGGAGAATGTGGTTTAATTCCTCATCTTTTCTTGCGATATTGCATTAATTTTTATCATATATATATATATATATATATATATATATATATATATATATATATATATATATATATATATAAATGGAAATAGCCGATGATTATAATATTAAGAGGAATAAGCTATATAAGGTGGATATTATAGTGCATAAGATATAAAATATGGGGGGGGGGGTATATAAAATATAGTATAGTACTGCCACGACGTTTTTGAAGTTATAAATAAAATCAGGGGAACTTTATGGAGTGCTGACGAAATGAAAGTGTTCGTTAAAATGCACTTGATACTCGGGAAACGGGAAAGTCTATTCTGATTGATTAATTTCCAATTGGGTTGTACAAAGGTTTTGATTTGTTGGTGGTTGAGAGGAGTCGTGCTTTGATTTTGAGGTAACTGTATTGGTATCAAAGGTCTCACAAAAATGGATTTTTCAGCGAGATGCATAATTTTCTCAGACTGGAAATTGTCAACTGCCTCTTTGCGAACTTTGTAGGTGCTTGCAAAGATGTCAGCTGCTACAATACTGCCCCCAAGAGAGTTACCCAACTCGTTTAAAAAAAATATTACGCTAATCCAGATATCTCCGAGGCCTTCTGACAATGCGACTAGACCGTGTTATGACGCTGGTGAGCTTGCTACGATTGCTGGTATAGCATATCGAAGTGCGTATGCATAATACTCTAGCCTAGATAACACAATACACACTACCTTATACTCTTTAAATGTTAATGAGAGAATTATTGAATAAAATTATTCTGAAGAAAATCCTAGTACTTGTCGAAAGGCGAGTTTAGTCTTAATGACTTTTACATGAAATAGTTTAGGAATGAATAAAGAAAGCACGAATTTATATAAAAATATATATTATTATTATTATTATTATCATTATTATTATTATTATTATTATTATTATTATTATTATTATTATTATTATTATTATTATTATTATTATATATTAAAATGAATTATTTTTTTAGAATATTCTGATTAGGTTGAATTAACACTAATTTCGATAAGTTAGAAATTATATATATAGTTCTTCGTAAATGAAAGTACGGAGGTAATTAGTCGATATTAAGAAGATGGGAATAATAACAACAAGACTAATGACACGAACAATTAGTTAAATGGTAATTATAATAATATTTTGCCAAGCAACTTGAGTGAGTGGTAATGAGGTAAATGTAATTTGTAGCTAATTATAATCAAGAATCACGAAATAAATGATTTGTATGAAAGTATAATTTGGAGTGATTGTAATGGTAGCTAATACAATCACGAATTGTGGGTAAATGTAATTGTAACTAATTAAAATCATGATGGTTAAAAGGGAATATGTATTAGAGTCTGGAAAGGAAATATAAGGAATTAGACAGTGTTTTTGTCTGTAAAACCTAAGGATTAAATGGAGAAAGAATACAACTGACTTTGACTTGGTAAAGCGTTATTAGGTGGCTGTAAATGTTGCCAATTATTTTTGAATCCAACTTTTTTACAAATATAAATATATTAAGAAAAATTATATAAATTTATTTATATATATATATATATATATATATATATATATATATATATATATATATATATATATATATATATATATATATATATATATATATATATATATATATATATATATATATATATATATAGCTGCAGAGCTGCTACACTAGGAAGGGCACAAAATGCGGGCGAGGCACTGTGACTAGCAAGAGTGGACGGATTGACGGTGATTCGTTTGGATGACCTCTCCGAGCTGGCGTCTGGCGACAGCTGATGCTGGTGCCTGGCTTGCTAGTTGCGGAGTGACCAGAGGTGGAGGGATGTTCTCCTGACTGGACAGCTCTGACGACGAGGCTTCCTGCGACAAAAGATGAGGCGGCAGCAATCGGGAAAGAGATGGAGATATGGGCGAAGTAGATGTGATTGGGTTTGAGGTTAGGTGATGATGAGGTAGGGGAATTACTGGACCATTATTAGAGATAGTAGGAGAGGAAAATGAGGAGTGCCAAGAATGCACAGTATCAATAAAGCCAGGTTTCAAGCGATCCAGAGAAACAGAATCCTGCTTGGCGCCAAACTGCAGTACATATAATTTCGGCTTCCTAGAGATTACGAGAAAGGGTCTGTCATAAACGGGTTGCAAAGAGGAGCGAGTAGATTCGCGATGGACAAAGTCATGGAAACAAATTGACATCTCTTTCGGCACGAAAGGTCTCTGAATAGCCTGCCCTCTAGGGGCGGTAGGCTTAACTTCAGTCTTTACCCGTAGAAAATCGAGTACATAAGAAGCAGGATGAGGTGAGGAGAGTTTTTGGTGTTCTTGCTGAGCAGAGGGTTGATAGGTTGCATGATTGGCACAATTAGGTATGAATCTGTGTTAGAAATTAATCATGCCACAGAAACGCCTATGTTACTTGCGTGATGTGGGCTGAGAAAAGTTGCGCATCACGGTAACTTTATGTTCGAGTGGGCTAATCCCTGTACTCGAGATATGGTGACCCAAGAAGGAGAGTTGGGGGACACCAAAAAAAGACACTTGGAAGTGTTGAGTACGATACCGTACTCTTCAAGTCGAGTCAAAACCTGACGAAGGTAAGACAGATGCTCCTCTAAAGACGAAGATGCTATCAGGAGGTCGTCTATGTAGCAGAAGACGAAACGCAGACCTCTCAGAACCTGATCCAGAAAACGTTGGAAGGTCTGGCCACTGTTACGAAGACCATAAGGCATCCTGTTCATGACGAAGGAACCAAATGGCCTGGTGATAGCCATCTTTGGGATGCCATCTGGATGAATAGGGATCTGGTTAAAAGCACGTACCAGATCGAGTCGAGCAAAGATCGAACAACCAAAAGAGTATAATTGAAATCGGTAAACATTACGATCAGCGGCGTGAACGATGGGACGTAAACTATTTCGTCCGCGTTCCAATATGTTTCATCTTTTTGAAGTAACTTCGAGGAAACTGCTTGTCGGGAGGTTAAACACCGGGAAGACCCCCTACGATGATCCTGGGTTTAAATTCCTTGGAGGGGAGGTCTGGGGGGCACAGCCCCTCACTATATAATCCTAATTGTTTATAGAATAATGTTCTAACGTTTTATTAACGTTTTTATTTAACCAAATCATATCCTCGACTATAATCTTTTTGCGAATTATAGTGGAGAAGGGGTGTCAGAAATGAATGAATAGTGAATTTTTATTTTGTTTTCCACTTAATGTCTTTTTACTATCCTCATTTGTATTCATTTTTATTTGTCAATATATTTTTCCCATTTTACTATTTGATTACCTTTTTTATACATTTAAATATACTTAGCTAGATCGTTTAGAGGAACTAGTGTTTGTGGAGCCTTTTGGGTGGAGGAGAGATGATTTTTAGGTGGCAAATTCAGTGTCAAACTGGCTTTATTGTGTGTAATTTGCCCTTCGTCTATTATCAAACTTTCGGCTTTATTTTCGGATCGAGAAAAGTTGTTAAAATTTTTGGACGCTCATAATTTGCTTAAAGTTAAAATCGATTGTGAAGTTTGTGGTCAGGCATTAGAGATTAAAGATAATTATGAATTTAGATGTACAAAAATAAACGTGACTCAAGCGATCGCCATTATTTTTAAAAAATCAGCTATGAATGGGACTTTTTTCTCAAATTAGCCAAAACGGGAATTAAAGAAAGTTTCGACGCTTTCCTCACCGCTATTTCAGAAGTATACCCACCGCAATAAAGTTTTTCGTTTGGTTATTTTCGGGCATTTTTTTGTACAAAAATGGCGCCGTGTATATAACATAACATAATTTCACGGAGGAAAAAAGCCACAAGGGCCTATCAAAGGTCATCCGCATCTGTCAAAACCCACCCACAAAATGCATCCATAGGATTGTGTCAGATCATGCATCTACAATATACAATTTGAACCATACACAAGAATGTGTCAAAAACAAAGAGCATCATCATCAAAACTCGTCAAAATCCAAATCAATCGTAATATACATACTATAATTAATAACTGCATCCACAGGAATGAGTCCAGAATACCACCCAAAATTAACCCTCCCTCCCCATAAAATCATCTAATCTGCGTGTGAAACATTCAAGTTTAGACTGTCTACCGTCTCAGATGGCAAACTATTCCAATAATTTACCACTCTATTGGTGAAAAATATTTTCTAACATCCACCCTGCACTTTTGTTTTTCAATTTTTAAGTGGTGACCCCTAGTCCTATTACAACCTTCCAACTCAAATAACTTGCTAAAATCCAACTTATCTATTCCAGAGCAGATTTTAAGGTAACACTTCAGTTTCGGGGTGCACAGTAGGCGGCGCTGTTTATAGGCTACAGTATATGTCTTATGACATCATACGGTAGCGTCAGATGTGAACAATTATGCGTTATATTTTTTTTGTATATGAGTATATACTGGGGGGGGTGGGGAGCTGCGCCTCCAGACCCCCCCAATTGATTGAAACTCAGGATCATCGCATGGTGCTCCCCCCGCAGTGATATCTAGCCCACGAACCGTCCCCTTGAATTTACTGGGGGGTTTTTTCCCAACAGCTTTTTACTAGCAGAAAAACCTAACCTAATAACAAACAATACTTCTATATGTTTCTTGATTAATTTATACGCTTCTAGATAATCTAAAAGTTTTTCGCGATTATACAAACTAAAGCCGAATTCGAATAATGAAGAAGCACATGGAGAGCATGAAAACGCCACAATGAAAGCACAACATTTTTTTTCCTTTCCTTTTTTCAAAATTTTTTTTAATAGAAAGTTGTGAAAAGAGGGGTTGAATAGTTAATAAAAGAAGGGGGGAGGACAAAAGGTGTGGAAATGAAAGAAGCATAAGGTTATTAGTTCAGTTGCCCGGTGTACGGCTGGCCATCTCCATTGTTTTGATTCTTAAGTATGTTCGGGAACTTTACTTTTTTTTTAACACACACACACACACACACATATATATATATATATATATATATATATATATATATATATATATATATATATATATATATATATATATATATATATAAGTGAATGAACAAAAAAAATAATATATATATATATATATATTATTTTTTTTGTTCATTCACTTAAATCTTGGGGTTGGCTCTGCTCTTTTGGTGTTCGGGAGGTAGTTCTTATATTCTCCTATAAATTTTATCTTTATCGAATCTATTTTACTTCTTCTTGATTGAAGTTGCCCCTTCAAACATTTTTGTCTTCCATTTAACTTAATAAATCTGTTGGCTGGGTTAAGTTCTTGATCTTCGATTTCTTTCTTGATGTATCTTCATATATCTTCCAATTATTTTGAGTTGATTTCCTGATCCTTCTAGATGAGTTCATCTTGATGTTGTTTTCTTCCGTTTTTCTTTCTTGAGGCGATCCATTTTATTTTGGGTCTTCTTGATTCTAGTTGAGTTGTCCTTAAAGCGTTTTCCTTGATTCCGTTTTCTTCTGGAGATTTCTTCATAAAGGTTTGTGGACTTTGAGTTTCGAACGCGGTACCTCTTGATTTAAATACCAGTCACTCTAGCCATTACGCCACAGCTTAGTCCGTTCTGAGTTAGTAATTTAATGGGCTATTTATATTATTGATTTGGATGGAATTTTTCTCTGATACATCTTCGCACCCCTACACAGGTCCCTTTCTAGAACGTGGGGCAAATTTGAGGATTGGGGAGAGACTAGTCTTGGATTTCTTATTCGAGGAGTAATAGCTCTCCCTCCCCGGCCTCCGAGTCAGCGGGATGAGTGGAGCAAATTTAGTGGGATTGAGGAGAGCGAACGAAGTCTTGTCGCTAATCAATGAGTAATCTCCTTCCCGGGTCTCCGATTCCTAGCAGCACTTTTTCTTAAACTCTAGTAGGAGAGGAGGTGCAGTTGTAACGAAGATCAGAAGATTGTTCGGCCTTTTTGAGGGTCACCAGTTATGGGGGGGGGGGGAAGGGGGCATTCCTTATTTTCGGTGTATGTATTTATCTAGGATTTTTATCTTTATCGAATCTACTTACTTTCTGAATTTCCTTTATCTTTAAGTTGGCCCTTCAAACATTGTCTTCCATTTATCTTGACTCACTATTCTTGTTATTGGCTGGGTTGGTTCTTGATCTTCGTATCCTTACTTTCTCGATGCATCTTCATTTTTATTCCAATGATTCTTGAGTTGTTGATTCCTTCTTGATGAGTTAGCCCTTGAAGTCGTTTTCTTTGAGTTCCGTTTTCTTCTGGAGGCGATCCATTTATCTTGAGTCTTCTTGAGTTGTCCTTAAAGCGTTTTCCTTGATTCCGTTTTCTTTGGCGATTTCTTCGTAAAAGTTGTGGACTATTGAGTTTCGAACTCGGTACCGATAGATTTAAACGCCAGTCACTCTAGCCATTACGCCACAACTTAGTACGTCTTGAGGTGGTAAGTTAATGGCCTATTTATATTATCGATTTGGAAGGAATTTTTCTCTGATACATCTTCACACCCCTACACTTCCTCCTCAGGATCGAGGATGTCGAGTGTTTCGTTGGGGAGAATGCTTTCCAGTCTCTCCCAGATGTTTTGTCCTCTTTTGTAGAGATACAGGTTTAAAGGCTCAATTCCTGTTTGTTCGTGCAGGCTTCTCGAGGTCCAGAAGTCGAACCACTTGGTGCCAGTAATTAATCGAAGTCCTTGGTTCTGCACTCTTTGAAGCATCGATATGTTTTTGTTAGATGCAGCGTTAAGTGGTATACTGGAGTACGCAAACAGCTAAAAAAAAGTAGTTCCTTTAAATGATCCAGCTAATTAGATTTAAATGTATAAAAAAAGGTAATAAAAATAGTAAAATGGGGACAAATATATTGGCAAATAAAAATGACTCCAAATGAGGATAATAAAAAGCTATTAAGTGAAAAACAAAATAAAAATTCAAATCAGTCATTTCTGACGTCATACCCACCCCCCACCCCTACTATAATTCGCAAAACGATTAAAGGCGCTGACATGATGTAGTCAAAGCATTCACCTCTGTAAACGTCAGAACATTATTATATAAACAATTAGGATTATATACTGGGGGGCTGTGCCCCCAGACCCCCTAATTTAATGAAACTCAGGATCATCGTAAAGGCGCTGACATGATATAGTTAAAGTATTCACCTCTGTAAACGCCAGAACATTATAAAAATTAGGGTTATATAACCCCCCCCCCCAAATTTAATGAAACTCAGGATCATCGTAGTGCGGTCCACGTATCATGTTTAACCCCCCACGAGCCGTCCCCTATAGATGTACTCCAAAAACGCGAAACATTTTGGAACACGGACGAAATAGTACATCTTATCGTCCGGGCCGCTCGTCTTCATATATACCCTTTAAAACTTCAGTGATCTATCTACTACTACGCCTAAGTCCTTCTCATCCTCAACTGAATTCAGCCAATGTCCATCCATTTCATAGCTAAATTCCCTATTATCCCTTTGCATTTTTTAAGGTTAAAAGTCATCTGCCACTTCTGAGACCAAGCTAATAACTTATTTAAGTCACATTGCACTTTAAAGCTACCCTCAACTTCTTTGACTACAGCTGCCAATTTAGTGTCATCAGCAAAAATTGACACCTTGCTATTTACAGCCTCCCCAAGATCATTTATTTAAACTATGAATAATAAAGGGCCTTGAACGGATCCCTGAGGTATGCCACTGATAATGTCCCTCCACTGTGACCTCACCCCATTCAGAACAACTTTGTTTCCTGTCTTTCAGCCATTCAGTTATCCAATTCAAAACTTCACCACATATCCCATACATTTTTAATTTGTGAACTAGTCTCCTATTTGGAACCTTATCAAAAGCTTTGCTAAAATCTAAGTAAATTGCATCAACATTCTCTCCTTTATCTAATTGTTTAGTAACATAATCAAGGTAAATTCAAGGTAAATAAAATCCAGTAAATTTATTAAACACGATCTACCTCTTCTAAACCCATGCTGAGCATCATTTATTAACCTACCATAATCTAGATGGTCAGAAATCCCCTTCTTAACTACTTAAGCATTTTACAAACGATAGAAGTTAAGCTTACCGGCCTAAAGTTATTCGGGTCCTCTTTATTTCCCTTTTTAAAAATTGGCACTACATTCGCTAATTTTCAATCATTAGGTATTTCTCCAAACTCTAGTCATCAAGTAGATAAGGGAGAGAATGTAGATATAATTTACTTAGATTTTAGTAAAGCATTTGATAAGGTACCACACCGGAGACTAGTTCATAAATTAAAAATGATTGGGATATGTGGGGGTGTTTCAAATTGGATAGCTGAGTGGCTGAAAGACAGGAAGCAAAGGGTAGTGCTAAATGGGGTAAAGTCAGAGTGGAGGGATGTTATCAGTGGGGTTCCTCAGGGATCAGTTCTCGGTCCATTATTATTTGTCATCTATATAAACGATCTTGGGGAGGCAGTTAATAATAAAGTGTCAATTTTTGCGGATGATACCAAATTAGCAGCTGTAGTTAAAGATATTGATGATAATTTTAAAGTGCAGGGGAACTTAAATAAATTGTTATCCTGGGCACATAAGTGGCAAATGACTTTCAACCTTGATAAGTGCAAAGTTATTAACATGGGAAAAGATAATAGAGAATTTAACTATGAAATGGATGGGCATTGGCTGAGCTCAGTAGAGGATGAGAAAGATCTAGGAGTAGTAATAGATAAGTCATTAAGGTTTTCTAAGCAGTGTATTGAAGCAAGAAATAGGACAAATAGAGTGCTGGGTTTTATTAAGAGAAATGTCAGTTACAAAAGTAAGGAGGTTATTCTTAAACTCTATAACTCTTATGTTAGGCCACATCTAGAGTACTGTATACAGGCATGGTCCCCACATTTTAGACACGATATTAACCTTCTTGAGTCAGTGCAACGGAAGGCAACAAAGATTATTCCTTCCCTGAGGCACCTTGAATATGAAGATAGACTGAGGGTATTTTAATATGTTCTCGTTCGAAAGGAGGTGTGTGAGAGGGGATATGATTGAACTCTTTAAAATTTTTTCCGGGATAGATAAATTGGATGTTAGCAAGTTTTTTGAGTTAGATATGGAAATTGGACTAGAGGTCACCACTTGAAAATTAAAAAGCAAGGGTGTAGGTTGGATTTAAGAAAATATTTTTTCACCAATAGAGTGGTAGACTTCTGGAACAAATTGCCGCAGAGGGTAGTAGGTAGTCCAAATCTAAATGTATTTAAGAGTAGGTTGGATGAGTTTATGGGAAGGGAAGGTTGTGATGGTTCCTAAGTTTTGTATATATTAATATTGTTTGTATATATCTATAGCTGCATGATTTAGTTCTTGACAAGCCTTGATTGGTGATACCCTTGTTTCTGGATGCAATCCTCTGGATGTAGTTTTCCTGGGAGTTTGGGTGCCTTGAAAAAGAGGCCGCTTGACTCGGATGACCTATGATGAGCCCTTGTGGCTTTTGTCATCCGTTATATTATATTGTGGGGGACTTTGATTTTGTCTTCCTCTGGTGATGGTGCTTTTTGTGGGTGGGTTTTGACGGAGTCGGATGACCTTTGATAGGCCCTTGTGGCTTTTGTCATCTGTGTAATTATGTTATGTTATGTTATGTTATATATCTTCTCAAGAGCTACTGCAATACTATCTACACCTTTGAGTAACCTAGAAGAAGAAGAATGTTGTCTGGGACAGATGACCTACTAGTATTTAACTCCAATATAAGCACTTTAATTATTTTCCTGTTCACATTAACGCTATTCAACACTACTTTCCTTAGCCCAGAATTATCATCAATTAATCTATCTTGATTTTCTTGTGTAAATACTGAAGAAAAATGATCATTAAGAACCTCTACTATTTCCTCATCAGATTCTTTCAAAACCCCTTCATATCTAATAGGCCCTATTTTATCACTGTTGGATTTGTTATTAATTTTATAATAGCTAAAGAATTTTCTTGGATCTTTATTATTATTTTGAGTTAAATTAATTTCTGCCACCCTTTTGTTCTTCTTAATAATCTTATTTAGCTTATTTCTGGTCGACCTATAATGATTTAAATTGTCAAACGTACTTTCTCTCTGTAATCTCTGGTATGCCCTTTTCTTCTCAGAAATTTTCCTAGCTATATCGTGATTCTACCACAATGGCTTCCTACATTTCTTCCTAATAGCCTTCATTGGAATACACTGCTCCTGGACTATTTTTAATATAGTCTTAAAAGTGTCCTACATCTCATAAGTATTCTTCCCCCTGAATTCTATATCCCACCTAATCTGATTTAGCAAGTTTTGTAATTTATTGTAATCTCCCCAATAAAAATTTAGAGTTTCTGTGGAGTTTGTTGATGTTCTACCTTTCGCTATTCCTAACTTAAAATGAACTATCTGATGATCACTATTTCCGAATGCTTTCCCGACAGTCGCACTTCATGAACCAAGTGATCATCATTTGAAATAACCAGATCTTAGATATTGGCAACCCTTGTAGGCTTAAAAAATTATCCTCAAAACATTCTATAAACTTACAACTTGCTCTATTCCTTCCTATCATATTTTCCCAGTCCACAGAATTTAAATTAAAGTCACCAAGAATAACTGTATCTACTTCACATCCTTTCCTTATTTGAAGTAGGAATCAAACTTGCATAAATATGCATGCACAGATGAACGAAATATACATGCCCCAAAATACACTTTTTTTGGGATGCGCCGCTGATATGTTTACCCAGCTCTGTCCTCACCTGGGGTAGATTTGGGTACAATATGAAGCGGAGAGGCCCAAGGAGAAGTAGAGGGGCTAGCTATGCCAGCTTTCACCATGAAGGTAAACTCCTGCTTCATTAAGGCGAGTTTATCTTGGGCTAATCAATAGGAGGGGGGGGGGAATACAGGCCCTCCAGTCGTCTCTATCCAGTGAACCACATTGTATTTAATAGGCCCGTCTTTAGAAGATGGTATGATAATTGCAGGATATTCCTGTAGCAGGCGCTGAAACTGTGGGTTGGCTGAAGGAAACTGGATAGAGACAAGAGAACTCTGTGACCGGACAAATGAACCCGAAACTGTGAGCATTGTTTTGCGATCGCTAATTTGTAATTTTTTTTAAAGGGGCTATCTGGCGACTGGCGGCAAGCTTGCGGTTATGAGAGTCGACCAAAAGGTCGTGTGCAGAGAGAAAATCTAGGCCCAGAATAGGAACGTTGACCTTGGCAACAATAAAGGTCCAAAAAACTTTACGGAGGCTGAGAGCCAACTGAAGGATGCGGGTTCCATAAGTCCTTATATCCAAGGAATTAGCGGCTTTAAGGACAAGATCAGAGGAAGAATAAGCTTTATCGTTCAGTGACGCTGGAATAAAACTACATTGAGCATCAGTTTCAACTAAATACGAGAACCCAGAGGGTGGGTCATAAATGCAAAATGGTGGATCAACCTAAGATGAAAGAATGGCAGAGGTGATAGACCCATTGATCACTTGCGTTTTCAGTTTAAATTAGTTGAAGAATTTGCATTAGAATGAGAAGAGTGAGTCGAAGCATTAGTTTGAGGAGTGTGAATGGATTGCTGAGGTGAAATTACTGGTATAGGGTTAGATTGAGGAGGTACTGGTTGTAAATATGTGCAGGGCTGTATACATTTTACGGCATGTGCACCATATTTATTGTGGTACCATCACCAATTAGTTGTTTGGATAAAAGTAACATTATGATTAGAAGGAACAATTTGTGAAGAGCAAGCATTTGGTTGAGAGTTAAAATAGGATAATAGGTAGTATTGGCAAGGCTTGGAAAAGCTTTGCTACCATATTTCTTATGGTACCAGCATAGACTACTATGTAGTTTGAGAGAGAATTTAGGAGTAGGGGGATAGGCAAAAGAATGAACAGGGCATGCTGTGCCTCACCTCTTGTGCTGGAATGCTCTTGTTGGTTTTGTCTTCAAGAGGATCAATGGCACCTGACGCTCCATCCACCCTTGTGACCATTCAGTCGCTCGGTAGAACAAGAAATCATAATGACAGAGATCAAGCTACTGCAGTCACATGAGCAACAGAGGAGTAGAGAGGAACAATAGGCAGTCCAGCACATCAAGAATAACAAAGTTCTTTAAATATGAGCTGACAAAGCCACTGCAACTGCTTTGGTTCCTTTGGCGGACATCTGGAAAGATTCCTTCACTACTCAAAGTGGGTATAGTAACACCCATCCACAAAGGAGGTAGTAAAGGACTTGCAAAAATTTATAGGCCAGTAACGTTAACATCGCACCTTGTCAAAATTATAGAGAAAGTGATACAAATGAGGATGATCACCCATTTAGAAGGGATAAATGCTTTCAAGGATGGATAGCATGGCTTTAGACGTGGGCGTTCTTGCCTCTCACAACTGCCTAGAAGGTGTTCAATATGGTACTAATTCTGATGTAATATACCTTGATTTTGCCAAAGCCTTTGACAAGGTCAATCACGGCATTGTCTTCCACAAGCTACGGGGCTCTTGGCATTGGCAGGAAGTTCGGGTAGTGGTTGCACAGCTTTCTCTCTGATCTGATTGGGTGCAATGAGTAACTGTCCGCGGAAGCCTGTCTGAGCAGAGCCCGGTGATCAATGGGGTCCCTCGAGCTTACCTATTTCAATAACATAGAGGTTAAGAGACTTGTCTTGTATTTCTCCCATCTTGCCTCCAACGATGAGTAGATGCACAAAACACAATACAAAATTTAAATTGTTCACTCAAAAATAAATTAATTAGAATATAATCTTTTAATACTAAAATATAGTTTCCATATCAATATGGAAAAATATATCAAAATTTATTTTGCTATTCATATATAACATCAATAATAACAATCAATAATCACAATTGTCCAACCTTGACTTGAACAAGCTAATATGTGCTGCATTTACTACTTCCTCTGGCAGTGCATTCCAACTATTAACTACTGACACTAAAGGAGTTAGCTCTAGCTAAGGTTCTCCAATGACCTTTTCTTTAGTTTATAAGTGTTTGAAGTGTGTTAGTCTCAGTGTTGAAGAAGAGCTTATAGTCAATATCCTCAAATCCATTTAGGATTTTCAAAGTTTCTATTAAATCACCTCTTCGTCTCCTCTTCTCAAGTGTTGTGAGACCCATTCGCTCACATCTTTCCTCGTATTCAAGATCCCTCAATTTTGGAACAAGCTTAGTCATACGTCTTGGGATTTTTCAAGTTCAAATATGTCCTTTTTGTAGTATGGTGACCAGTACTGGGCCCCTTATTGTTCCTAATCATGATCAGGGATATTGACAAGGACCTACAGCATTCCTATGCCACATCCTTTGCCGATGATACTAGAATCACCAGGAGAGTACAATCAGAGGAGGATGTAGCCCTACTACAAGAAGACTTAAACAGGGTCACTACTTGGGCAGAAGATAACAACATGATGCTCAACAATGACAAGTTTGAGCTGCTCAGATATGGTCCTCTACAAGACATAAAAGAAACAACAGTACAAATTGTTGTTGTTGATTTGGGCTGCTTGGATGGTAGTCACATGAGCCCTGCTGCAAGTAGTTTGTTGCATGTAGGTTACTTGGTCAAGTTATTTTAGATGGTACTTAATTAGTAATAGTTGTGTCTTAAGTTTATTGCTCATATTCTTGAGAGCTGTCCACTGTTGATGATGAATTTTGCCATCTCATTGAGGATTTGTTGATGGATGGGGGGTCAAAACCTGCTCCATCTAGCAGGATTGCCAAGGTTAGCTGACGGATTCCCAGGCTTGATAGGAGGCTGTAGAAGCGATGGCAGTGTAGCAGGAAGTGTTCCACTGTCTCCTCCTGATTCTGGCACCACCTGCAGTATGGGGAGTCCGTCAAGCGAAGTTTGTACCTGTGCCTGTTCAGGCCACAGTGTCCAGTCTTCAGGCGGAATAGGGCCACATTCAGGCGGCGGTGCTTGTGGCGGCTCCACGGTGCAGGGGAGGTATCGCTGGTGTCCCACTTCTTTTTGATCTCTTTCCTGGTAAGAGTTCGGGGATCGTGGTATTCAAGTTGGAGAGGTTCCTCTGTGCCTGCAACCGCCTCCCTTGGGGCTTGATCAACAATTTTGTTTCCCTGAATTCCAACATGTGACGGAACCCATTGCAGTGTGATCTGCCGTCCTCCTTTTTTAATGTGGTGTAATTGTGCCTGTATCTTGTGCACTAGGGTAGTGTAGGTGCGGGTGAGCCTATTGGTAATTAGTGCCAGACTAGTTTGGGAGTCAGTTGTTATAAGGTTGATGTTGTCCAGGGCACACAGGATGGCATGGAGTTCCACGGCTATATTAGAGTGGCTGGGTGGTAGCCTCCAGGTTCTGCAAAGTTTGGAGATGGGGAAGTAGACTGCAGATGATGAAGTGCCCTTTTCTGGTGAAGGTGATCCGTCTGTAAAAACTGGGGTGTGTGAGGAGCACAGCTCATTGTGCCTGTTGAGGAAAAGTTGCTGGGCAAGTTGGGGTGGGTCCATTCCCTTATGGAACTTGAGGTTTAGGTGGAGGGAGATTTTGGATGCAAGATCGTACTGTGGTGGAATTGGTGAGACAGCTGAGTTTGGGCCTGGTATGTGGGGCAGAGGGAGTGAGGCATCGTTTTCTATCAGGGGGAGGTTCTTGATGGGGCCAACTCATGGAGACTTCAGGGCATCATTGAGTATTGTGGTGGCTGGGTGGAGCTGTGGATGCCTTGTATACTGTGTTGCACATTTTCACATGGCGGGTGTGGTCCAGTGGCAGGAGTTCTGATTCCACGTGGAGGCAGGGGATGGGTGTGGATATAAATGCTCCAAGAGCTATCCTCAGTGCGGTGTTTTGCACAGTATACAGCTTTTTTAGGTTGGTAGGTGAAGCGGATCCATAAATGGCTGCCCCATATTGTAATTTGCCTAGGATAAAGGTTCTATACAGCATGAGGAGTGTATCCCCAGCTGATCCCCGAGACCCGCTTCATGACATCCATGTGCTTGAAGCAGGCAGTGTGGAGGTATGTGATGTGCTGCTTGAAAGTGAGGATGGGGCTGTCAAAAACTAGGCCTAAGAGACTATGTGATGTGACATATGGGATGGCTGCCCTTTCTATGGTGATTGTTGGTAGCTGGGGAATCCTCTTCTTTGTGAAACACATCAGGTGGCTTTTCTGTGGATTTATCTTCAGGTCCCATTGTGTTGTCCACTGGTATAACAGGTTTATTGTTTCTTGCAACCCCTCTTGTGCCTGTAGGAGTGTATCAGCTCTGTGCAGTATGGTGATGTCATCTGCATAGACTAACAGGGTGGACTGTGATGTTGGGATGTCTCTCATCAGGATGTTAAAGAGTGAGGCTTAGGACTGATCCTTGTGGTATGCCACGCTGGAGTGGGTGTGGTGAGGAGGAACTGTTTCCCACAGCAACTGAAAATGTCCTGAGGGTAAGGAAATTCTGGAATCATCTTAGGGGGGGCCACCATTCAATCCCATTATTGACAGTTTCTGAAGTATTCCCCCATACGATGCTGTGTCAAACGCTCCCTGTAGGTCGATGAAAGCCGGTGAGGAGGACGGTTTGGGTCTGGTAGGCTCTCCTGATGTTATGTTCCATGATGAGGAGGAGGTCCTCTGTGCCTCTCTGAGGACGGAAACCAAACTAGTATACTGGAAGAAGGTTGTTGTGTTCCAGCCACCAGGTAAGATGAGTGTTGATCAGCCTCTCCATCAACTTGCCCAGACATAAGAGAAGACTGATGGGCCTTTAGGAGTTGGGGAGCTTTGGATCCTTGCCTGCCTTTGGTATGGGGATCAGCATTGCATGCTTCCACAGTGTTGGGAATGTTCCTGAAGTCCAGCTTTGGTTGAAAAGTGTGAGGAGCTGGGCACATGCTGTGTTGGGAAGGTTGGTGATGAACTCATTAGGCACTTGGTCTGATCCCACTGCCTTCCCTTTTTTCAGGTTCTTTATTGCACAGTCTAGTTTGTGGAGGGTGAGTGGAGATGACATGCTTGTTGAGGCATGCAGAATTTCTGGTGTTTGGGGTGGAGCCAAGAAAACAACAAGGTCTGGGAGGCCATAGATGGTGTAGTGTGCAGCCAGTAGTTCCGCTTGTTCAGATGGACGTAGGACTCTTGTGTCTGGACCTCTTAGGGGGAGAGAGGAAGGGGTGGGTCGACCAGAGATGGCACGGATGAATTTAAATGTTTGAGCTAGACTGCTACGGAAAGATAGGGATGAACAATGGGTGATCCATGAGGCCTTTTTTTCATGAGCTATTGTTTTTCTCTTGACTGCGTTGAGTCTGCGATATGTGATTTGGTGGTGTAGGCAAGGACACTTCCTCCAGTCGCTCCAGGCTCTTCGCTGATCACGTACCGCCGTCTCACAGAGTTCGTTCCACCAGGGGACTCAAGGATGGGGGTCGTATGTACCGTTTGACTTTTTGAAGTGTTTGTGGCCTATTTCAGTCAGCTGTGTTGTTAGGTCAGCTGCCATGCTCTCGGTATTTGGGGATGTGGGAGTTTGTATTGCGGCGGCATCTGCATTAAAAGCTTTCCCATTTTCCTGTATTTAAGAACCAGCGTGGACTCAGGGAGATTGGTGGGGGGGGTATTGCCTCCTAGATGGATGAACACCCATGTATGGGCCTACTTCAACTTCTGCATCACTGAATAGCCCACTTCCCAGGCAGAGGTCTAGGGTAGAGTGGGTGCCCCTGAACGGATCAATTCTTGTGGGTAAGCCTGGAGGAGTGAGGAGGGTTAGTGGTGAGGTGAGCAGTGAATTAAGAGGGAATGACCCGTGGTGCTTCGGGAAATACCTGGTTGCCAGTGTGGGTGTCTTGCATTGAAGTCCGCCATGACTAGTGTTGGTGGGGTTAGCTGGTTGAAGTAGTGAGTGAGTTCTGCTTCTGTTACATCAGTGCATGGGTTATAGCATATAAATATGGTGGCCCATCTCCTGTTCAAAGATATTTGCACTGCCATGGTTTCAAGTGTCCCTCCCGGGAATTGCTGCAGTGGGAATTCTGCACATGCCATCTTCTTGTGGTTAAGTAGGACAAGCCCTCCACCTTGCCTGTTTTGATGGTCCTTCCTATGGATGTTGTAGCCCTGGAATGATATACTGAGGTGTTGGAGCAATGTCTCACAAATTCCTATTAGTAGCGGTCGGCACCATTTTCCCTGCAGTTTGACATTCGCCAGCTTGCGGGAAAGTGAGCGAGCATTCCAGAATATGATGGTGTTTTGCTGATATGCCATGATTACTGGGTGAAGATAGCAAGAAGGGCAGGGATGAGATGGCGGAGGATTGATAATATGGAGCAGCCTTGTTGGTAGAGTGAATAACCTTTTCGGAATATGTTGATAAGTGAAGGGACCAGTGACCACCAGTCGATGTCTGCCGAGTCGCCTGTCTTCTCCGGCATTTGGGCTGCGGGACTGGTCCTAGATTTAGTTTCTGTAACTTTTTCAGCACACGTTTGATAAGTGGGTTGTTCACTTTTCCTGGTAGTAGGTGTGGGGTGGACCTCAATGTCAGCAAATGGATGGTGTGCGCTGGAGAAAACGTGCTGGCGGGCCGGTGTGTTGCCTGTAAAATGGGGGTGGCGGGGGTGGTGTGTGTGGGTGTCAGTGCGCTGAGAGGTTGTGGCATCTGTCTCGCATGTGTACTGATCCTCATCTATCGTGTCATTAAGGATAGCGAAGGAATTATTTAGAATCAAAGTGGTAGGCACTTTGTTCGATGCAGCAGGAGGAAGGATGCAAGTTCTTTGGGTGCGTGTACTGGCGTTAGATTGTGTGTTTGGGGAAATGGGCTCTGGTCTGATTTGTTTGAGTTTTGTGTTTGTGTCCTCTGTGTTCACTTTTTGTTGTCTGCAGTGTTCATTAATCTCTTCTGCCTTCAGCAGTGCTGGACAGTTCTTGCTTAATAAACGGTGATCTTCCCGGCAGAAGTAAGAGTATGGGGTGTTCATGCACTCATTCCCCTCTGGTGTCTTGAAGGGATGGTAGCCACTGCAGTTATTGCACCTGACTTTGTACCTGAAAGCTAGTGCTCCATGGCAAACTGATAGCATCTGCGGCACCGGAGGGCTGGTAATTTGAATTCAGTCACATTCTTCACTTGGTGCCCCAGTGCTATTTGCCTGGTTAGCTGAGTGCCCTGGAAGGCCTTCCTGAAGAATCTGGACCCATCTGCTTGCGGTGGTAAGGGTAGGACCTCCTTGAGAGCGACACCAACATGGTCAAGGAAGTCAAATTCTTCGGCCAGGTTCTCAGCAGTGTACTGGGGGCTGAACGGTCCCACCTTACCAACAGCAAGCCGGGGTTGAGGCTTCTGGGCTCCCAGCACTGCACCCTCCATGGGCCAAGGGTGGTGATATCTTCTAGTCTGCATGCCAGCTTGTTCAGGTCATCACGGGTCACCTCCAACCGTATAGCCTGGCTGGTGCCCAGCTCCCTGATGCGGCCTTGTAGTATGTATTTTCCCAGGGGGGATTCATTAAGGGCCCTGGTCAGGGCTGTTGGGTGGGCAGTCAGCATCTTACCTTCAGTGGACTTAATGTAAATTTGCCTGTTCTTCACCTGGTCTACCCTCTCTTGGCTGGTCACCGTCATGGTAATTTACCCTTACCGGCTGTGGTGGGGGCTGGTTTGTGTTCCTAGCAGATTTTGAGGTGGGTAATTGATGGTCACAGTCGGCTTCCGCCTCCAGGGGTTGCTTAGCTGCCGGTGCGTGATTTACCTGCATGGCAGCAGCTGGTTCATCTTCCTCTTCCTCAGATTTACCCATGATGCACTAGGTATACATCCGGATGTCTTCTGTGTTGTTGCTCCAAAGACGATTAGGGAAAACAAATGATAGAGAACCGGTACAAATAAATCTCATCAAGAAACCTTTCCGAAAAGGCCTATTATAAATGCGGAACTTTGTTTTTCAAAACGCGATATCTTCCAAAAATCTGAAGTACCTCCGTCGTCCGTGAGTCTTGAGAATCGGAAAAAAACATAACAGAGTACAAATTTCATAACCAATCTATAATGTCTACAGACTATGTAAGGGACCTAGGAGTTCATATGAGTTCTGACTTGACATTCTCCCATCATATCAATGAAATAACCAAGACTGCACAGAGATTAACTGGATGCATCCTGAGAACCTTCATAACAAGGGAGAAAGACTGCATGCTGTCACTCTGGAAGTCACTACAAGGGGCGGTCAATAAGTTATGCAATTCGGATATAAGGAAACGAGATATGAGGAAAAGTGTTTTATTATTTTTCAATATAACTACCCTCGACTTCAATGAACTTGCGCCACTTGTCCCTGAGGCTTCAAATTCCCGACAACCAGAAATCTCCCGACTGCTGTTCATTCCACTCCTGGATGGCGAGCTGGACATCTTCATCATCCCCAAACTGGCGTCCATGCAGTGCAGCCTTGAGCTGGTGGAATAAAAAGTTGTCGCTAGGGGCCAGATCTGGACTGTAGGGGGGGGGGGATGGTTGATCTCCTCGAATCTGCACTCGTGCAGGGCAGCTTGTGCAACTCTGGCCCGAAAAACCTTGGTCATGGCCAAATTGTCGTGGATGATGTTGATAACACTTCCATGGGATATTCCAAGTTCTCGCTCAATTTCTTTGACCTTCACCCGTCGATTTTTGAGGATCATCCTCTCCACACAGGCCACATTGTCCTCATTGGTCATGTCTGATAGGCATCCTGGATGGGGGTCATTTTCAAGGAACTCATGACCATGGCGGAACTCCCTATTCCAGTGAGCAATGGTTGCATAGGAAGTGTCGGTGTACACTGCAACCATGTGTTCATGGATCTCTTTTGCATTCTTGACTTCCTTGGTAAAAAATTTGATCGCTGCGCAGTGCTCAACCTTCTCCATTGTTGAAAAATTTGTGACTGATGATCTGCAATCAGCTACTGCTTCTTAAATAGATGAGGCAGGAGTCCAAGGCTTGAATACTGCTGCCAGCTTTGGTCTCCTTACAAAGTTGGTGACATAATTAGGCTTGAGGCAGCCCAGAAAACCTTTACAAGTAAAATCGAAGGAATGCAGCTCATGAATTACTGGGAGAGGTTGCAATATCTGAGACTACTCTCCCCAGAGATGCCGGGAGAGGTATTCCATAATCTATATTTGGACAATTTTAGAGAATCTGGTGACAAACTTAGGTCTACAGGTCATCAATCATCCCAGAAGAGGTATTCTTTGCTTTGTGAGGAGGATAGGTGGTACTTCCCAAAGGTTGAAGACACTAATTCACGACAGCTTCACATTTGAGGGGACACGCCTCTTCAACTCTGTCCCTTGAGAACTAAGGAACCTGACAGGTATTACACCAGAAATTTTCAAGAAAAAATTAGACACGTGGTTAGCAACAGTTTCTAACCAGCCCCCAACACCAGGATACACCAGCTCCAGTACAAATTCCCTACAGTCAATGGCCCACAACTTGGAGGGGAGGAGTTGCCTGGTATCAGCGGACATCCACCTTAGTTGTGTCCATCGAGACGTGATTCAACTAGGTTCAATAAGGTAAGATAAGGTCCCCCATTGGAGTTTGTTTTTGATGCTCTCCCTCTATCTTGTACCCCCGCCATGGATATTCTTTGCTCCGTGACGTTCAGTGACTGGGACGCTGGCCTTTACCTTTTTATCAATCCTTTGTTCGTTTGAAGCTCGACTTTGGATGCAAATTTTATGTATCTGCAGCCGAGCATATATTGCGGAAGGTGGACTCAATCTACTTCACTAGCTTTTGCTTGGCGACCGGTGCTTTCTGCACTTCCCCCATTGAGAGCCTATTTGTCAATGCTGGGGAGGCTGCCACTTGCTTTGCACAGTGCATAACTCGCCTGCATGTGCTAGCTCAGCGCTCCCTCAGTCACCAATAGCTCTCAGCAGCTGATCTCGATAGTGCCAGTGTATACTGATGACTCCAAGTCCCATGAGGGGGTCACTTTCCACGCCGTATCCCCTCTGTTTGAAGTCAGCGGGGCTCTACCAGGTGCTGCATCTGTCTTCATGGCTGAACTGGTTGCAATACACCACTCAATATGTGAGATTATGCGACGTGCTGGTTCAGAGACCAGATTGTGATTTATAGCGCCCTGCAAAGTTCTCCGGGGAGAACCGGGCGGATCTCAAGATTATCTTCTGTTAGATTCCTGGACATATAAGAATTGCGGGGAATGAGGGCGCCAAAGAGTCTGTGAGGACTGGGTGACCAGACCAGCATTTTGCTCTTCCTCCCACCGATTACATTAAGTCGCCAGATAGCCCCTTAAAAAAAAAAAATCACACCGATTACATGGCAGGAATATGGGATGCTTGCCCAGCTGCTTGGCAAAGAAGGGAGATGGTCGAGGAGAACATAAAGGTGCGCACCATTGCGCGGCGACTGTTCCCATGGACCTACCCCCTAATGCTGCAACAGCTTCAGGTTGCTTTCTCTCATCTCTGAATTAGACACACTTGCGGAATGCACTGCCATTTGATGCATCGCTTGCCTGCACCATATTGTGATGACTGCGTTGTTCTCCACACTGTTCGGCACATTCTAGTTGAATGTCCCAGTCTGGGTGATCTTCGCACATGCTCACTCTACTCAAAGATTTTGCAACTGCCCACACTGCAAGCTTCTTCAAGAAGATGCAACTGGACACTGACTTTCTGGATGCAGACTCTGCTGAGTGCCTGTAACATCCAGCCTACCAGGCTGAATTGCCAGCAGTGCATGTATGTACATGGATTGTATGTACAGTCCTTTACTTACAAAATAATACAATAATATTTGCAAGAGATCTTGTTACTTATGTACACAAAAATAGATATTTAATTTTCCTATATACACAATAAAAAAAAAAAATCCTACTTATGAATACTAGCAAAAGGATTTATACAAAAAATGCTCAATTAGACTATACAAAAGGAAGATAGGCAAAGTCAACAACCCCCAAAATATCTGCCGGGGGCAATAACAACAAACTATAAATGAACAAAGAAAAAAAAGGAAAGGCCTCAGGTGGTACAAAGGGGGAGGGGAGATCCTGCCAGCCGCCACTCAAGCGGGCAAAATGCTTAGGACTTACAAACAATATGGCGCATCCAAGCTCGGTATAAGATAAGCAACCTTGTCACGCTTGCGTGGCTATTTTAAACAACAAAGTCAGACACACTTTACAAGAGGAACACGGCCTTGGAACTTTGTAAAATACTAGTGGCCTTTCTACGTTAACAAATTCTCAATGGTTTGCTTCAAATACAGGTAATATTCTATTTGGTTAGTCTATCTTTCCAGAATATGGCGCTTAGAAAGAAAGAAAACATTTTATAATACATGACATCAATTTATATTATATATATAAAAAAAATATTTAAAATCCCATTTCCACTCACATACACATTCTTACAGAGGGAGAGAAAGGGTATTGGGAAAAAGAGGTGGGAGCATAGCCCTCACACACACTCACATTCGTTCCACCACAGTGTAGTCATGTTTTTGTTACAATCCTCACAGACTGGAGGAGGGTCACGTTTATGAAAGATTAAGCTGACATTTAGTCTCAATCTGGTGAGGATGACTTCTCTTTGGTTTACCAGATGGAGAAGATCAGTGGAGAGTTTTTGGATTATATGCCAGTAAGTTGGGGAGACATTTCTAAGGTGTTGTGATCACTTTGTTTGAAAGTATTGTGTCAAGGATCATAAGATTTCATTCTTAGATTTAGCAATATTATAAGATGTCCATATATATTAGCTGATTTGGTGATCGTGTCTGCCTGTTTATTGCCTGGGATCCAGATGAAGTAAAATTTTGCATAATGGAATTTCAGCTATAATTTTCTATATTTGTCTGATGAAAAACTGATCACCATTTGATTGAATTGCTAAGATGGATGCCAGGGAATCGGAACAAATAGCAGAGTTTTCTTTGTGTGCTCTGCAGCTAGGATTGCTCAGCGATATATAGCATATAATTCTGCTGTGAAAACTGAGCTCTTATGGAGTAACATATATAAGTAATCCATTTTGTTAAACAGGATTCCTGAGTTTGTGTTTCCATCAGGGTCTTTAGACCCATCAGTATAAATTAAGGTGATGGATTGTGGGAGGGATTCTATTAATTCATATATATATATATATATATATATATATATATATATATATATATATATATATATATATATATATATATATATATATATATAATAGGTGTTTTTAGCTGAATCTGGACACATGGCAAGAAAGTGGTGAGAGTAACAAGAGCAGCCAAAATTATAACATCTCTTCCCACAGAATTCTTTGAACCGTGTATCCTGATACAAACAGTGGCATAATAACCTGAAACTGATGTAAAACTCTCACATCAAGGGATGTTGAAAATTCGCAAAAGGTATTTAGTCCAGCCTCAATTTACATTTGTTCTGTTACTACATATATTAATACAACCAGGATTGGCAAAAAACCCCAAATTTTGAAAAAGCCCAATAAAACCCGGGTTTTATTCTGGGTTTTCTCAAAAAACAAATGCTACAAGCACTAGAATAAAATAGAAAAAGAATAGCTATCTGTATTTTTATATAATAGTAATAATTACTTAGTTTAATAATTATATTATAGTAAGAACAGATCACTGATTGAGAATTATGGGTACCCATGATAGCCATAACCTGTAGAAGGAGAGATGAACTATTATGAGTTAGTATCAGAGAAATAACCTTAATTTGATACATATTTGTTGGAATTATAAACAAATATGAATTTTGAATAAAATAATGATAAGTAGCATTCATTTCTTGAAAAAAAAAAGTAATTTTGAAAAAAAAACCCAAACCCATTTTTTTAAAAATTTCACTTGAAAAAGCCAAAAACCCTCTTGGATTTTAGGGCTGGTTTTTTTATTTGCACACCCTGAATACAACTGACAAGGGAGTGAGTGCTGAATGCCCCTTGAAATAAATAAATAAACTCTGATAACATTGGTCTTGTTTTGTTTGGAATTGATTCTTTTTCCAAATGCTGATGAGGTTGGATGCTACTAATTGACTTCTCTAGAAGGATTTGTATTTTCTTGTTTATTTTGCTTACTTTAAGACCTATCCAGCTCTATTTTACATTCCTATCCTAAATAAGCTTTTAATAGTTTGCTGTCTTAAATTGGGTTTAGGCACTTTAGTATGTCCAGTGCAGGCAACCAAAATGCCTTATCTGTTTGTATCATCGTAATAGTGTCCTAGCAGTGATATTTTCAGTGCTAGTAGAGATGGGACGATTCTGAAAAAATTTGCGATTCTGATTCCAGTTATAAGTTAAGAATCTGAATCTTCACAAAATCGAATATTTAATTTCTTTACATACCATCGATTCATAATTCCTTCTGTGTAATAATAATCTTCGATACTTCACTAATAATTAATAAAGTTAGATGATAGAATATAATAAATAAATAAATGTAAGATGAACATTGTGTCTAAGTGTACATGGTATCTGCTAACAACTAATCTTCTGATATAGTGCTTTATGCTGGAAGTTTGGTATCATCAGTCGTCACAACCAAGTTAATTTAGATCTTTGATAGCGAATAATGCACAGTTTATGTGGAAATTATAATTCAAATCAGACATACAATAATTGCAACTAATAATGACTATTACTATCCTGCTATTATGATATTGTTATGCAACATTTAACATAGACTGGTAGTAGGAAGCGTGTACAGCATAACTTACCTCTATGGTGGCTGCTAGTCAACTGAACAACAGGGCTGCCCGCTGCCAAAAGAATTGTAGCAATAGTACCAAAACTTACTCTGAAAATGTAACAAAATTGGTAAAATCATACCAAATCTAATTAAAACATAAAACAAAAGTAAAATGGCATAGAAAAGTGTTCTTTGCGGCAAAAAGGTACCAAATTTGTATGAAGCATGGTATCAGAAGCGTTTCTTTATGGCAAAAAGGTACCTAATTTGTTCACTGCTGCTGAACAAAGCTCTAAAAACATCTTAGAATTGCATCAGAGTCCGCCTGGTGGTGCTTGGTACAGGTGCAGTGGTCCGCATTTCAGGAAATGACTGATTTCTCTCTCACTCAGGAGTTTAGATGGGTTGATGAGGCTGTTGAGTTCTTCTCTGGCAACCTCATCGCCGTTGGCCTAACTACTATTCCTAGAATATCTGACCTTCCTGTTCTCCAGGACCGTAATCTCGGACCCCATGTCTGTGGCAGAATCATTTGTGACCGCTTTCACCACATCATCTAGCCAGGATGATGCCCTCGACAGCTTTCACTGTGTGTTGTGATGCCGCGGAAGGCCTGACACTGGACTTTACCTCGAGAGGCGGAGAACCCTTCAAAGACAGGTCATCCCGTAAGGGGCTTAACGATTTGCCTTCCTGGCTGCCATTCTGATGGGACTCATTGCTCCTTCCGGAAGCAGCCTAGCCCCTTCTCCTTCCTTCTGACAGCCTGTGTTTTCACCCTACTTCCTCACTTTCCCTACAACTCTCCCATAACTTTCTCTGGTCAGCTTCTAATTTCACAGGGTAGACACCGACCAGCTCCCTTTCACCCAACTATCCCGGATCGGGGCTGAGGGGGAGGTGTTTTTTTTACAACCTGCTTCATACCCACCCACACCTTCCTCACATCCTCCTTAATTATCCCTTCTATCTCTTTTATGCCCTGCCCAAGGTGGAACCCCATGCTGATGGGTGGGAGGAGTGGCCCCAAATGGTGGCAGCTGGTTATACTGACCTGTGTTCACCCCTCATGTGGGGGTGATAAGCATTTCCTTTCCCTGTTAATAATCGGGTCCCCATGCCCATATATGAAACTTATAAAAAAAAAATCCCTTTACTTTCCCTTGGAACCATGACAGAGCTGCCCTTGGGCAGCTTCCCCTAAAAAACTGAGGTTCCCTTCCCTATGCTTTTGCTAGGGACCCTCCAAAATTCTTCAACCAGACAGGAGGCTTACTCCTCTACTTTGCCCTATGGGTGTAAGGGATTCCATCCTACCCCCTTCTCTGGAGGCACCCTTGGGTGACTTCCTTTCTCCAGTGGCATACCTCCCTTTACTTTCTAAGGGGACTGCCAAGAAAGGCAGGCGGCCCATAATTGAGCACTCCTGGTGAGAGAGAGCAAGGGATGGCAGGGCCCGTCAGCCCATACCCTCTAATGTCCTGTGTACTTGCGCGACCATCTTGCATAGGGTCAGTATATCTGCCTCCTCCTCTTCCCAGACAGATGCCTGTTCACCAGCCAGAGATGAAATGACCAAAGGCACCTCTAATGGGATCTGTGATGTCTTGGTTAGGGATTGCCACATGGAGGCCCCCCTCAGATGGACATGGTCCCTGAGACCACCCAGCCCCAGATGGTAGGATCTTCTATGGGTTCGAATATGGGCTCTGTGCTAAGCACAGAACCCGAGTCCACCCCTGTGAGAGCTTCTCTTCAGAGGGTGTGGACACCTGAGGGTTCCAAGGGGAGGAGGGATATTCTTCCACGGCTGATGCCCCTGTTACAGCCAGGACCTTCTCCATTTCTAGAGAAGGATCTTGCTGAGGCAGGACCATCTAGCCTAGGGGCTGCTCCTGGCAGGGGAGAAAAGCGGGTTCATTCCCTGCCCTCCTCTCCTAGAAAGAAATAAACAAAAAGACTTAAGGGGGCTCCTCTTCTTCCGTGATAATGAACTGGTCCCCTGCCGTTTCGGTAAGCAACCAAGCCAAGATCGGCACATCTGGCCCCGTTTCTCTCCCAGGTGGGGAGTCCCAGACGAAGAACAGAACTGTGCAGAGCCGGGCCTCGATTATGTTGGGGCCCTTCATTCAGAGGCTACCTGGCATTTTCAAGCTCGCTGGCTTCCAACATTTCCTTGTTATTTCACTCCACTGATGGCAGCACGTTAGCTAATGGCAATATGATCAATCAGAGGAGAGCTTTAGCTATTGTGATTGGTAGGGAGTCAAGCTGACCTGTTTCTCGGATGAGAGCCTTTTGGTGAATGCGTCAAATCCCTGTGAGGCAGCCATGATTAGTGCTCTTGGGATGGCACGCCTGTAGTGCCATGCCACACTACCATGAACTTCGTGAAAGGAGTAATTTATGCGAGGGAACTTGTGGACTACTCCTTAGATGACCACCTTAGAACTGTCTAACAATGGGGCTGTCAAGGTTGAACGTGTGATGAGAAAATAGGGAGGGGCCTCAAGACCCCTCCCCCGACACACTTTGTCTTGTTCGACTGTGACAAGCCCCCTGAGTGTGTGCGTGCTGGGTGGTTACTCTACTCTGTAAAGACATTCCTTCAACTGCCACAGAGGTGCTATTACTGCCACTGCCTTGGCCATACTAATCGCTCCTATCGATGTGCAAAGTCAGGGTTACCCGAATTCTATGTAAGTTGCTCCAAGGCCACACACTAGTAAGTCCAAATCGTATGTGGACAAGTGTGTCAATTATGGAAAGCCGCACCCCTCTTCTTTGAAGCAATGTGGTGTGTATATCCTCGAGAAGGAAATCCTGGCTGTTCAAGCTCAGGGTCCTCTCTCATTTTGCGAGGCTAAGGACTTGGTCTTGGCACGCCTGGCAGTGCATGGGACATCCTATGCCTCAATATTGAGAAAGATAACCCTCTGCTCCTGGCCCATCCAGGCCTACGAGCACAGTCGTTTCTGCGCCCATTCAGAACCCTTTGTTTTACATATTTTAATGTAGCCTAGTACTAGGCTCTCATGAGTACCGCGACTTATGACCAAGTAGGCAGTCGCCAGATAGGCTGGCTCCTAAGAAAAAAAAATCATTTTTTATTTTTTTTAAATGGATCAGAGCAATGATAGGTATATAACATAATTTTACAGATTACAAAAGCAATAAGGGCCTATCAAAGGTCATACACATCTGTCAAAACCCACCCACAAAATGCATCCATAAGATTGTATCAGATCATGCATCTACTATATACAATTTGAACCATCCACAGGAATGTGTTGAAAAAAAAAAAACATCATCATCGAGGCTTGTTTGTCAAAATCCAAATCACCCATTATATACAATAATAAAACTGAATCAACAAGAATGAGTCCAGAATACCCCCCTCCCCCAATGTTAACCCTCCCTCCACATATAATTATCTATTCTTATTTACTTGAATACTTGAAGAAGGTGCGTGGACCCCGCCTGGCCATCTCGATTGTTGAGACCGCCATCCTCTTCTTGCTAATTCAGTCACAGAGTTGCTGTGAGACCAGGTGGGGGAGACCAGGTACTGGTGGCTCATTGGGTAGAGAGAAGAGAAACTTAGTTTGCTGTGTCTTGAATGCATTAAGACTTCCAATCAATGTCAGCTCTGGTGGCAGGGAGTTCCACAAACGTGGACCTACTACAGTGAAAGAGGAGTCGTACTTTGTTAAAAGTGCTTGGTTAGAGCCTCTTAGTGGGAGAATACTGCTTGTATGCCCAGTCTGGATTGGGGATGGAATTTTATTTGGGGATCATTGGGACATATATCATGTAGTATCTTGTAAATATTAATTACAGGGTGTCCACAAAGTCTGGGTACATAGGGGATAACATAAATAAAAATAACATAAATAAATAAAATATTAAAATTCCTATGTACCCAGACTTTGTGGACACCCTGTATAATGAAACGTTCCCTCCTTCTTTGTAAGAATATTAAGCAAAATTTCTCAAGTCTCTGCCAGTATGTAAAATTTTGATATCCACAATTTTTCTTCTGTATTCTCTTTGGACAGATCAATATACTGAATATCACCTCCCTTGACTAGGTTCCACAAAGGACAAGCCTATTCCAGGTTGGACCCGACCATGCACTTGTAAATAGTTAACATAAAAAGGGAATCTCTAGACCCAAATACGCTAAGTGCCCAGGCAGCTGCATTTCTTGCTCTCAGATACATCATTCATATATGGGGAGTCCATGACAGGTCACTAGTTAGAACAATCCTGAGGTCCCTCAATTTATCCACTGGGTATAACTGGAGATCCGCATCTACCACATAGCTTTGGAGAGCTGTGAGGATGGGCATCTCAGCTATCCACAGTTCACGTCGAGTTTCGTGCATAATCAGGTCAAATTTCTGCTTATGTAACACCATATTATTGCTGTGCGACCACTCCATCACTCTTATTAGATCATCCTGGAGGGAGGCCTTATCTGCACTACTCGTTATCTTTTTGGATTCCATGTCATTGATAAATATCAAGAACAAAATGGGACCCAAAACCCTACCTTTGGGGATGCTGCTTTTAACTGGAGCAGGTAAAGAGTGATGTCCATCAATGACAACAAACTGTGTCCAATCACATATAAATTATTCTACCCAGTTAATTATCTTTTCATGGAATTTATATATTTTCATTTTTTTCAATCAAGAGTCTGTGGTCTACTTTATCGAAAGCTTTTGCAAAAATCTTGATGAAATGGGAGGTCAGTGTAATGGGCCTATAATTTCCAGCAGTTATTTTGTCGCCTTTTTTGTGGATCAGAGTTATATAAGCCATTTTGGAGAATTTGGGGACTATTCCATATTCAATGGATTCATTCCAGATAATGAACAGAGGTTTTACAATTGAACTTGCACAATTTTTTATAAATTTTGCTGAGATACTGTCTGGTCCACTAGCGGAATTATTATTGATCTTGCTGATTGCTTCCAAGATCTCCGCTTCTGTTAGATTAATTTTGTCATCTGTTGTAGGTTCTTGAATATTTTGGGAGGCAAAGTTTGGTAATCTTATACCAAACTTTGTATACCTCTGAAAAGTGTGATTGGAGTATATTTGCTATGTTGGTAGGGGTTGCTAACAAGGTCTCCCACATTACTTTTGATAAGGTAGACCCTACTCTTCATGCTTAATCGAGTCTTGGCGTATGAGTAATTGCAATTTTTTCAACTTTTTGGGGGTGTTTTAGGTGACATTCCTTTATGTCAAATACACAAAGTGCCAACTCTCGTTCTAATTTCCTGATTCTATTGTCATTTAAAGCAGTCCTCTTTACTCTCTGTAGCTTGCTCTGGATTCTCTTCTTTTTTCTTCTTATGGCGTGTGCTTTTTTTGGCTTTCCACTTCTTGGTCTCTTTCTAGGGATATATTCCATAGCCAACTGAGACAGAATCATTGTGACTAGGATAGGAAACTCTTTGAAGCAACACATGTTGCAAAATGCCTGCCAGTCAGTTTCATAAATGGCAGTGTTGAGCTTTTCATAGTCACCCCTGGAAAAATCAAGTCCTCTGAAATCATCACAGACCTGTCTGACATGTCTAGTCTACGATTTTCATACTGTACTTAGATTTGCATTTTAACAAGGGAATGGTCAGATATCATTGTGTCGACAACCTCAGTGGATAAAACCAAGTTTGGATTGTTAGTGCAAAAGATGTCAAGGATGTTACCTCTTGTTGGGATATGAATGTATTGGTTCATCATCTTTTCAGATGATGACGTAGTATTATCTTTGATCGACTGGGATATAAAGTTTAGCATATTTGAAAAACTAGTTGTCTCATCTCCAGGAGGGTGATATATTACTACTACACATGTTTTTATAGTGGAGAAAAATGTTGATACATCCACATGTGCTATCATCATACAAATTCATAGAAGTAATAGGCAGCCTCTCATGGGAGTATAGGAGGACCCCTCCACCTCTACCATTACGTTCGCATCTTGTGATGTTAAACTGGTTTATACATAACTGGGCATCAGTTATGTGCTGATCCAGCCAGGACTCAGTTATGGCAATGAAAGGTACAAAGTTGCCATTTTCATTCTCATCACCAACTAGTGCTTCAATCTCCTTGATTTTTTATTGACATTGGCTAGAAGCACTAGGGTTGATGGATCTGGTATTTAGTAGTAGGAAGCAGGCTGGTAGCTTTCATACTTTGCACACCGATCCCTCGCCTGTAGGTATTAGGTGGAATTTGATTGGTTGTACCGAGCTGCTGCCCTTGGTGCCCTACTTGATGGTAATTGGGCATCAAATTTGTCCGTCTGGTACTGATGAGACATGTCTAACTTTAGTTTTGCCATGTCTCTCTCTATGTCTTTCCGAAGACCAAGTATCATGTCTTCCAACGTTATGGCCCAGCCTTTTTTTTGACTGTTGTCGAGGTTCAGCTCTCGGAGTTCTGGAGTCTTATGTACCATTTCCTTGCCCTATATTGACATTTTCAAGGGGAATATCCTCTTCTCTCCATTTGGTTCCCTTAATGTGTATGTATGTACACTCAAGATTTGTACACAGGGGGCTCTTTGTGGAGAATTTGAACAGGATTGGATGAAAATATAAGCAGTTAGTGCCCTTCTTGCAACCTTTCTACCCTTTTGAGCCAAAATTGCAGAAGTTGAAACACCTTTATTTTTGTAGGAATTCACATTTTCTGCCATCATTAATCTTGTTACCATTGATACCATGGGGGCAGGCTCCTCTCCTGTATCTAGGGCATATCTCAGATCTTGTTGATGCTGGGATTTCTTACAAATTTTAGTCTGTGTGCTCATCACGCTGGACTGAGTTAGATGGGGCTTTAGATTCCACGACTTGAGCGTTGGATACCTCATTTGTGGAGGATATTTCAGAGATATCCAAGCTGCAGCCAGGATATGTCAGGCAAGGCAGCTTTAAATTTTTTCCTTGCAACACAGGAGTGCGATCTCCATTCGTGTCTCGCACAGGAGAAAAGCGAGGACTCTTCTATTTTAAGGCAATAATCCTGATTGCAGAGAGTACACTGTGTGGGCATGAAGAAGTTTTTGGGTTAATTTCAAAGCCAGTGTTTTCCCACTTCTCTCCTCCCTGGTCTCAATTTTGAGGAATGAAGCAGCTTCTTCCAGCATTGGTTTATTGAACTTGTGGATCGCTTTCTTATTCACATCAATGCTGCTACCAAAGTCATATGAGGAAATTATTTTCTTGGTATCACCGGAACAGTCAGCTAGCAGACCACCTAGAATTTCCTTAATGGCATTATTACTGGGGTCTTCTTCACTAACTATTTCATTGGCATTTGTGTTATCACGGCTCACAATTCGGTCGGACAAGACACTGAGCCACTCATCATGCGTCTTGTTCCAGTTTATGAAATGGACTTTTATTTTCTCATTTATATTAATTATCTTGCATATATATGACTTCTTGTCACTTGTCAATTACAGGTAAGCTATCACCTATATGAATCTTGTAGTTTGGGGTTCACTTAGAGCTTTTAAAGTTTAAATTTAGATGCCCAGGACTTATGCTAAGGCATATAAGCCCCCTTATCTTGGTCAGGACAATGGCCAACAATGGGGCTTAGGCCTCAAAATTATGTTGACAATGCTATTCAGTCCAAACATTCAAATTTGGATTGTCTACTGTCTCAGGTGGCAAACTATTCCAATAATCTAGCACTGTATTGGTAAAAAAATATTTTCTAACGTCCAAACTGTACCTCTGTTTTTTAATTTTTAAGTGGTGAACCCTAGTCCTATTACTACATTCCAACTCAAATAACTTGCTAAAATCCAACTTATCTATCCCAGAAAAGATTTTAAAAAGCTCAATCATATCTCCCCTCACACACCTCTCAAATGAGAACATATTTAGTACCCTCACTCTATCATCATATTCAAAGTGCTTCAGGGAAGGTATTATTTTTGTCCTCCTCCTTTGTACTGACTCTAGCAGGTTGATATCATGTCTAAAATATGGTGACCATGCTTGTATACAGTACTCTAAATGTGGCCTGACATACAAGTTGTAGAGTTTAAGGATAACTTCCTTACTCTTGTAGCGAACATTTCTCAATGTATCCTAACACCCTATTTGCTCCTTTTTTTGCCTCAATACACTGCTTCAAATACCTCAGTGACCTATCTACTACTATGCCTAAGTCCTTCTCATCCTCAATTGAAATCAGCCAATGCCCATCCATTTCATAGCTAAATTCCCTATTATCCCTTCCCATGTTAATAACTGCATTTTTTAAGGTTAAAAGTCATCTGTCACTTCTGAGCCCAAACTAATAATTTATTTAAGTCACTACACTTTAAAGCTACCCTCAACTTCTTTGACTACAGCTGCCAATTTAATGTCATCAGCAAAACATGACACTTTGCTATTTACAGCCTCCCCAAGATCATTTATATAAACTATTAATAATAAAGGGCCTAGACTTGATCCCTGAGGTACACTACTGATAACATTTCTCCACTGTGACCTAACCCCAATCAGCACAGCTCTCTGTTTCCTGTCTTTCATCCATTCAGCAATCTAATTAAAAAATTTCCCACATATCCCAAGCATTTTTAATTTGTGAACTAGTCTCCTATGTGGAACCTTATCAAAAGCTTTGCTAAAATCTAAGTAAATTACATCAACATTCTCCCCCTTATCTAATTGTTTAGTAACATAATCCATAAAATTCAGTTAATTTCTTAAACAATATACCTCTTCTAAACCCATGCAGAGCATCATTTATTAACCTACCACTCTCTAGATGGTCCAAAATTTCCGTCTGAACTATCTTCTTAAGAATTTCATAAACTATAGAAGCTTACTGGTTTAAAGTTATTCCGGTCCTCATTACTTCCCTTCTTAAAAATTGGCACTACATTCGCTAATTTCCAATCATTGGGTATTTCTCCAAACTCTAGTCATCTAGTGTAAATCTTGTCAAGAGCTACCTACTGCAATACTATCTACACCTTCTTTGAGTAACCTAGAATGAATGTTCTTTGGGCCAGATAGATTCCTTAATAGTATTTAATTCCAATATAAGCCCTTTAATTATTTCCTTGTTCACATTAATGGTATTCAACACTACTTCCCTTGACCTAGAATTATCGTCAATTAATCTATCTGGATCTCTTCTGTAAATACCCAAGAAAAATGATCATTAAGAGCCTCTACTATTTCCTCAATCAGATTCTTTCAAAATCCCTTCATATCTAATAGGCCCTATTTTATCACTGTTAGATTTGTTATTGATTCTCTAATAGCTAAAGAATTTTCTTGAATCATTATTATTACAGGGGCACCCCCCAAAAATGGCCCCAACTTTCAATAGACCTCATTTCTTAATTTTCTGCAAGGATTGAATGAAACTTTGGTGATAACTAGTTTATTGTGTTTAAAAACATCATATCAAAACATTTGAGTCTTTGGACTTTTCTTCTTTATTCTAGAGCATGTGTTTGAGATACCCTCTGTTTAGCTCTGCATTTCCTGAGGCGCAGCACAAAGTTGTCCATGGCTTCCTTACAAACTGACCGACTAATCACTCTGATCCCTTTCCTGATGGCTTCCTTGAGTTCTGTGATGGTCCTGTTTCTCCCTGCATACACTTTTTCTTTAAGGTAGCCGCACAGAAAGAAATTTGGGGGCTTAAGGTCTGGGCTGTGAGGTACCACTCAAAATCAGTCTTGAGACTGATCACATGGCTACCAAAGTTCTCTTTCAACCAATCTTGGGACAGGTTTGAGGTGTGAGAGCTTGCACCATCTTGCTGGAACCAAAACCTCCCCATAAGTGATGGGAACAAGGTCTGCGGCTCCATATTTGGGCATTATCACGATAATCTATTGTGATAACAATATCAGGTTATTAGTTAATCAATATTTTTTTCCCCCTTGTTATTGATTCATCGGTATCAGTGATACTTTTGGTTCCAGTTTAGAACAGGGGCAAGCCGTGCGTGCCTTGGAGGCAGAAATAGGTAGGTCCGAGCTGGTAGGAGGATCCTCAAAACCTATGAGGAGATGAAGGAGAGCCTCACCAGGTAAGAAACTAAGTAATATTAAAATATTCTTTCTATTGTATTATAAAGTAATGCTATATATAGTCAATTATCAATATTGTATTATAATTTTGGATTTATCGGTTATCACCTTATCAGGCGATAAATTTATTGCCAATTATCGGTTATCGTGATAGATTTTTTCGTTATCGTGCTCACCTATGTGCAGCTTCCTCTTGAAGGTTTTGAGAACCTCAACATACTGCTCCTTGCTGACTGTCGACTGTCGCGCCAGATTCCTCAAAGGAGCATGGTCCAATGATGCCTCTGGCTGAGATTGCAGTCCATACCGTACACTTAGGGGAGTGTAGAGGCTTGGTGGCCACCTCATTTGGTCTGGAGGTTACCCAGGAGACAGAAAGCGACCTGAAGCCGTCGCGGCATTGGGGGATAGGTCCATGGGAACAGTCGCGGCGAAATGGCACGCAACTTTAAGTTCCCTTCGACCGTCTCCCATCTTCTTTACCAAGCAGTCCGAAGAGCTGCCCGTATTCCTGCCATGTAGTCGGTGTGGGAAGAGTGAAACGCTGGTCCGGTCGCAGAGTCATCGTTTACTCTTTGGCGTGCTCATTCCCCGCAATTCCTACATGTCCAGGAACCCAGCAGAAGATAATCTCGACATCTGCCTGGCTCACCAAAACCGTGGCGTCACGGATATCGCGAACCAGGGGATGCGGAGATTCCAATGCTCCGAGAGCACTCAGGGCGCTTTGTGAGTCGCTATAGATCACAATCCGGTCTCCGAACCGGGCATGTCACGTAATCTCCCGTACCGAGTGGTGTATTGCCACCAGCTTGGCCGTGAAGACAGACGTAGCGCCTGGCAGAGCCCCACTGACTTCAAACAGAGGGGATACAGCGTGGAAGCCGACCCCCTCTAGCAAGTTGCATAATTTATTGTAATCGCCCCTATTAAAATTTGGAATTTTTGTGGAGTTTGTTGATGTTCTACCTTTCACTATCCCCAGGTAAAACGAACCAGGTGATCATCATTTGAAAGAATCAGATCTAAGATATTAGAACCCCTTGTTGGCTTATTAACAAAATGAGTAAAAAAAAATTATCCTCAAAGAATTCTATAAACTTACAACTTGTTCTATCCCTTCCTATCATATTTTCCAAGTCCACAGAATTTAAATTGAAGTCACCTTATCTACGTCACATCCTTTACTTATTTCCCTGATCATTAACTCAACACAATCACACTGTCTGGGTAGTCTGTAAAAGGCTCCTAAGTGTATTATCCTAATTTTACTGACTAATATCTATCCAAAGTTACTCAACTTCTTCTTGCTTTATAGAATTATTTAGATTTGGAGAAATGATATTTCTGATATAATCAAACCACCACCAGTCCTATCTCTCCTTTGACTAATGTACATATCATGACCCTGCAGTTCAAATTCACTCACATTATCATTAAATTTATTTTCATTAACCCATGATTCTATTAGAAATATTATATCTATATCTTCATCAATAATATTACTAAATGACTCATCCTTCTTATTTCTAAAACTACGAGCATTGGTATGGAGACAACTCGGCCCTCCTCTCCCTCAAACACCTCTTTTAGGCTGTATATCTTCCACTCTATCTCCTCTGCATCTCTTTTCTTTCACTGCCCCTCCCTCTCCTCTTGTATTTCTCTGACTACCATCACTAGCTAGTTTCCCCGCCTGCAAAAACCTAACAACACTATCTAACTCTTGCCACAACACCTCAACCCTAGCCTGGCTTAGATGGAGTGTATACAATGCCTTATTTCCCAGAAAGCCATTCGATATGTCTACAAACACTACTCCTTACACACGCCTTTCACATACTCATTCAGTCCAATTGCACAAGACAACTATTCCATCCCCACATCCAATCTTGGAAGCATGCCTTTCATTCTACTTTCACTCATCCTTTCAACTAACCTTTTGTACCTCTTCGTAACTCACATGAACCCACCTTCTTTACATCATTTACTCCCATATGCGCAATCACAACTGCATCCCTCTCACACCCAAACACCAGACTCTCAGACCAGGAGCTGACAAACAAAATATCAGCCTCTTCAATTATTTATTTGCACTCAACTTCCTATCTAAATATCTAATCTGAGCTCCTCAATCATCTTCCTAGTCAGCCTAGGCCTAGCATTACCCTCCTTCCTGTTCTCATTCAAACTTATTCCACTTTCTGCCACAACCACATCAGACAAATTACTTTCAACCTCTTTCTCTCTCAGGGCATCAAATCAGTTAGTCAACCTGACAGGTTCCATCCCTCTTACTCACATACCTAACCTATCTATTCTATCCATATTCATCCACCATTCATTTTCACTTACATCAGTCACTTCTTTCTCTCCAGTCCCAAGTCTAGACCTATCTTCCACCCTCCTGGTCCCAGCCACATTCTTCATGCATACACTTGCATCCCTTCTCACTTCATGCACCAACTCACTTAATCACTTGCATTCATCATGTAACTGACTCACCTCCTCTACCAAAGCCACATTTGCATGAGTCACATAACACACAGGGCATTCAGATACATTTGCTCTTCCTTCAACACTACAAAAATCATAAATTACCTACACACTACTTACATCAAAAGGCACACTCACTTCATCCAAAGCAACAGCCATACTGAGAAAACTTTTCAAAATCCTTTAATTAAGCAATCAAGAAAAGTGTAAACAAAAAGGGAGAAAATTAGGCAAAATATAATATAAATTCCTTGAGTATTTTGTCTAACAGTCGATGTTAACTATCTTCCTGAACTTAAATATATTGCACCGAAAAATACAAAAAAATACCCTGCATACGTATACCAAACAATAATAATCACTGATTAGTTTGTATATAAACTTAATGACTATGCCTTTTATATTTAAGTGCCATTTTATTTTGTTATAAATCTAAATATAGTAGGTACTGTAAATATCTGAAAAGATGAAAAGGAACTTAAAACAGACTGACATAATTGTTAATACACTGACACATATGCATTTTGATCAAGAATAAATAGAATGGAGAATGTATAAATAAATTGCATTGTTGCATAGGTGAATAAGAAAAGTGTATAATAATGTTTGAATGTAAAATACATTTTTTCACTGAAGTTATCAATATTCAATTCCCAAAATGCAGAATTTAAACCAAAAGACACACCAGTTTCTTGGATGTTATTTCTGCAAATAAGGTTGGACTTTAATTTAATAAAAAAAAAATAAAAACATGATTAAAGTGGGGGTAACCCCCCCCCCCATTTAAATATATAAATGGTCATAACCTTTTATTTATCATTTTGAGCTATTTTTATGTATCTATACTCATTTAATATGTGGCAAATTATCTTTCAAATGCACTTTAAATCTCCAGTCTAGCTTAATTAGGAACAGAGATATAGCAATTTGAAATTTGGGGGGCTCCTCAATCCCCCAAATGTGGGGGGCTGAACTTTTCAACTGTTAGTCAGAACAACCAAAAATTTTAAATTTGTGTTTTTTGACCTCAACAATACTATAGACAAGATTATAACAAAATTGAAAGGGGTGTAGTGTGAATCTTATTTTTCTTGCATGATTTGTCATGGATTGTACCTGTACTGGGATGATCATGTGGCCTACAACTTGTCCTTTTATTCAGGACAGGTTTGTTGACCCTTGGAGTTCCTGGAAGAGGTTGGCTTCCCTCATTATATATAGTCAGGGTTTTTTTTTTCTTGTCACTAGTCTTTGGATATGTACCTGGACCCTGGAGAGAGTGGGCCTCTCTCCATTATCTGATAATTTTTTTTACTTTGTTTCTCTTGTAGTTTTTTTTTTAATTAAAATAGTTGTAATCTTATGCTGAATTTATTTTGGGTGACATGCCCTTATGTGCAAAACCACTACACCGTTAATTCTGAGCACCTCCTAGAACACTGCCCAATTTTGGTTTCCCTCACACATACACACACACACACACACTCTTCTAGGATACCACCAGCTCTGGGTAAAATGTAAGTTATTACCCCAAATGGAAGGATATGAGAACATTGGCCTGTGCTCACTTGAAAACTTTATCAATCTTCCATGCCTGTAAAAGGGGTAAATAAAGGAGATTATAATGTTATTTTAAGTTTTCATTAATAATCATTAATACATTAACCATTTCTTACATTAAAAATACAATTTTAAATAATGTAAAAAAAACAAATTATGTATAAAGATATTTTAATACTGTGATTCTCTCTCCTTGCTAATTATAATTTTGTTTTTACAGTAGAGAGTAGACTTTGGGAGTTGTAGATTAAAGAGACACTTCACTGCTATATTATGCCTTCAGAACTCAATGACTTTAGGTCTTAGGAACTGCTCTTTTTACTTATTAACTTTAACTGTTTTTATTTATCTATACTCATTTAATATGTGGCAAATTATCTTTTGAATACATTTTCTATCCTAATTTGAGTGGTTACAATATAAAAAAAAAAATCTGCACTCTCATAATTGCTCTAAGATTATATAAGAAAAATTCTTGCTTATTTGTATTATCCACAAAATCATTATCACAGAATTTCCTGAACCCAAACCTCAATTTTTTTTTTCAGATTTCCATTGACTCATGTAGCATTAGGTACTGTTCTTGGAGTTGTTTCTGGACTCTATATTTGGAGACCATTTTTATTTAATCCAAAAAGTGATAAGCATTCATCAGAAAAGAAAGATACTATAGCCACTAAAAATTGAATTGTAATCATGGTTATTCTTAAGATTTCTACAGCTCTGCTTTAATTTTAAACACATTTGCTGCAGTATTCTAGATACTGAAGAGAAGATGGCACTTAAGACCAATTTTAGTATTTTACTCCTTGCATTTGTCGGAGGAACATTTGGATTTACATTAGGGTAAGTTATGAGACTTCACTTTAGCTTTTAATGTACCCTTTAATGATTTGATTTTTTGATTAACTCACATTTATATAGTATTTAGTTTTGTAAATAAAATTTCTAAGTTTTGGGGACCGTCCTATCTTCTATTACTTTCACTTTGTGAAACCTCTTCCAAGTGCTTCTCAAATTTAGAGCTGGCTTCCCTCCTCCTATTCTTTAGGATTGTCTCAGTCAAATGGATATTTATATGCATTTACCTGTACTTGATCAAGCCCAAACCCCAACTCTTTGTGGGACAAGCAGGTGTTCCTCCAAGTAACTCCTCCGCTATTATCTACATCCTCATTGAGTGCCTATTTATCAATGCTAGGGAGATGCCACTCATTCTGCGCTGTGTACCAGTGCCTCCCTCAGCAAGGGCTCTCACTGCATCCACAGCCAATCTTGATAGTGCCTATGCCACTGAGAGACCAGTCATACCCTAAGCCCTTTGGGTTTAAGGCTAGGGAATTCGTTTGAGAGTTGGTGTACCTCTCCAGCCAGTGAGACCTCTGGTTCTGCCCAGGATGCCACCCTGGAGGGATATCACCTTTGACTATTTGTCACCATGTCACTGCTTCCACAGCACCGTTTCACACTGGATCCTTGCCAGTGTATACTAATGGCTCCAAGTCCCAAGAGGGGGGCAATTTCCATGTCATATCCCCTTTGTTTGAAGACAGCGGGGCTCTTCCAGGCACTGCGTCTGTCTGGATGGCTGAGTTGGTTGCAATACACTGCTTTGTATGGAGATAATGCGTCGTCCCCAGTTCAGAGACCCAATTGTGATTTATAGCAGTGTCTCGAGTGCTCACAGGGCATTGGAATGTCCAATTCCCCTGGTTTTTGATATTTGTGATGCTACAATTTTGGCGAGCTGGGTTGGATGTCAAAATTATCTTCTGCTGGATTCCTGGACATGTGAGAAATTTAGATGGCAAAAAGTTTGTGAGGACTGAGTGACCAGACCACTGTTTGGCTCTTCCTTACACCAATATTTCTTTGCCAAGCAGCCTGGAGGGCTGCTTGTTTGTTGTAAGCTGCATGTTCTGATGCATGCTTCCCCCTGCCATCATAATGTGCTTCGTTCTTGTTTGTTCTTTCTTTTTTATGAATTTTAGAATAGCCAAGTATTAGGCTAGAATTTTAATTATTGCGATTATTCCCTCTAAGTCAATTGCCAGTTGAGCAAATAGAAAAAAAACAACTTGCCTGTAAGAGTTATGCCGCATTCTACAATTAACTTATTATCGCTACTTTGAAACTCCTTTCAATATCGTTTGGAGCAGCCCAGATGCCAACTCTGAACCATTGACTCCAACAGGCATTGAACTGCATCTTTGGCTATGCCAAAGTACACAGATTTCAGTTTTCCTTGGCTAAGACTAAGGTGGTGCACTTCTGTCACTATCCATGGCTTGATCACGACCTGAACTTCTACTTAAATGGGGTTTGCCTGGGAGTGGTGAACTCAAAATGATGTTTTTGACCTATGCATCACCTTGGATGCCCATATTTGCAGCCTTAGATGTTGGCTATTCACTATACTTTGAAATCAGCCGGGATCTCCCTGGTCCTGACATTGTTTTTATTGCTGTGTTGGTTGTAATATACTGCTTGTTACAGGAGATAAAGTGTTTGTTGTGTCCCATTCGGAGACTGAATAGTGATGTATAGCGACTCGCAATGCACCCATTGTGATCTCAGGGCATTGTAATCACCGCATCTCTTGGTTTGAGATATCTGTGTCACATGGTTGCCGCATGCCTGGCCGATGTTGAGATTATCTTATGCTGGGCTCATATAAATGTAAGTATTGCAGAAAATGAGGGTGCCAAAGAGTCCTAGAGGATTTGGCGACCAGACCAGCATTTCACCCTTGCTCACACTGACTACAGCCCCCTAGACTTTGGTACATTCTTGTTGAATGTCCCAGTCCGGGTGATTTTAGCGCACGTTTCCTATTGTGGTATTGGGATGTGCTGGGTTGCTACCACTTGTCCCTGGTTTGGGGAGTCATGTTTTTGTGTGCTTGGTTGTAGTATCAATTTTTGGAGGGGACTAGCCCCCTCATAACATTTATCATTTTTAAATTGTCTGCATGCTCTTATACATGAGGGAGGCAGGTCTTCCCAGGGGTTACCTGGGTATGCTTTGTATTATTTTTTATCATTAACCTGTTTTCTGGTTCTGGATGGGGCAATCTTTCTCCCCCATGAGTTTCTGTTTGATTTGGTGGGTTTTAAACAACCTGCCTCACTCCCCCCTCACCTTCTTACAGGTGTGGAGGACTTCACTGCATCCCCTTCTCTGGAGGTGCGCTTGGGCGACTCCATCTCATCTACAGCAGCAGTCGCTCCTTTGCTCTCACAATGGACTGCCAAGAGAGCAGGCAGGCGACCCAAAAGACAAGTCACAAGTGTGCCAAGGGAACCTCAATTATGTCAGTGCCCATCATTCAGAGATTACCTGGCATTTTTAAGCTCGCTAGCTTCAAACACTGATTATTCACTCCACTGATGGCAGCATGTAGGCCAAGGGCAACATGATCCACCAGAAGAGAACACTAGCTAGCCTGATTGGTAGAGAGTAAGAGGTGACCCATTTCTTGGACAGGAGCCTTCTAGTGAATGTGTTGTATCCCTCAGAGGCAGCCATGATTAGTGCCCTATGGACACTTGATGGCACTCCGGTGAGTGTGATGCCGCACTCTACCAGAAACTTTGTGTGAGGGATTTCGTGGACTACCAGAGTTGGCCAACCATGGTGCAGTCAAGGTCGGACCGGTGATGGGAAAACTGGAAGGAGCCTCGAGGCACACCCCTACACTCATCATATTCGACTGTGACAAGCTACTACTGTCGCTGCTTTGGCCATATTAATCGCTCGTTTAAATGTGCAAAGTTGGTGTAAGTTGCTCCAAGGCCGCACACATTAAGTACAAATCATGTGTGGCCAGGCGTGTCAATTGTGGAGAGCTGTACACTGCTTCTTCAAAGCAATGTGGTGCGTATCTCCCTGAGAAGGAAATCCTGGTCGTTCATACCCAGGATCGTCTCTGTTTGTGAGGCTAAGGACTTAGTCCTGGCGCCTGTGGCTCTACCTGGGACATCTTATACCTCACTGTTAAAAAAGACACTTCTGTCCCCTCCAGGCCTATGAGCACTGTCATTTCCACACCTTTTTGGAATCCTGCGGGTTCTACCCACCATGGGCGCTCTCCTGGAACAGCTGTCAGTACGCAGGGTCCGGAACCAGCCCCACGCTCTTCCTAGCACCGATTACATGACAGGAATATGGGCTGCTTGGCAAAGAAGATGGGAGACGGTTGAGTAGAACATAAAGTTGCGTACCATTGCGCCGTAACTCTTCCCATGGACCTACCCACCAATGTCGTGGCAGATTCAGGTTGCTTTCTGTTATCTCGGAATTGGACACACTAACGGGATGCACCGCATTTGATGGAGCGCTCGCCTGCGCCTTTTTGTGAGGACTGCATTGTCCCCCACACTGTTCTGCACATTCTTGTTGAATGTCCTAGTCTGGCTGATCTTTGCACATGTTACCTGTCTCGGTCTGGAGTTGTTCGTGAGGCTGTCTTTGAGGCTACCTAAAGATGCTCCTCGAAAGGAGGACATCACCAAAGGAGCTTCTTCGGCTCCTACACCCACACTCAGTGCTAGCCAGTGCTAGGCTGAGTGACTCAAAGACGGTGGATCCTCTAAAAGAGTGACCCCCGTCTCCGAAGCCGCCTCGCCTGCCCAATATTTCTAGGTGGAGGGATTAAAAGACTCGCATGGCAAGCCCAACTTCTCCCCGATAAGTCCCCGAAGGCGAGAGTGCCTTCAGCGCCTTGTCCGCCCAACAGCGCCTGGCGTTCTGCTTCAGGTAAGTGTACGGCCATTTCCGTGAGGGTTTTCTCTTCAAAGAGCTCGGCCTGGAGGGCATGTTCCTAACAATGGAATTGCCGCGGACTCCGGGCCAACTGGGAGGAGCTGCGGAGGCTCGTCTCCTCCCGCATTCTTTTTGCAGGAGACCATGCTGGGCGCGTGCCCCCTGCCAACCCTCCCGGGGAATTAGGGTTTTGCGACCCCACTACCGTCGGATGGGTGCTGGGCAGGAGGATGCCCCATCTAAATCCGGCATGATGTCTCCGTTCTTCTCTTTGCTTTGAATACCTCCTTTCAGGCAGTAGCTGTGCAGCTGCACGTGGCATAGGAGGTATACTGTCATTTCTGCATACAATCCACCGTCAGCACACTTGGACGCAAGGTACTTCCGCCGCGTCCGGGCACGGTTGCCGAGGCCTTTTATCTTGCTCAGGGATTTGAAGAGTAGGCACGCCCTCTGGGGAGATTACTCGATCAATCGCAGGGGTCGGGTCCTTGCCGACCTGATCGACGAGCTGGAGATAGGTGTTCTAAATGTGGATGAGTGTACGCATCACTGCCCGAGAACCGCTTCACTTACCTGCCTCGATCTATCTCTCTCCTCTCCGGATGCACAGCCTGATTTTGAATGGGGTGTAGTCGATGACCTCCATAGTAGTGATCACTTTCCCATTCATTTTCTGGGCTGCTGCCGTCTGAGAGCCCGCCCCGGTGGTGCTTGGCGCAGCCGCGGTAGTCCGCATTTAAGGAAATGACTGATTTCTCCGTCTTAGTCGAGGAGTTCAGGTCCATGGATGAGGCCGTTGAGTTCTCCGGCAACCTCATCACCATAGGACTGACTACTATTCCTAGAACTTCTGGCCGTTTTGAACGCCGACCACTTCCGTGGTGGTCAGCCGTGTGTGAGACGGCCCTCAAACAGAAGCTTTATGCCTTCTTGGGCTATAAGCGCCGCCCGAACGATTTCACTGCCGGTGAATTTCGTCGAGCTAGGGCTTGGTTCCGATATGTTTCGAAGCACGCCCTCTGCTCTTCCTGGTGCGCATACGTGTCTTCACTTAACGGTAAGACCCATCTAGCAGAGATGTGGAAAGGTATCAGAAGGTTTCGGGGTAAGTTCTCGCAAGACCCTCCCCCACCTCCCGTTCTCCAGGAGAAACGTACCGCAATCTCGGGCACCGCGTCCGTGGCAGTGTCCTTCACGACCGCTTTCTTTGCATTCTCTAGCCGGGATGCTGCTGCTCCAGCATTCAATGTGCCTCGTGATTTGGCGGAAGGCCGCCAACTAGACTTTACTTCCAAGGTTGCATTCCGCTGTCCATTCATGCGCGGACTCCGCCCTTAGTCCTGACGATGTCTCGTACGCCATGCTTCGACACCTAGGTGAGCGATGCATGACCTTCCTGTTAGATTTGTTCAACGGGATCTGAGTAGAGGATATCCTCCCAGAACCCTGGCGAATCGTTACTGTGCTCGCTTTTCGCAATCCGGGGACAAATCACTTTACCCGGGCCATTTTCCGCCCAATCTCTCTAACCTCGTGCATGTGCAAGTTGATGGAGAAATTGGTAAATGTTAGATTAGCCTTTTTTTATGGACAGCGGAGGCCATCTGTCTTCTGCACAGTGAGGCTTCCGCAAGTTCCACTCCACACGATGGGGTGATGGGACACCTCTCAATCTTTATTTCCTAATCTTTGGCCAGATGGTCGATTCTGTGTACCGGTGGGTGAAGCCCTCTCCGGTCCAATGGAGCTGGAAGATGGTGTCCCACAGGGAAGTGTCCTCATTGTCACATTCTTTCCCCGAGCAGCAACGGCATCACCTCGGTGATGCCATAGATGTTCTTGCTACGCTCTACGTGGACCACGTTTCGATCTGTTGTGGCGTGGCCCAGATGTCGACTCCAACAGGTCTTGAACCCTGTCTCTCGCTATGCCGAAGCGCACACACAGGCTTCGATTTTCCTTGGTGGTGTACTTTCCTCCGCCCTGACCCTGACTTCTTTCTGAATGGCGTTCACCTGGAAATGGTAGACTCGCACCGTTTCCTTGGTCTTGTATTTGACCGACTCCTCACCTGGGAGGCTCATATTCGTAGCCTTAGGGTCTCTTGTTTCGGGACGTTCAGCGCCTGGGGCAGTGATAGGGCTAGCCTTACTTTTTAACCGATCATTTGTTCGTTCGAAGCTCGACTAGGGATGCGAGTTTTATGCATCCACAGCCGAGCGTATATTGCGGAAGGTGGACTCGATCCACGACACCAGCCTACGCCCGGCAACCGGTGCCTTCCGCTCGTACCCCATTAAGAGTCTACTTGTGCATGCTGGGCAGATGCCATTAGTTTTGCGCCGTGCACAGTCCATTATTCCCCTTACGCGCGAGCCCGGCGCCTCCCTCAGTCGAGAACAGCTTTCACTGCATCCTCAACTGATATCGATGGTGCCTATGACGCCGAGAGACACCAATCATACCCTAAGCGCTTTGGGTTTAGGGCTAGGAAACTCGTCCGAGAGCTTGATATACCTCTCAGGAGGGTGGTTTCCCTGGTTCTGCCCAGGACGTCACCCTGGAAGGTATCACCTTTGAATATTTATCGACATTCTTCTGCTCCCATTGCTTCTCCATTGCCGGGAGTATTGTGTTCTGTCTTTTGGAGCACGCTTCGTGTCACGCTCGAACCGTGTCAGTGTATACGGATGGCTCCAAGCCCCAAGAGCGAGATGGTTTCCACACTATATCCCCTCTGTTTGAAGTCTGCGGGGTTCTGCCAGTCGCTGCGTCTGTCTTCACGGCCGAATTGGTTGCAGCTCCCCGGCCCCCGTAAAGGGCGCGGCCATTTGCCTTCCTGGCCGCCGTGTTGACGGGACTCAGCGCCCCATCCGGCTCCAGTTTAGCCTCTTCTCCTTTCAGACAGCTTGTGTTTTTGTTTCTCCCCTGCTTCTTCACTTCCCCCCAACCTCTCCCACAACTTCCTCTGGTCAGCCTCTAATTTCACAGGGTAGATGCTGACCACCTTCTTCTCAGCCAACTATCCCGGATCGGGGGTGAGTTTTTTTTTTTTTTAGGCTATATGGCGACTAGATCGGGGGTGAGTTGGGAGGGGGGACAATGTTCCCTAACCCCTGAGCTCCGGTTGGGATGGTGGGTTTTTAACAACCTGCTTCATCCCCACCCATACCTTCCTCACATCCCCTTTCTTTTTCATTTCACTATCTATCTTTTTACGCCGTGCCTAAGGTGGAGCCGCCATGCCGAACGGCCTCCAGGTCACCAGGCTGGAGGGGTGGCCTAAAATGGCGGCACCTGGCTCTGCCAGCCCCCAATGCCGCGACCCGTTCAGGTTGTTTTCTGTCGTCTCCGAATTGGGCACACTCGCCGGACCCACCGCCATTTGATAGAGCGCTCGCCTGCGCCCTACTGTGAAGACTGCGTTGTCCCCCAGACTGTTCGGCACATTCTTGTTGAATGTCCCAGTCTGGGTGATCCTTGCGCACGTTACTTGTACTTGGGACGTATTCGTGCACACTGACTTGTGGAGTTTACGACCTTTTAGAGGACAATTTTTTCGTGCTTCTTTTTGTAAGTTGCATGTTCCTGCGCCGACGGGAGGCGGGCCTGCCCCTAACGCCGGAGCATTCTTCCTCCATGTCCTCTTGCTTTTTATCGTTGTTATTTGTTTGTTACATATTATTTGTTTTCTAATATAGCCAATAGTAGGCCGTGTGGTGTATGGCGATTTATGTCCAAATAGGCAATCGCCAGATAGGCACAACAATGAAAAAAAAAGAAGCAATACACTGATCAGTACGGGAGATAAGGCGTGCTGGTTCAGAGACTGGATTTGGCACAAAGCGCCCTGAGTGCTCTCGGGGCATTGGAATCTTCGCATCTCCTGGTTCGCGATATCCTTGACCTTTCGGTTTTGGCGAGCCGGGCGGATGTCGAGATTATCTTCTGCCTGGTTCCTGGACATGGAGGAATTGCGGGGAATGAGCGCACCAAAGAGTCTGCGAGGACTCGGCGACCAGACCAGCGTTTCGCTCTTCCTCGCTCTAGCTAAACTCCACGTAATATGTACACCAGACCCATCTCGCCCTACCATTAATGATACCACTTTGATATCAACAATGCTCAACTAAAACCACCCAGACTACCTCAATTACTGACCCTTGTCAGTCATGTGATCACCCTACCGCCTTACCACCTTGCCATATGCCTCTTCATACGACCTAGCTGCAGCCTCCGGGTTGTACAGCTACCAATATAGCATCTTATAACCCGATATCCTCCTCTCTAGATTCTTCTCTGACCGCCAAAAAAATTACCCATCAATCTCCACCAAACCCTTTGACCCACGTTCGTGCTGCACCCACAGATAATATATCGCCCCTCTCTGAGCACGCGTGTACCAAAACGGATGAACCTTACTCCCGTCCCTTTGCCTAACTCAACCTTTAAGGCTCCAACGTCCTCAACCTTCTGTCTCACATGGAATATCCGCAACCTTCGGGCCAATTATGGCTCGCTGCAAGCCCTTTTAAAACTGTTTTTCCTGGTGTGGTTTGCCTCAGTGAAACTAGTCTCCTAGACCCCTCTTACTTTTTTCTTGCTGGCTACTCCCAGGTTAGTTTACCACTACCCCAAATTTATGGTAGCCTCCTCCTTGTCCGCACGGATATAATCACCTTTGCCTTCCTGAATGAACTTGTCCCCAACATTCCTTTTAACCGGCGACTTTAATGCTCGTAAACTGTCCTGGTATGATGTCATAAATAACAGCAAAGGACATGTTGTACTACGTTTTTTTATAGCAAGACTTGCCAGTCCCTAACGACGGAGACCCTTCTCATTATCATCCCCAGACACTCCTTTACCCATATAGATATCTGTCTGTGATCATCTGACTTCTCTTCCGATCACCTTTTTAAAGTGATATCTACCTTCTACTCTTAGACCTCCTCCCTCTTTCCCCCATCTCCCCAAGACTATTGGGCCTACCCAAAAGCTGAATGGAAAGCCTTTGCAAAGTCGTCCTCTTCCATAACTATGTCCAATGAAACAACAGATGGCATTTCCCGCTTGGAAGAGTTTGTGAAACCTTTTTCATCAATGACCCGCAAATATTTCACACTCCGCAACGCAAGATCAAACCCTCAGTCGCCTGGTAGAATAAAGGGTGTAGCACGGCTAAGCGCTATCGAAACAGGCTCCATCGTACTTTTTGAGAAAATCACCACATGCCTTTTTACATTAATTATAAAGACAATGTGCCTTTACCCGCCGGACCTTCCGCTAGGCAAAACTTCATTCCTGTATTCAGTACACATCTTCCATCTCATCCCGCACCCCTCTTCCCAATGTCTGGCAACGAGTGCATAAAATCCGTGGCTCCTCGCGAACTCCCACTCCCCCATTCTCCGTCATAATGACAACCTTGTCACTGCTCCCCCAAAGACGTCGCACAGCTAATTGCGAACTCACTCAGCTCAACCTCACACGGATCCCTTCTCTCAAAATTCAACCAACATAAAACTAGCAGAATCGCAACCATTGCCTTTGAGAGGCCCAGAAAACTGTGCTACAAAGAACCTTTCTCTATGAAAGAAATCCATCAAGCACTATCATCGTGTAAGAAGTCCACTCCTTCAGATGACTTGATATCATATACTCTCATCCAACACGCCTATCTAGATACCCTGCAGTGCCTCCTAACAATTTTTAATTATTTTCCTATCCAGAATTTTTCCACAAGAATGGCGCCACAGCATTATCCTTCCTTCCCTTAAGCCAGGAAAAGACCTTTCCAATCCAACAAATTATCGGTCAATCTCCCTTACTTCGTGCCAGTTGCTGGATCGCATGGTGAACGCAGCCAGATGTGGTATCTTGAAGAACAAGAGCTTCTTTCTCCGTCCCAATTTGAGTTTAATAATAATTAACGGTTTATTAACAGAAAAGTTAGTCATCCATACAATACTGGTATTATATAGCCATCTAAACATTACGTTCTGTTTACAATTGCAACTTAAAAGGAATCAATAATATTTAAAACGAACACATTTACATGAAACAAGTTGAGGTATTTACATTGACTCATTAAATTAACGACATAAGGCACAAACGTCTTACGGCGTGTCTTAAGGCATCCCACAGACTAGGCGGTGGGCATTTCGCGTGTCCAGCCCGCGGACTTCGCCGTTTGTCCGGAGGAGGAGGCTGCGGTGGTCTGCAGACCTCATTATGGAGTGGCCTAGGTGGAGCGTCGGTATCTCACGTCTGCTACCAAGTGAGGTGAGACGCAGTCGGTCGAGTGCGTCCTCGTAGCTGATGTATTCAGCGCCGAAAATGATCCGAAGACCGCTTTTGTATGCGCTCTATTTGCATGTGCTGCGCCTCCGTCAGTCCGGGGTGCCAAACTGGCGCCGCATATGCCAGTGCGGTCCTCGTGTACCTTTGGTACAGGGTAGCGAGGGTCGCCGTAGAGAAGTGGAACTTTTTAGCTCTTAGAAGAATAAATATGCGTTTTCCAATTCAATTCCTCATTAATATGCACTCCAAGTAGTTTGCATTGGTCCACTACAGGTGGAGGTGTACCGTCGAGTGTCAGATCTGGAAGCACTAGCGGACGCTTCGCTGGGATCACGTAGAGTGCTTCACATTTCAATGCATTTGTTTCCATATGTTTTTCCTCGCATTGAAATGAAAGGGCGTTCAAATTTTTGTGAATCCCTCTGTAGTCAATTTCGTGACGAATGTTTATGATGTGGACAAGCGATAGATCGTCTACGAATTTACCTCTACGCTCCATTTCCTTGCACACGGTATTGACCATTTCCAGGAAGATAATTGGTCCTGCACGAGTGCCTTGTGTCACTTCGCAGGTGATAGGGGCATCTTGGTATTTAACGCGGTGGGGACGACCAGTGAGGAAGCTGGAAACGAAGGGGATGACTGATGGGCGACATCCCAGCGCAATGAGGTTAGTAATGGCTGTTATGATCGACATAGTCAAATGCTTTCCTGAAATCCACTAGGATTATATTAGCGATGTTTAGCGATCGATCGTTCGATTCCTTGTGAATTTCATCTAGTAGGTAAATGAGATAGTGTCTGGTAGATCTAGGTAAATGAGATAGTGTCTGGTAGATCTACTCTTCATATTACCCTACTGGACCCCCTCCCTCTCTGGGATCTTTTCTTCAGGGGTTGTTCCCAGAGAGGCTCTGGCCTTCTCGTGGCGAGGGGGGTCAGCCCTGGGCCCCCTAGGGGACCCATGGTGCTGCCAACAAGACTTTTAACATACCCCTCTTTCTTTCCTCCTCTATTACGATCTTCCACTGCCCTTTATTTCCCCCTCTTCCTTCACCTATCTAGTGGTCCTTATCAATACCCGACCTCTGCTCGTTTAATGGATTGATTCTGAATTGTTCTTTCATGAAGGTGAAAGAGGCTGGGCATCTCCACCGCCTTCGTCTACCGAATGCCCAAGGAGAAACCCATCGTTGGCCCCTTTTCTCCGTGCGTAGGAGAACTCGGGCAGCCTCTTAGGGTTACAAAGATGGTGTGGTGGATCCGTATCCATTCTCCAAGAGGACATACCGGACGTAATTGATTGCATAGTTGCAGTAGTGCCGGGCCCTTGTAGGCCTCCATGGTGGGGAGCCCCGAGGGAGAATGCGAAGTTTTTTTCTTTTTGCAATGGCTAGCCATAAACCAAAAACCTCCCCTTCTCGTAAGGGTTCTCGTGCCAAACGTTCCTTAGCTTCCCTTTCAGCCTTTCCTCGCTCGTTGGACCCCTATTCCAACGAAGTAGACCCAGATCTTGATTATCCTCGCTTTCTTGTCATGAATTCATCATCTGACATCCCACTTGCAAAAGTCGATGTGTTTGACGTCAATGAATCTTTTGAGTCCCGCTGTGGTGAACCCCGCCGGATGTGGTCAAGAGGAAGTGGTGATGTCGTAGTCGAGGTGTCATCCCCCTCTCAACACAACCTTGTGCGAAATCTATCTTCGATAGCTGAAATTCCAATAACTGTCTCGCCCCATCCGCGTCTGAATTTCGTCAAAGGTGTCGTCCGTTCAAACGAACTAAAGGACTACGACCCCACCCGCCTTCAGAGTAAGCTCAGTACCCAACGTGTGACACACGTACACAGGGTAACTAAAACATTAGGCTCCACTAAAGTTCCAACCGCCACACTGATTTTAACATTTGAACGACAAGAACTGCCGCAGTATATTAAAGCTGGGTACCTTCGTGTCCCGGTAAGTCCCTACATCGAACTACCCAGACGCTGCTTCAATTGCAATCAATTTGGACATGTTGGCCGAGCTTGTCGGCACTCTCGCTCCTGCGTGAATTGTAGCTCTGACTACCATGGCCCCGAATGCACCAAAACGCCCCACTGTGCCAACTGCGGAGGTACCCACAGTGCCGCGTCGAAACTCTGCTCTATATTTTTATATGAAAAGGAAGTTCTCGCTTTGCGCGACTCCCTACGTCTAGATATAAGAGAGGCCCGCCAGCGTGCCCGAGCACAAACCTCGCCACTCGGCCGGCTCTTCTCTGACGTTTTACGTGATGCTGGACGAAACCGACCATCACGCGCGAGTTCCGACCGGCCTGAAGCACTTCACCCTAGATCTACTCGCGGCGTCGAAAATATTCAGAATATGCAGTCGAAGCATCGCTCTCATACCGAGATAATTAATGTAGCCCCCCTCTCTCCAGCAGCTCTAGCTGGGAAAGACGGTCAGGGTGAGACGCTTGAAGACATCAGGCGCTATTTGAAAGAATCCTCAACATCGACCAGTGATGGATCATCCACCCGGCCACGAGACTCAAAGCCCAGTGGTAAGAGAAAGGATTCCTCACCTGGGTCATCGACCACCAATCAGCAGGCAGCCTCTGGAGCCGACTCGGCCGAACCCCGAGAATCTCCAATGGACTCCTCCCCTATGGTTGAACATTCTCTGCCCTTAAGTCCGTCTCGCCCTTCACAGTACGTAGGCCCCATCCTGATCCAAACGATGGCAGAAATACACCCAGCTCCACATACCTCGCTCAGATCACCTGTTCGCCCCGCTCACCCTTCAAACCAAGATCCGATTGAAGCAGTTGATACTCCAACATCACCAACTGCGGTGGTTGGACCAACTCCTCAGACACCTAAAATACCCTCGACCCATGAATCCCATTCTACCGGCCGAAAATCCCTTCTTGATCTTCCTTTTCCGCCAGGTTGCGAGCCCGAATTACAATCAAGGGCCTCGGTCGGTTCTCCAAAACCCACGAAAAAAACCTCAGTTACTACTCCATCTAGGATTTCTCCCCCTGCAAAAGCAGGATCCTCAAAATCAGCTCTCCGTCTCCCAAGCTCTTTGGGAAGAACCTCAAATACATTATCGGCCTCAAAAGAGAAAAAGATATCAACAGTGGTATCTAATCGTCACACATAATATCTTCCATTTTACAATGGAATTGTCAAGGAGTTCTTCCAAAGTGGGAAGAACTCAAAATTCTTTTGACGACTATCCACCCCGCTGTTATTTGTCTCCAGGAGAATAAACTGGGTATACGGCCCTTTCCGCCGGTACCCGGTTTTCTCACTTTCAACTCTATTGCTCCTGCTGGAAGCCCCTCTCATGGAGGGGTGTCAATCATGGTATCTTCATCCTACCATGTTTCTCTCATCTCCCTACATACTACCCTCCAAGCTGTTGCTGTGAGGGTTTTTCTTACTAAGCTTTTTACCGTTTGCTCTATTTACCTACCCCCTTGTTTATCATTGTCAAGATCCGACCTTTTAGAACTTATAGACCAGTTACCCTCCCCATTCTTATTACTAGGAGATTTTAACGCCCGTCACCCATACTGGGGTGACATCACTCGAAATGCCAAAGGCAGTGTTTTAGAGTCTCTTTTTTTATCTGACCTTCTTTGTGTTTTAAATACTGGCGATTTTACCTCTTATCATGTCCAGACGGACTCTTTTAGCTGTGTTGACCTTTCTGTTTGTTCCCCTGATTGCTTCACGGAATTTCGATGGTCAATTCTTGACGATCTCCATGGAAGTGACCACTTCCCTATTGTCTTGTCGGCCCTTCAAGTTAGCCCTCATACAACCATGCCCCTTAAGTGGGACTTAGGTCATGCAGATTGGGAAGGTTTCCAAGAGGCGTCCTTCACAAATGCATCTTTGGGGACCTTCAATGGAGTGGACGCGGCAGTAAAATACTTAACATCTACTATCTACAATGCAGCAACACAAACCATCCCACGGAGGCGACCTGTCACGGGCCGCTCAACCGTGCCCTGGTGGACTTCGACGTGTGCAACAGCTATCAAAAATTACAAGTTAGCCCATGCCCGATTCCGAAAGAACCCAACTTTGTGCAACAAGGTCGACCGAAACCGAGCTCGTGCGCTTCGCCAAAGAACCCTTCGTCAAGCTCGCCGAAATTCATGGCGCAGATACGTTTCATCGATCTACTCTATGACACCTACTGCTAAGATCTGGAAGAGGATTAATAAGATCAGGGGCCGTTATGCTAATCATCATACCCCCACACTCAACTTAGACGGTTCCTTGGAGAATGACAGCCTGGCGGTCAGCAATGCTTTTGCTGACCATTTTCGCGCCGTCAGCAGTGTCAGCCGTTACGATAAGGCTTTTCAATCCTACAAATCAAAGGAAGAATCTCATTCTCTCAACTTCACAACAAAATCTAACCTTCCGTATAACGCTCTATTCAGCATCTATGAGCTGCAAAGCGCTTTGTCCCTTTGCAGATCTACTTCCCCTGGCCTTGATGAGATCCATTTCGACATGATTCGGCACCTACATCCACACTCTACTCTCTTCCTGCTTGATTTGTACAACCTTATATGGGTGAAGGGTTTTTACCCGTCATCATGGCGCATTGGGATCATCCTTCCCTTTGTCAAACCGGGCAGGGACGGGTTGAATGCAGATCACTACCGCCCTATAGCTCTCACCAGCTGTTTGAGTAAGTTGCTGGAAAAAATGATATTGGAGCGCCTAAACTGGTTCCTAAAAGCCAATCACCTTCTCTCTCCATTTCAATGTGGCTTCCGCAAAGGTCATAGTACCCTTGACCTACTAGTACGTTTCGAGGGATCGGTCCGGAAAGCTTTCTCATTAAAGCACCGAGTCCTGGCCATATTTTTCGATATTGAGAAAGCCTACGACACAACATGGAGATACGGCATCTTGAAGCAGTTATACGTCTGGGGGATGAGAGGCCTTTTACCTTCATTTATTCAAAGTTTTTTAGCATCTCGATCCTTCAAGGTACGTGTTGGAGACGCATACTCTGACCTCCAACCCCAAGAGGAGGGAGTTCCTCAGGGCAGTGTTTTTAGTGTCTTATGTTTTATAATTGCCATCAATGATATTATTTCGTCTCTCCCAGAAGGTGTATCGGCAACTCTGTTTGTCGATGATTTAGCACTATACTGTTCCTCACCTCGCCTTTCATCAGCAGCGCGTCGGCTACAACTGGCGGTCGATGCTGTATCCAAAAGAGCACAACTTAAGGGATTCCGTTTTTCCACGACCAAAACCAAAGCAATGTATTTTCACCGAGGCAGAGGGGTTCTTGTTCCGCCATCTATATCCCTACAAGGCGAAGAAATAGAGTTCGTCTCCGAGTTTCGGTTCCTTGGCGTAACTCTCGATCCAAAGTTATCCTGGTTACCACACCTACGCCGACTTCGAACAGGCTGTCTGCGGGCTCTAGACATTTTGAAAGTCCTCTCACACACTTCGTGGGGCAGTGACCGACAAACATTGTGGACATTATACACAGCCCTCGTTCAATCCAAATTGGATTATGGCTGTCAAATTTACTCATCGGCTTCCCCTTCAGCCCTTAAAATGCTGAACCCCATTCGAAACCTTGGAGTTCGCCTTTCTAGTGGAGCCTTCCGTACTTCTCCTGTCAACAGCCTTTACTGCGAGAGTGGGGTACTCCCTTTGCCCTACCATAGACTTCAAATCTGCATGCGATACCTCTGCCGAGTACAGCAAGCCCCTGTATCAGAGGTCTACAGATGCCTGTATGCTGCCGAATCAACGGCGGCATATGATAAGTTGCCATCTTTACCCCGCCCTTTGAACCTTCACATAGGAGATCATCTCTCTAACCTGGGTGCTCCAAGGGTCCTTACCCTTCCATCCTTACTGAACCCTAGGTGGCGTGCTCCTCTCCCCACAGTATGTACCAACATGTGGAGCCTGGAGAAGTCCTCCATGGACCCTCGCATCATTAAAAACCTGTTCTTAGAGCATTCGATCTCCCACAAACAATGCTGCCCACTCTACACGGATGGCTCTAAGTCGGACGGTGGCGTGGGCGCCGCAGCCATCTACCTTGGAGGAGAATTCTTAACTTTATCTTTGCCACCAGCAGCATCCATTTTTACCGCTGAACTTTCAGCAATCCTTTTAGCCTTTAGACTCATCCAAATCTTACCTTTTAGTGATTTTGTCATTTTTTCCGACTCAAGGAGTGTCTTACAATCAATTAGATCTTTTAATGCGTCCCATCCCGTGGTCACAGAAATTTGCAACTGGCTGATCCAAAATGCATCCCGATATAGAATTATTTTTTGCTGGGTTCCTGGGCAACGAGAAGGCTGATCGGCTGGCCCGCTCAGCACATTCTGTGTCCCCTGAGAACTCTGCTCTGCCTTTTAGGGACTACTTTCCTTCAATAAGAAAGTATATTTTTCAACTGTGGCAGAATGAATGGGATGACTGTTCATCATCCAAACTATACAAAATAAAAAATTCTATCCGCTCTTGGCCCTCGAGTCGTCATAGAATGCGGTCGTTGGAGGTGGCCCTTTGCCGAGTTCGCATTGGCCACACGAGACTTACTCACGGCCATCTTGTTTCGGGCGATGCCCATATCAGCCCTCGCTGTCGTTTTTGTGGTGGGGACCAATCGGTTGCCCACCTTTTATTGGATTGTAGCCATTTTACCATTCTCCGGTTGTCCTGTTTCCCGACCCTTTTAACTATTCCTCAACACACCCGTCTTCGATTCATATTGGCAGAGGAATCTTTTAACCCGTCGTTTTTTAAATTTTTGTCACAAAGTGGTCTCCTCCACCTTTTATTGATGATATTTCTCGTTTCACCCTAGCGGCCATATAGAATCCACTTGGATTGGGCAGCAACCCACCGGTAACTTATCTTAAATCTTAAATCTTACCCTACTGGCGTTGGTCGGTATTGCTTCGTATGTCTGCTAACATCACCCTCGTTACCACCCCATCTAATATTTTACCCACATCTGGTGTTAAAGATACCGGTCGCAGCTCTCCCATCTCAATAACCACCTTCACCTTTGGTAATGGAGAGATAGTCGCTTGCTTCCATCTGTCAGGGAAGACTCCACTACGGATGCTTACATTGAAAATGTGTGTGAGAGGGAGGCTAATCTCGTATGCAAACTCCTTTAATAGCTTCTTGGGTATGTCACCAGGAGGTGAAGCTTTACCAAGGTTGAGTTTAAGGAGTTCGGGATATACAGTCATCCTGTCTATGTGAGGCAGGTCATCATTGGCTGGGAGTTTGGTGGGGGGTGCTTGTTGCATATTGCAGTGAAGTGATCACGAATGGCTATGGTGATTTCATTATTGTTCATATTGTCAAATAATGCAATATTTTTTCTTTTTGTCGTATCCTAAAACACCTTTGATTCGTTTCGCAAATTTGTACGAATTCACCGGGTGTTGCTCCACGTCGCGTGCTATGTTGCGCTTGGCGAGCCTATGTTCGTATCGCACGCGGCGGTACAGGACTCGCCAGGTGTGCGTGCGTCCGCGCAGGCGCCACTCCGTCCATTGTTGTCGCATTAGGCGAAGGATGTGAGGGGTGACCGAAGGTTTATTTTGGGCCCCCACCCTTACACACCTTTCTCGGAAGCAGAGCTCGTACTGCCTTTTGACTCTTGTCTCAAAGTTGTTAACAGTCATTTGCATCCTCTGAAGGTAACACCATTACACACCCCTCCGTCGTAGTCCACTGCCCGAACTCCCGCACGTCTGAATCCCGGAGCGGGTGACGAAGGTGGGCGGCGTCGGGCGACTCAACACACAGTCGTGCTGGCTGAGACCGATGGTGGGTGGTGGTGTCGCTACTATACCACTCCGCATCGGTAAGTATAACATCCAGCACTGATCACTGGTGTGTAGGCCCGGTGACGAGATTCTTGAGGTTCAGATCTTGACCCAATTTATCCTTATTCAGGTCATTTAGCTCGCCCATTAGCACAATACGAATATCACTGCGAGATGCTCGCAAACTATCTACAGATGATATTAGGTGATTTAGGAGTTCGCGATGGTATGGTGCAGCTGGAGGGTAGTAGATGGACCACACCGCTAACATTTTTACTTCATATGAAAAATTACCAGATATAATCACCCACATGAACTCCAAGTTATTTGGTGCATTTATCGTACCCCTTTTGATGTTTAGGTGGTCTTTTATGTACAGGGCTACCTCACCCCCGCCCGTAGGCCTATCCTTGGTGAACAGGTGGTAACCAGGGACTAAATGTATGTGGGCTGGTTTATTTGTCGAAAACCATGTTTCATTGACGCTTACAATATCTTGTTTGTGCAGTTCTATTATCTCCTTGAACTCCTCGAGTACGTTGGTAAGGCTCTGAGGGTTCGTGAGGAAGAGGGACGGTGCGGGCGTGTGGGTGTCATTTGCAGGTCTACGCTTCAGTTGGACTGGCGTCAGGGTACGCTGCGCGGGTGAAATGCGCAGTTGGCGGCCACTCATAGCACGGGGTGTAATTATGGTCTCTATCGGTAAAACTTTATTTTCATCATTATTATTTGTTTAAATATTCAAAATTATCATAATTATTTCCATCCTCACAAACACATCCACACACTTTAAGCGCTAAGCTGTGATCAGCCGATACCCCGCCCACGCCGAGATCAGTTGGGTGAGCGATGTTTCGCACCAAATCGTTCAACACTGCACCCTCTTGCTCTTCTTGACCATGATATTTGCCTTGCTTTCTCTAGAAGAGACTTTGTCACCGCAATCTTCGTTGACTTAGAAAAGGCATATGATACCATCTGGCGGCGCTTGATTCTACAACAGCTATACGACATGAGACTTCATAGACCCCTGGCGTTGTTTATATCTAATTTCCTGAAGGGCCGCTCTTTCTCTGTAAATCTTCGGGGCGCCCGCTCTTCGAAATGTGTACAACATGAGGGTGTTCCCCAAGGAAGAGTCCTTAGTACTACTATTTTTATAATTGCAATTAATTCTTTCTCAAAACATATCTTACCGCATGTGAGCTGCTCTCTTTATGTAGATGACATTGCTCTCTGGGTGATGAGCTCGTTCGCCGCGGTGGTCACCACCCTACTCCAGCGAGCCGTCGATTCAATAATGATTCATGCCTCATCTACCGGATTCACCATCTCGCTCGCTAAAACAACGGTCATTACCTTTACCCGACATAAATCGATTCTTATGGTACGTTTCAATATTTTGGATCGCCGATCAAATTTAGCACCCATGCTAAATTCCTAGGTCTTATATTTGTCCAACGTATGACATGGCGATATCATATTGAAGACCTTATAACAAGATGCGCCCCCGTAATTCCACTTATGGGCTCCTTATCGAAGCTACACTGGGGCGCTGATCGACGCACCCTTCTCGAGATTCACAAATCACTTCTCCCGTCAAAGCTTCCCAAAGCACACTGAATTAAACTGAACTCGCTACATCACCGAGGCCTTCGCGTTGCTACAGGAGCCTTTAGGTCTCCCCCTGTGATCTCTCTCTCTCTATTGAAACGGGATTCCTTTCCCTCTCTTCTCGCCGTAATGTATATTGCCTCCAATTCTACATCAAGATCTCTCTCCGTATGCACTCTAAACTCGCTCGAATTCTTTGCTCCACGGCCCCTCCGCCGGAGATTCGTTCTCACCCCTTCTATCCTTACACCCTGCGTATATATAACACAACTCTTAGAAACGCTCGAGCCTCGCCGTGGACTCGCAGGAGTGCTCAGTTCTGTGAACCTTTCCTGAGGGATACTAAGGGCCAGATACCAACCTCAACTCTACGTGCCATATTCCAAGAGCACGTAGAGAGACACCACAGTGAAACACCTATTTATATTGACAGGTTGAAAACGGATGCCGGTACTGGAAGTGCCCCGGTCTTTCCCTCATACCTTACGGTCCACCTTACCACCTACAGCATGTCTTCTCAAGGGTCAATACCATATTTTCAGACTAGGAGCGTGCTGGCTTTCCTTCAGCGATTGTTCTTTCACCTTCCTGCTGCCATCGGGATACTGAAAACTATACACCTCTTGACCGGAGGCTGCCCGGACACATTCAGAGAAATGAAACGTCTGATCTAGAAGTTTAAGAAGGCCGCCCTCCATACTGGACCATCCCTACCTGAATCGCCCATCTTCCACTGAGACTATATCCCCCTCATCCGTATATGGGTGAGATAAGAATGGGAGCGATACTAGAACTCGTATGGACACCCTCACTTACTCCACTTCGGAAAAATGCTTCCCCGTGGCCATCATCCTACTCCCATACCAGATGGCATGAAGTTATGCTATGCTGTCTCACCCCCGAACCTAATGGCTAGTGAGGAACCACCATCTTGCAAGACGTCATTCTCGCATCCTAGTACTACACATCTTAGTCACCTGTCTGCGATACTCTGCCCATCGGTCCTCACCCCACTTATGCTTCTATTCCCCCTCATGTTATGATTCCTGGAAAATGCTGGCCTTTCCTCCAAATTTAACCGGTTGCCCTTGATTTTATTCATAGTTTACTTTCCTTATTTTTATCAAGCCTTGTCCATTCTTATTTTACATGTCGCTGCTTTGTTTTTTGTTTTTAAATTTTTGACTGCACCGACATTTTCACATTATTTAATCGCCTCTTTTGCTGGCAGTACTTTTATTCTTAATACCAACTTAAGCCAGATGAGCCTATAAGGCAAAATAGCTTTAAATCCTTAAATAATTACAAACTTCTGAATTTACTCTCTTTGGTATTTTGCTCGACGAAATGCGAGGAAAATAAGTGATTCTTCCAAATTGCGATTAGTAACAAAAAAACAAACAAGTACAGGGTTTTTTTTTGTTATCTGCTTTTGTGAGTGTGAGGAGGCTCTTTCCAGTCATAGTCCTCAAACATGTGTTTGACCTAGTAACTTCTTCAGATAACATATTGTTACTTTTAGTACATCGAGTCGGATTTTATGAGGCTTTGTTGTATTAAAAGGTGATAGAGTATAAGACTTGATTTATAACTTCCATAACTTTTTAGCAATATTCATATTTTGTATCCCTTTTTTTCAGTTTCAAATTATTTGTTTCACCTTATTGGAAGAAGTGGAAATACACCAGGCTTGAGAAGGAAATTAGTTCGCTTCTTGATGAGAGATATCCGCCAAAGTGATGTACTTCATCTCTCTAATATTTGTAGATATTCGCCTGCCTTCCAAATTGAATAGTTAAACTATTCTTCCTGTGGTTGTAAAATATATAATTTTTTGTTTCCTATATACAAAATGTTTTGTGAGTAGGATCTTTTTTAACATAAAAAGTTAACTAAATTGTTTTTGTATTTAGTGTAAAAATATTTGTAAATATTTATGAAATGTAAGGGTTTCATTTATTTACCTTTTACAATGTAATATTTGCATAAACAAGAGAAGAAAACTGATAGCTTTTGACTGGGACGTTAGATAAAAAAATGATTAGAATGTTGACGGTCTTTAGGTATTTGTGCATAAAATTTGCTAATTACTCATCGGGCTGAGTAATCAAAATTTTGGGGTTTTTTTGCGAAGAACTTTATTCGTTTTATACTTGCCGTGTATGCGTAAAGTATCATAATTAATATATTCACATTTCTTTATTCTTACCCTCCAAGTAATGAATATTATACCTAAGCCACCTTTAAGCAGCCAACAGGAGACCGCCGAGGAATTTAGGCCTAGTTTAAAAGAGAGAAATAATACTACTTTTTCTTCTGACGAAGAAGCCGACATGAATTCCTAAGATCCCGGCATCGTCCCTCGCCGGCGATCAAAATGCGACCGAGAATCAACATCATCTCATAACCATCGTCCAACTATCTCAGTCGACTGATTAGGCATAATTGGGGGTATTGAAAGAAGCTGGTTTGAGGAATAGCCCATAGCTGAATTCAAACCAGATGAATCCCGGGAGGAGGGACGGACTGTAATCCCCGTTGAGGAAACCTATAGCAAATCGACGGCGGCCCGCCCAGGACCACAAAGGGACACATGACCAGTCTCTGTGCATGGGAGAAGCAGTCGCGAATTAAAAAAAAACACCCTAAGGATGCGGCACCCCTCGGGTGGAGGCAGTTGATTCGGCCTTCACCCATCATCAAGTCCACCATGATTTATGCCTTGGGAGGATCCCTTCATCATCCATTCACCCCATCATCGGCAGTTCAGGTTGACGGGAGTGTGGCCCAGCCATACGGTGGAGGATTTCTTTTCTGTATTTCTGCAAACCTAACGCACACCACACATCACTCATAATGTCATGCATAAATATTTAAGTATAAAGTAAACCGGGCAATGGCTTCGCCACTCCTCCCTACGGGAGAGAGCTTGCGCTTCGCTACTAAGATAAAAATTTTAAAAAAGCAGCCATGGTTAAATTTTTATAAATTTTCTGAACTTCGCCAATTATAATAATAATTTTAAAAAGGAACTAAATTTCCCTCCTTTCAAAATATCACGTTGCTAAAATATAGTTATAGAAGAAGATATATAAAAATAAATTTTCTGAACTTCACCATTTGTAATTCTTTAGGTTTTAAAAAATTCACAAAATTTTGATACTTATATTTATTTCTGAACCTTGATAAAAAATACATGTCATAACCAAACTAAGATGAAATTATGATTCAAATAATTTAAGAAGGCAAAAAGACCCGTTTTTCAATCTTTTTTAGGAAATTGCCTTTGTCTTCTCCTCGCAAGGAAAGGAGGAACCTCCTCCTCCGGCTGGTTTCGGAGAGGAGGAGGAACGAGAGGACAACGACAACTTGAAAACAATAATAAAACTATAATGATGGAAACTACTTTCCTGAATATTTTATTGTCCCTCTACCCCCCCCCCCCCCCGTGTGCGGAGCCCGGAGGGGAGAGTCCTCGGACTCAAACTACCGACGAATAAAAGAATGGAAAAAAATAAATTCTCTACTCTATAGAAAGAGTTATTAACTTTATCATTGAATTTGGGGAAATCCCCTTATTAAATTATAGAGTTAGTGATGATGATGACAATGAACATATACAATCGCCGCAATGGAACTCTGGACTGCCAAGAAAACACTTTTGTTGATACTTTTAATATTTTATGATCTCCTCCCTGGCCTTGATGACATCCTGCATCCTTTTGGTCATACTTGCAACAAAATTTTTGAAGTAACTCATGTCCATGTTGGTGCACCACACTTTCTTGATGACCTGCAGGTCCTGCACTGATGACACATTGGCCCCATTTAACCTTGTCTTCCCCGTAAGGGGCGCGGCGATTTGCCATCCTGGCCGCCGTGCTGACGGGACTCAGCACCCCGTCCGACCCCAGCTTAGTCTCTTCTCCTTCCTTCAAAACACTTGTTTCCTCGCTTTTCATACAACCTCTCCCACAACTTTCTCTGGTCAACCTCTAATTTCACAGGGTAGATGCTGACTTTCTCAAGCCAACCGTCCCGGATCGGGGCTGAGGGGGGAGGGGACAATGTTCCCTAACCCCTGAGCTCCGGCTTGGGATGGGTTTTTTTAACAACCTGCCTCATCCCCACCCATACCTTCCTCACATCCCTTTTCCTCTCCTCTTCACAATCTATCCTTTTACGCCGTGTTCAAGGTGGAGCCGCCATGCCGATGGACTGCCAGGCCACCAGGCAGGAGGGGTGGTCCCAAATGGCGGCGCCTGGCTCTGCCAGGCCTGAAAACACTTCTTGCAGTGCGGGCAACTGTGAGAGGTGGTGAGCTATTGCGTCCCGCATAAAATTTAGGGTCACCATGCCCAATGATGTTAAAAAAAAATCTGCCCCTAATTCCCCCTTGGTTATCGACGGAGCCGCCCTCGGGCAGCTCCACCGAAAAAATGGAGGTCCCCTCCCCTGTGCTTGCGCAGGGGACCCGCCATATTTCTTTAGCGCCAAAGAGTCCACGAGGACTCTGCGACTGGACCAGCGTTTCGCTCTTCCTCACACCGACTACATGCAGGAATACGGGCAGCTCTTCGGACTGCTCGGCAAAGAAGATGGGAGACGGTCGAAGGGAACTTAAAGTTGCGTGCCATTGCGCCGCGACTGTTCCCATGGACCTATCGCCCAATTCCGCGACGGCTTCAGGTCGCTTTCTGTCGTCTCCGAATCGGACACACTCGTGTGACGCATCGCTATTTGATGGAGCGCTCGCCTGTGCCCTATTGCGACGACTGCGTCGTCGCCCAGACTGTTCGGCACATTCTTGTCTAATGTCCCAGTCCCCACCCCTACACTCTTCGTCACGTTCGACTGTGACAAGCTCCCTGAGTCGGTGCGTGCCGGTTGGTACCGCTACCGCGTGAAGGCATTCGTGCCACTTCCGCGGCGGTGCTATTACTGTCACCGCTTCGGCCATACGAATCGCTCATGTAGACGTGCAAAGTCGGGGTCACCCGAAGTCTGTGTAAATTGCTCCAAGGTCGCACACGATAAGTCCAAATCGTGTGTGGCCAAGTGTGTCAATTGCGGAGAGCCGCACCCTGCTTCTTCGAAGCAATGTGGTGCATATCTCGTTGAGAAAGAAATCCTGGCCGTTCAGGCCCAGGATCGACTCTCATTCCGCGAGGCAAAGGACTTGATCCTGGCGCGCCCGGCTCTGCCTGGGACGTCATATGCCTCAATAGTTAGGAAGGCACCCTCTGCTCCCGGCCCATCCAGGCCAACGAGCACGGTTGTTTCCGCGCCCATTCGGAGCCCTTCTGCGGGCTCTACCCAACCCGGGCGCTCCCCTGGTAAAGCTGGCGGCAAAAAGGGCTCATACCCTGCCCCGGCTAAAACCAGGGCTCCCCCCTCTTCCCCCAGCGTGACCGTTTCCCGTAAGGCGAAACGGCCACGCGCCTCCACCGAGTCGTTAGACTCACAGGAGGCAACACCCCTGAAGATGGTCGCTAGGCCATCTTCCGGGGTTCCTAAAGCTGTTCCCCGAAAGGATGACAGCAACAAAGGAGCTTCGGCTCCTTCGCCCACGCCCCGAGGTGGAGCGAGTGGCTCGGAGACGGTGGTTCCTCGAAAAGAGGGCCCCCCGCCTCCGAAGCCGCAACGCCCGCCTAAGGTTTCGAGGCGGAGGGAGGAAAAGACTCGCATGGCGAGCCCAACCTCCCCCAATAAGTCCTCGAAGGCGACAGCGCTTTGTCCGGCCAACAGCGCCCGGGGTTCTGCCCCCGGGAAGCGTACGGCCATTCCCGTGAGGGTCTTCGCGTCTCCTCCGAGCTAGGCCTGGAGGGCATATTCCTTCAATGGAATTGCCGTGGACTCCGGGCCAACTGGGAGGAGCTGCGGAGGCTCGTCCCGTTCCCCGTTAGCTATTTTTTTGCAGGAGACCATGCTAGGTGCGTGCCCCCCTCCCTGCCCTCCCGGGGTATAAGGGTCTTGCGACCCCACCACCGCGGGATGGCCGGGCTGGGGGATGCGCAGTTTACACCCGGCATGATGTCTCCGTTCTTCCTTTCTCTTTAGATACCTCCTTTCAGGCAGTGGCTGTGCAGCTGCACCTGGATAGGAGGTATACTATCATTTCTGCGTACATTCCACCGTCAGCTGACTTCGACGCGGGGGACTTCCGCCGCGTCGTTGCACGGTTGCCGAGGCCCTATCTCTTGCTTGGAGATCTGAACGGCAGGCATCCTCTCTGGGGAGATTACTCCATAAATCCCAGGGGACAAGTCCTTGCCGATCTGATCGAAGAGCTTGAGATGGGTGTCCTAAACGTGGATGAGTTTACGCATCACTGTCCGAGAACCGCTTCATTTTCTTGCCTTGACCTATCCTTGTGCTCTTCGGATGCACAGCCTGATTTTGATTGGGGGGTGGTCGATGACCTCCATGGTAGTGATCACTTTCCCATTCAAATATCATTTTCAGGGCAACTGCCGCCTGAGAGACCACCTCGGTGGTGCTTGGCGCGGGCGCGGTGGCCTGCATTTCAGGAAATGACTGAATTCTCTATCTCAGTCGAGGAGTTTAGGTCGGTAGATGAGGCCGTTGAGTTCTTCTCCGGCAACCTCATCGCCGTGGGCCTGACTACTATTCCTAGGACGTCTGGCCGTTTTGCACGCCGACCACTCCCATGGTGGTCGGCCGAGTGTGAGACGGCCCTCAAACAGAAGCGTTATGCCTACATGCGCTATAAGCGCCCCCCGAACGATTTCACTGTCGCTGAATTTCGTCGGGCTAGGGCTAGGTTCCGGTATATTTCGAAGCACGCCCGCCGCTCTTCTTGGCGGGCATACGTGTCTTCACTTAACGGGAAGACCCGTTTAGCAGAGGTGTGGAAGCGAGTCAAAAGGATTCGGGGCAAGTTCTCGCAGGACCCCCTCCCGTTCTCCAGGAGAATGGGACCGCAATCTCAGACCCCGCGTCCGTGGCGGAATCCTTAGCGACCGCTTTTTCCGCATTCTCTAGCCGTGATGCTGCTCCGCCAGCATTCAATGCACGTCGTGATGTCGCGGAAGGCCGCCGGCTGGACTTTACCTCCAGTGGCGGAGAACCCTTCAACGACAAGTTTACTGTGAGTGAGTTGAGTTCCGCTCTCGCTTCGTGCGCGGACACCGCCCATGGTCCGGACGATGTCCCGTACGCCATGCTTCGACACCTGGGTGAGCGAGGCATGGCCTTTCTGTTAGATCTGTTCAACAGGATCTGGGTGGAAGGTCTTCTCCCAGACTCCTGGCGAATCGCTACTGTGCTCGCCTTTCGCAAACCGGGGAGAGATCACTCTACTCCGACCGGTTTCCGCCCAATCTCTCTAACCTCTTGCGTGTGCAAGTTGATGGAGAAATTGGTAAACGTTAGATTAGCTTTTTTCCTGGACAGCGGAGGCCATCTGTCTTCCGCACAGTGCGGCTTCCGCAAGTTCCACTCCACGTCGGATGCTCTGCTCCGACTGGAAAATGCCGTCTGCGAGGCTTTCCTTCGTAGACAACACTACGCCACGGTGTTTTTCGATCTGGAGAAGGCCTATGATACCGCATGGCGATACGGTATCATAGAGACTCTCTACACGATGGGGGCGAGGGGACGCCTCCCAATGTTTATATCTGAATTTTTGCGAGATCGTCGATTCCGCGTACGGGTGGGGTGAGCTCTCTCCGGCCCAAAGGAGCAGGAACAGGGTGTCCCGCAGGGAAGTGTCCTCAGTGTCACACTCTTTGCCCTGAGCATCAACGGCATCACCTCGGTGCTGCCGGAAGATGTTCTCGCTACGCTCTACGTGGACGACCTTTCGATCTCTTTTGGCGCGGCCCAGATGCCAACTCTGGAGCGTCGACTCCAACAGGCATTGAACCGCGTCTCTCGCTATGCCGAAGCGCACAGGTTTCGGTTTTCTTTGGCCAAGACTAAGGTGGTGCACTTCTGCCGCCATCCACGGCTTCACCCCGACCCAGATTTGTTTCTTAATGGGGTGCGCCTGGATGTGGCTGAGTCGCACCGTTTCCTTGGTCTTGTATTCGACCGACGCCTCACCTGGGAGGCTCATATTCGCAGCCTTAGGGTCTCTTGTACCCGCGCCATGGACATTCTCCGTTCCGTGACGTTCAGCGCTTGGGGCGCTGATAGGTCTACCGCCTTACTTTTTTATCGATCCTTTGTTCGCTCGAAGCTCGACTACGGATGCGAGTTTTATGCATCCGCAGCCGAGCGTTTATTGCGGAAGGTGGATTCGATCCACCACACCGGCCTTCGCCTTGCGACCGGTGCCTTCCGCACTTCCCCCATTAAGAGCCTGTTGGTCGATGCTGGGGAGATGCCACTCGCTCTGCGCCGCGTGCATTGCATCACTCGCCTGTACGCGCGAGCCCGGCGCCTCCCTCAGTCGCCAACAGCTCTCACTGCATCCGCAGCTGATCTCGATGGTGCCTATGCCGCCGAGAGACGCCAGTCATACCCTAAGCCCTTTGGGTTTAGGGCCAGGAAACTCCTTCGAGAGGTAGATATAACTCTCGGGCCGGTGGCGCCCCTGGTTCTGCCCAGGACGCCACCCTGGAGGGTACCACATTTGGCTATTTGTCGCCACGCCTCTGCTCCCAAAGCTTGTACTGCGCCGGGAGTATTGCGTTCGACCTTTTTGGAGCACACATCGTGTCACGCTGGTACCGTGCCAGTGTATACGGATGGCTCCAAGTCCCAAGAGGGGGTCGGCTTCCACGCCGTATCCCCTCTGTTTGAAGTCAGCGGGGCTCTACCAGGCGCTGCGTCTGTCTTCACGGCCGAGCTGGTGGCAATACACCACTCGGTACGGGAGATTACGCGACGTGCCCGGTTCGGAGACCGGATTGTGATCTATAGCGACTCACAAAGCGCCCTGAGTGCTCTCGGGGCATTGGAATCTCCGCATCCCCTGGTTCGCGATATCCGTGACGCCACGGTTTTGGCGAGCCGGGCAGATGTCGAGATTATCTTCTGCTGGGTTCCTGGACATGTGGGAATTGCGGGGAATGATCGCGCCGATGAGGGCGCCAAAGAGTCCGCGAGGACTCTGCGACCGGACCAGCGTTTCGCTCTTCCTCACACCGACTACATGGCAGGAATACGGGCAGCTCTTCGGACTGCTTGGCAAAGAAGATGGGAGACGGTCGAAGGGAACTTAAAGTTGCGTGCCATTGCGCCGCGACTGTTCCCATGGACCTATCCCCCAATGCCGCGGCGGTTTCAGGTTGCTTTCTGTCGTCTCCGAATCGGACACACTCGTGTGACGCATCGCTATCTGGTGGAGCGCTCGCCTGCGCCCTATTGCAACGACTGCGTCGTCCCCCAGACTGTTCGGCACATTCTTGTCGAATGTCCCAGTCTTGGTGATCTTCGCGCACGTTATTTGCCCCAGTACCGGGATGGGCGGGGTCGCTACCGCCTGTCCCTTGTACTCGGGACGAGTGCGTGCACCATGACTGGTGGACTTGTTGACTTTTGGGGGGAGGCCGGCCTTCTCCCTTGTATTTAACTTGTTTTTTTGTTATTGTTGTTTGTTTTTGTTTTTTGTAGGTCGCAGGCTCCTGCGCCGGGGGGAGGAGGACTTTCCCCCGATGCCGGAGCTTGCTCCATGATTGTTATCCCATTTTTATTATTGTTTCTGTTAAATTTTTTATTTTAAAGTAGCCTAAAACTGGGCTGTTTGTTTGTTGAGTGGCTCGGAAACGTTGGTTCCTCGAAAAGTGGGCTGCCCGCCTCCGAAGCCGCAACGCCCGCCTATGGTTTCGAGGGGGAGGGAGGAAAAGACCCGCATGGCGAGCCCAACCTCACTCAATAAGTCTTCGAAGGCGACAGCGCTTTGTCCGCCAACAGCGGCCGGGGTTCTGCCTCCTGGAAGCGTACGGCCATTGCCGTGAGGGTCTTCTGTTCGACGAGGGCCACCGCGTCTCTTCCGAGCTAGGCCTGGAGGCCATATGCCTTCAATGGAAATGCCGTGGACTCCGGGCTAACTGGAAGGAGCTGCGGAGGCTCGGCTCGTCCCGTTCCCCTTTAGCTATTTTTCTGCAGGAGACCATGCTAGGCGCGTGCCCCCTGCCCACCCTTCCGGGGTATAAGGGTCTTGCGACCCCACCACCGCGGGATGGCCCGTCTGGGGGGTGCGCGGTTTACACCCGGCATGATGTTTCCGTTCTTCCTTTCACTTTGGCATGATGACTCCGTTCTTCCTTTCACTTTAGATACCTCCTTTCAGGCAGTAACCGTGCAGCTTCACCTGGATAGGAGGTATACTATCATTTCTGCGTACATTCCACCGTCAGCTAACTGGCACGGTTGTTGAGGACCTTTCTCTTGCTTGGAGATCTGAACGGCAGGCATCCTCTCTGGGAAGATTACTCAATAAATCCCAGGGGACAAGTCCTTGCCGATCTGATCGAATAGCTTGAGATAGGTGTCCTAAATGTGGATGAGTTTACGCATCACTGCCCGAGAACCGCTTCATTTTCTTGCCTTGACCTATCTTTGTGCTCTTCGGATGCACAGCCTGATTTTAATTTGAGGGTGGTCGATGACCTCTATGGTAGTGATCACTTTCCCATTCAAATATCATTTTCAGGGCAACTGCCGCCTGAGAGCCCACCTCGGTGGTGCTTGGCGCGTGCGCGGTAGCCTTCATTTCAGGAAATGACTGAATTCTCTATTTCAGTCGAGGAGTTTAGGTCGGTAGATGAGGCCGTTGAGTTCTCCGGCAACCTCATCGATGCGGGCCTGACTACTATTCCTAGAACCTATGGCCGTTTTGCACGCCGACCACTCCCATGGTGGTCGGCCGAGAGTGAGACGGCCTTCAAACAGAAGCGTTATGCCTACATGCGATATAAGCGGCGCGAAACGATTTCACTGTCGCTGAATTCCGTCGGGCTATGGCTAGGTTCCGGTATATTTCGAAGCACGCCCGCCGCTCTTCTTGGCGGGCATACGTTTCTTCACTTAACAGGAAGACCCGTTTAGCAGAGGTGTGGAAGCGAGTCAAAAGGATTCGGGGCAAGTTCTTGCAAGACCCTCCCCCACCTCCCGTTCTCCAGGAGAAACGTACCGCAATCTCGCACCCCGCGTCCGTGGTGGAATTCTTCGCGACCGCTTTTTCCGCATTCTCTAGCCAAGATGCTGCTCCGCCAGCATTCAATGCACGTCCTGATGTCGTGTAAGGCCGTCGGCTGGACTTTACCTCCAGAGGCGGAGAACTCTTCAACGACAGGTTTATTGTGAGTGAGTTGCCCTCCGCTCTTGCTTTGTGCCCGGACACCGCCTATGGTCTGGACCATGTCCCGTACGCCATGCTTTGACACCTGGGTCCGCGAGGCATGGCCTTTCTGTTAGATTTGTTCAACAGGATCTGGGTGGAGGGTCTTCCCCCAGATTCCTGGCGAATCGCTACTTTCGCAAACCGGGGAGAGATCACTCTATTCCGGCTGGTTTCCGCCCAATATCTCTAACCTCTTGCGTGTGCAAGTTGATGGAGAAATTGGTAAATGTTAGATTAGCCTTTTCCCTGGACAGTGGAGGCCATCTGTCTTCTGCACAGTGTGGCTTCCGCAAGTTCCACTCCACGACGGATGTTCTGCTCCGACTGTAAAATGCCCTCTGCGAGGCCTTATTTCGTAGACAGCACTACGCCACGGTGTTTTTCGATCTGGAGAAGGCCTATGATAACGCATGGCGATACGGTACCATGGGGACTCTCCACACGATGGGGGTGAAGGGACGCCTCCCAATTTTTATATCTGAATTTTTGCGAGATCGTCGATTCCGCGTACGGGTGGAGAGAGCCCTCTCCGGCCCAAAGGAGCAGGAACAGGGTGTCCCGCAAAAAAGTGTCCTGAGTGTCACATTCTTTGCCCTGAGCATCAACGGCATCACCTCGGTGCTGTCGGAAGATGTTCTTGCTACGCTCTACGTGGATGACATTTCGATCTCTTTTGGCGCGGCCCAGATGCCAACTCTGGAGCGTCGACTCCAACAGGCATTGAACCGCGTCTCTCGCTATGCCGAAGCGCACAGGTTTCGGTTTTCTTTGGCCAAGGCTAAGGTGGTGCACTTCTGCGGCCATCCACGGCTCCACCCCGACCTAGATTTGTTTCTGAATGGGGGGCGCCTGGATGTGGTTGATTCGCACCGTTTCCTTGGTCTTGTATTCGACCGACGCCTCACCTGGGAGGCTCATATTCGCAGCCTTAGGGTGCCTTGTACCCGCGCGAGGATATTCTTCTTTCCGTGACGTTCAACGTTTGGGGCGCTGATAGGGCTACTGCCCTACTTTTTTATCGTTCTTTTGTTCGTTCGAAGCTCGACTACGGATGCGACTTTTATGCATCCGCAGCCGAGCTTTCATTGCGGGGGAGGATTCGAACCACCACATCGGCCTTCGCCTTGCGACCGGTGCCTTCCGCACTTTCCCTATTGAGAGCCTGTTGGATGATGCTGGGGAGATGCCACTCGCTCTGCGCCGCGTTCAATGCATCACTCGCCTGTACGAGCAAGCCCGGCGCCTTCCTCAGTCGCCAAAGGCTTTCACTGCATCCGCAACTGATCTCGACGATGCCTATGCCGCCGAGAGACGCCAGTCATACCATAGCCCTTTGGTTTCAGGGCCAGGAAAATCTTCGAGAGCTAGATATAGCTCTCGGACCGGTGGCGCCCATGGTTCAGCCCAGGATGCCACCCTGGAGGGTACCACATTTGGCTATTTGTCGCCACGTCTCTGCTCCCAAAGCTTGTACGGCGCCGGGAGTATTGCGTTCGACCTTTTTGGAGCACACCTCGTGTCACGCTGGAAGCGTGGCAGTGTATACGGATGGCTCCAAGTCCCAAGAGGGGGTGGACTTCCACTACGTATCCCCTCTGTTTGAAGTCAGCGGGGCTCTGCCAGGCGAATACCGGAGGCTATCCAGGAGAGTGAAGTCCAGCATAAGGGCGGCGAGGTGGTCTGAGGAAGTACGAGTGGCTGCAGAAAATGCTAACCTCCTCAACGACTACTTCTCCAGTGTTTGCCTGAAGAGTGTGGTCCCATCCCCCAGCCACTGGATTCCTACTCGAGGAAAAAGAAGGAGGATAGGGACTTCACCGAAGGAGAAATAGGAAAGAAGATCACTGACCTAATGACGAATAAGTCACCTGGCCCGGATGGGTTTCTTCCTAATGTGTTGAAAGAAGTGCGCGATCAAGTCTCTCGACACCTGAGCGCAATCTTCAACATGTCAATCCGGACCGAATGCGTTCCTATCTTCAAGAAAGGAGACCGTAGCGAACCGTCGAACTACCGACTTATCAGTCTCAATTCGATAGTCGGTAAACTCATGGAAAGCATCATGGTAGACAAAATGACGTTGTATTTAGTCAAAGCTGCTACTGAGGAGCTCCCAGCACGGCTTCCGAAGGCAACAGTCATGCCTGACGAACCTTATGGAATTTTTTCACTTCGTGTTCAGTGAGCATGATCGGGACAAGGCGGTGGATGTGGTGCACTTAGACTTTCAGAAAGCCTTTGATAAGGTACCACACCGCCGCCTTCTCCCAAAAGTGCGAGCGCTGGGCATAGACGGAAAAGTAGCCGGATGGATAGAGAACTGGCTAAGTGGAAGACGGCAACGGGTGGTGGTGAATGGACAGGCTTCTGAGTGGGTGCCCGTTACTAGCGGGCTGCCTCAAGGTTCTGTTATGTACTATTCATCATCTACGTCAACGACATGGACGGTGACATGGTTGCCAAAATTTCCAAATTTGCCGACGATACCAAGCTTGGTATGAACGTTGCAAAGGATGGAAATACTGCCCGCCTGCCGGAAGATTGGGGAGTGGTAGGACACGTGGAAATTGCCTTTTAACGTGAACAAATGCAAAGTGATTCATATCGGCCACCGAAACCCCCAATCTCAGCATATCCTTAAGGGCACTGCTCTCGAATCCACCGACACTGAGAAGGACTTGGGTGTAACAATCACTAGTGACCTCAATTTCTCGAAACAGTGCATTGAGGCGTAGAAAATAGCCCAAAGGATTCTAGGCTACATAAAGCGCCACTTTGGATATCGGAACAAGGAGATTGTACTGTGATTGTACAACTCACTTGTCCGACCGCACCTGGAGTATGCCGTACAATTTTGGAGTCCTTCATTTTGAAAGGACATCGCGAGATTGGAGCGCGTGCAAGCCAAGGAAACCAAACTTATTCCATCTATCAGACATAAAAGTTAGGAAGATAGATTTAGGGAATTAGATTTGGTCTCGTTGGAATCCCGTAGACTGCGTGGTCAGCTCATCGAAGTTTTCTAAATACTTCGAGGGTTCGACAATGTTGACTACAGGGATATTTTAACACTTGCTGAGAGCAGAAAAAGAAATCACGGCTTTAAACTTGAACTGAAGCGTTACAACCGTGATCTGTGTGGAAAATTGTTTACGTACACTATCTGCGGTAGTTCGAACGCACTTCCAGTGGAAGTTTTCAATAGTTAATCTGTTCACCAGTTCAAGTCAAGACTAGACAGAGTGTTGAAAAGTGGCCGTTTAAGGACGTAAAGCATTTAAACAGATATGTGCCCGCTTGACTGCTAGTCTCAAGGTACTCTCATTGAATGGGACGTAAGGTCTTCTAGTGTACTTTCTTTCCTTGTTTCGCACTTTCTTTCTCTCTTTCTTTTTCTCTCTAGTAACGTGAACCCTATAAATATATATATATATATATATATATATATATATATATACACTCAGCCGCTAGGTCGCTAAAAGGCCTCCGGGCACGTCTTCTGTCTCAGGAGAAATCCTGGCGCTGAACTGATAGCTCTGTTTCATATAAGGGTTTGAAAAGATGCTCGTCTGGCGCCAATTCTGGTCTCGAGAAATGGAGTTTGCTGGAGGCTCCTGTCTGGCGGGGGGGTAATTTTCCGCGGTTCATGGGGGACGAATTTTGTTTTTGACCACGCGGTCTCTTCTCGAAAAAGGATGGGGGGCTCAGGTGGTCCTCCGAGGTCGTCGTCTACACTATTTCCAAAAGATGGCCTTTTCTTGGAGCGAAGGGGAGAGAAAAAGACACCCCCGCCAAAAAAATGAAATGGGTCGTTCTCGGGGTGTACCAAAGGTATATGAACTTAGGATTCTTAACCTGCTTCGAACAGGTGTCCATAACATTAACGTCTAACCGAATCGAGTTGAAGAATCGCTACAAAAGGGAATTTCAATATTAAGACGTTATTACGGCAAACCAAATAATGAAAGGTAGAAAAAAAATTCTCATCGACATGGTAAGTACAGAGCCGATAATAGTAGTTAATCGAGTTTGACCTCCAGACATAAAGGCACAAGGAAATAACATAAAGGGTTAAATAGGCCATGGTAAGTGGAACGGGGTCAAAACTTACATACAAAAAAAAAAATACACATCCGCTACCCGATTTGGGTTTTTATAAGCGAGTTCACCGAGTCTACAACAAATAAATTATTTACAATGGGAACTATAAAAGCTTATGAATTCTTATTTTAATTGCGAGGATTCCCTACGGGGTTCCAACTAAGGCTTTCAGCAACACAATTCTCAGTCCCTTTTATATACACTATCCTAAATGGATATTCCTGGAGGAGCAAGCTCCATCTCACTGGTCGTCCATTTTGGCTCTTTGAGTTTCTTAAGTAGGCCAGAGGACGATGATCAGTTTTTTTAAAAAGATTTTCCACACCGATGTTAAAAGCCTGGCGTAAATGAATTGGTAAGGGATAGGGCTTTGAGCGGATAGGTTCTTGAGTTGTAAGCGTGATTGTATCCTCAAAGTGGGTTGAACATCCTGGTTTATCAGAAATTACGTCCTGGAATTTGTTCAACAATTGTACCAATTGCAACTTCTGATAAGTTGGGGATCCATATCTAGCTCAAGGGTAGAATCTTCTGGGGTGCCCGGTAATGAGGGGAGAGGGTTATCATTATCCTGCTCAACGCACACAACCTGAGATGCGTTAAGGGGGTCGGAAAGGTAAGAAGCTTTCATTGCTGTCTCCTCATCAAGTGCAACTATATTGTTTATACAGGTGCGGCAGGGATACCTCTTTAACCTGTTTACGTGGAAGAGCTTATCTCCTGAGAGGTTTTTAATTAGATAGATCACGGGGCCACGAGCTTCGAGGATGGGGAAGGGGCCTTTCCATTGACTAAGGAGCTTGTTTGTATCGGTGGGCAAAAGGAGCAAAACTTCATTGCCGGGCCGTAATCGTCTCTCTTTTGACTTGCAGTCAAGATAGGTACAGTACTTCTTAAGATTGAGATCGGTATTTTTATACACTATGTCCCTACACTCTTCTAGACGATTGCGGAGATCTAATAAATATGAATAGAAACACTAATTCTTCATCCAACCGGGGATTAGCGAACAGCTCGTTCAGGATGCTCATGGAGCCTCGTACATTCCTCCCATAGAGGAGCTCGAATGAGGCAAATCCCAGGGTTCGATGAGGGATTTCCATACAGGCCAAAAGAGCCACGGACAAGTGCCTATGCCATTATCGTGGGGTCCGTTGATTTTTTTGTAGATCCCGTTCGCGGCGGGGTTACACGAGGAGGTAAACAGGTGTTTGATGGTCAGGAGCTTGCCGACTCGCTCCATCAATTCTGAGGTGAATTGTCGGCCTCGGTCGGAAATGATCCTCAGGATACTGATGCGGGAGAAAATAGACATGAGGGCCTCCGCACATATCATACTATCTATTCTTTTGAGGGGGACTGCTTCTGGGAATCGCGTCGCAAAATCCACAAGGGTGAGGACGTAAGAGAGTCCTTCGCTGGAGGGGGGTGAGTCGGGCCGATCAGATCAACGGCCACTCTGAAAAAGGGCTCAGAGATTATCGGGGTCTTCTGGAGTGGGGCTGGTCGTATACGTCCTTTTGCCGTCGGCTTCTGGCAAACATCGCAAGACTTACAGAACTCGGCAATTTCTTTAGCCGAGCCGGGCCAAAGGAAATATCGAAATATTCTCCGGGGATACACAATTTAAAAAATAATAATAATAGATTACACAATTAAAGATTTGCTCCACTATCTTGGAATAACCTAAATGTCTTTGGCAAAAGAAAATCAGCAACTGACTGATGGGGGGGGGGGGGCTTTTAAAAGACCAGGTTTCTTTAACACACACAAAAAACTTTACCTTACTCCAGATTTTTAATAGATAGATGGGGATATATATAACCTAGTCTGTGGGCATGTACACGCATTAATAGGCGGCCGAAAGCTAAGAGGCTGCGCGTGAATGGAGATTGGGGAGGTAGGCCTCGCTCCAGTTCAATGGGAGGCTCAAACAAAAGGGGACTTAAGCGAGTCAGTGAGATTGGCCTTAAAAGGGTCGTAAAATGCCAGGATTTATTCATGGTTATTTAAAAAGACTACCCCAAAATAAATGATTTAATTACAATAAGAGAAAAAGGTAATCACCAAATATATACACAGGTCAAGATTGATGGATTCTGCAACTGCAATGCACAGATCGGATATGGACTAATGCAATACGAAACTGAAAATGAGACTCGGCTATTAACAAATTATGGACGACAGGGAATATCCTCCAGGGAGAATTAAAAAAAAAATGGAAGGACCTTTACCTTTCAGAGAAGGGGGAGGTTGTGACGGAACCAAGACTCGGATTGCACGAGATGAGAAGATCTTGCAATGGGAGTCGATTACCTCAAGGAAGAGTGATGTGAGGTTGGAGCAAGATGAAATACTCATGGGCGGATTAGCGAGATACACTAAGGCTTGGGGAAGTGCACTTGGACGTGGCGACGTACTTTCCTGAACGGGATGAGAGGAATATGTCGCACGAACTCTTCGAAGAAACCGCTTTACGAACTTGCCTATAGAGGATGGTCAAAAGTTCACGGTGGTGATCTAGCCAACAAGACCTTCAACTTCAGAGGCTCGACCAGAGACGAAAGGGGGGCGTATATTCGAGGGACGTGAGCTCTATTCTCTCAAGTAACGGGGGACCCTGAATATATATACTCAACCGGCTAAATCGCTAAAAGGCCCCCGGGCACGGCTGCTGTCTCAAGGGAAATCCTGGCACCGAACGGATTAGCTCTGTTTCAGATAAGGGTTTGGAAATATGCTCGTATGGGGCCAATTCTGTCCTCGAAGAATGGAGTTGACTGGAAGCTCCTGCTCGGCGGGGGATTAATTTGTTTACCGTTAATGGGGGGGGGGGAAATCGTCTGATTTAGACAAACGCAGGTGGGTTGGCTCACCGGCTTCCGCGTGAGAATCTTCGTTATTGTCTTTCCTTAAGATTTTGTTTGAGACCACGCGGTCTCTGCTCGAAAAAGGTGGGGTTCAAGGTGGTCCTGCGAGGTCGTCCTCCTACATTAACATTATTAATGAAAGAATTTTGCTGAAATTTTAAATCTTATTCTCCTATTTATACTATCACAGGTGGGCACAGTTAATCAAAATGTTAACTTCGTTATCCGTAAATTCGTTAACCAAAAATTAACTTCGATAACCGTTAATCAGATAATTCTTTAAAAATGTAACGGAAGTTATCGATAAATCATTAACGTTAATTTTTATTATATAAAAATAACAAAAAAATCAGTTCTTGCTCTAAAATCACCTTTAAAAAGTACCCAAACTATAAATTCAGCCTTATTTGGTCTTTATAAGGGGTTTTAGAACTCCAAAACTATAGGGTTTTCTTTTGCTTTAGCGTTAAAAAAAGGCTAATTTCATAGTTTTAACTTTTAAGAGACCTAGAGGAGGTTGATTTCCTAGTTTTGGACCTTTTTTAAATTTCTAAAGGCTTTTAGACCCAGAAAAGGGTAAAAAAGCTTAAATGACACAAAAATATTAGTAATAAACTAAAAAGAATATTGATAAAGTGGCCGAAAAAAAGAAAAACACGATATATACACAATTTAATTTTTCCTATTCTTCTCGTTCTCCATTTTGTTCATGCGATGCATGTTGCCCTTCATGAAAATCAGCATGCCAAAGTTTTCATCAGAGAGGGATGATCCCTTGGTCCTCAAGATGTCCTTGCTCATAGAGAACAAACGCTCAACTGCAGCACTGTAGGGCATAGTTGTGTTGAACTTGATGAACAAGTCCAGCAACACTTGCTCACCCAAGAAGGCAGCATCTGTCAGCAAGTCCTTGGAGTTGGTCTCCAACCAGATCTTGACAAAGTTCTGGGCCTTGTTCTTAAGTGATCTGTGTCTCCTGCTGCTTTCATTTGGCTGGGTTACACCTCCGAAGAAGTCATCCGCCTCCTCCTAGTTGTGCTGCCTCCACTGTTGCTGCTCACTTTGTAAAACTGCTGCCTCATGGCCTCCTCGACCATACCCTCCATGCTTTTCTTCACCTTGGCGACCTTGGTGTTGTCATACTTATCCAACCAGATAGGCGAAACCTGGGTTGGAAGGCAGCAGCCAGCTGTCATTCCATCCTCCAGGAGGCTCCTAAAAATATGTCGATGAATGCCAAAAGTGCGTCGACCAAGGGGTTACATTAGACGAGGCCCTTGGACTTCAAGTCTTTGAGCCTGAAGAGTGTCGCAGCAACTGTTGGCAGCAGAGTCCCAAGGTAAGCTTGTCCCTCCCCCTCGATCTTGTCGACCGCTTTGGTCACGGGTGACATGACCTGGAAATAAAACAATAGAGAAGCTGTTGACTTTCAACTGGGTCATGACTCTATGGAGAACCGACCTATTAGTCTCCAGGATGGTGTTGAGGACCACCACAGAGTCATAGGTGGAGTTCCACCTCATCATGTTGGGGATAACCAGCCTCATACCTACCTCAGCGTATATGCTATCTGCTGCCACAGTGCTGCGATTCTGGTGGTTCCAGAGGCCTCTGGAACATAGCACTCTACAGTGCAGAATCTGCATCCTTGCTGGCCACTAGGTTGAAGGTGTGGGCTGGCAGGTTGATGGGATTGCCAACAACAGCGTCGACATCGTCAGGCACAGCCAGGGAGTCTTCCGGGGAGACATACTCCAACTTTTGCTCGTCCACGAATCCAGCCAACAGGGTAGCCTCAGCAGCATCATCAGGGTCGGTGTTCACATTCTGAACCACTGGCAGGTCTGGCAGTGTGTCATCTTCTGCCCCAAACTGGACAAAGGCCTTTACAAAGTTGCTACCATTGTATGTGGTAGTCCTGGAATAGAAAGACGGTCTAAGTTTTTTTATATAAAATTACAGTCATTAAATATTACAATTGAATTGAGTTTATAAATAAAAATAATCTACAATTTATATGAAAAAAAATCTGATACAAATTGTTAATAGTCTAATAAGTATTAATATACTATCAACTATCTAACCTGGTGATTTATTTCTCAATGTGGAATTCATAGTGGTTTTCAAAGTGTATTAAATGAGATAAAAAAACCTTTGATATCCACGGAGTACAATAGAATAAGTCTGATTAAGATATCTTATGAATTGCCTTTGTAATATTTTTTAACTTTTAAAGAGACTTTATGGACACCCTGTATTATAATAATGAAACTTGACTTATTTATTTTCTTTTAATTAACACTAATGGTATCGCTCTAATAACAGATACTCACGTTGTAACCGTAATAGCTCTCCAGAGTGAAATGAACCCTATTTCTATAGCGCTGCGTTACGTGCTATGGTGCAATACTTCTTATATATAGCGCTGCGTTGCGTGCCATGGTGCAATATCTTATTTATTTATTAAAGAAACTTTATATGATCTATTAATAGAAAATAATTGCTTAAATATCGAATACATAAAATATAATTTTGAACTCACAATTCAAAGTTTAATTGAAAAGTTATTTATAATAAGTGGCGTTATATCGGGGTTGAAATAATCACGCATACATTATTAAATATGCTAAGACTCTGCATCTGTATTTAAAATCTGAAAATAATAGAAACTTATAAACGTTTATCAGCTTTATGAATTTGGGGGGTTAGCGGACTTGAGTTAACGGAAGTTAATTAGTCCGATAATGATTTCCAAATTTAACTTAAAAGTTAAATCGTTAACGAAAATGTTAACTTCGTTAATTAACGATTTAGTGCCCAGGTTTGTATATTAGCAATACAATATAATATAGGCATAATATATAGCTCATAATATGTCTGTATTCATGATAAATTAATTCTAAACAGATTTTATTTACAGATTGAATATTTTTTTAATAATGAGTTCAATTTTACAACTTAAACAGGCTCCCAAGCAAACCAAATATTCTAGGTTGCCACAATAACAGTATTTAACATATTTAGATAAGAATATTAATAATAAGGATCAATTTGTACTATTGAGCAGAAACTATTTTCCATGTATCAAAAAAATTGGAAACAGTATACAATCTATTTGTATACAATGTACAAAGAAAACTACAATTCTGTCTGTTAACATCGACTTAACAAGCAAACTTCTGAGGGACCTCATGGTTAATACTACTTAGTAACTAAGTAGTGCGTGTAGTGCTCAATTACAAGGTCAAGTATAGCCAATAGGAGCCTCACAATTTGAGCACCACGTTGACCCTATGAAATTTTGAAATTGGGCACACAAATCGAACATTGAAATAATATGCCATCTTGTAACAATTAATTAAGGTAAAACAAAGCAAATACTTGTAAATGGTGTTAAATAGCAATTTAATAATCTATGTATCGATGCAAAACAAAATATTTTCTAATAATGAAAGTGAAATCTTTGTTTTCCTACGCAAATATACAAACATACACACATTAGGAAACGGATGTGAGCCGTCGGTCGACCGCAGAGATAATAAAGACAGTGGAAACAGCTGTGCATAAATGGAACGGAATCTGAGAGAGAGGGAGTCCGTCCCACCATCATGACGTGAA